>OZ024867.1:1462480-1549980 GCA_964017155.1 Oasisia sp. SBJ-2009
TACTTGCAGTGTAGTCATGTTTGAGTACATCTTCCGGCAGAAGATTGAACAGTAGCAGTACAGTATGTGGCTCTCAACCCATGCTTGGTGCGGCGCGATAGAATTCCACCGGTGGAAGGTCAAGGACACCATGTTAAAAGATAGGCGAACAAGGTCAAAGGTCAACATGACAAGTGGCGCCCCCTGGAGGAAAGTGTTTCCTTTGACGTGAACAGATCCAATTCCAAAGGAGGAAGGTCACAGGTCACGAAAGGCCATGAACTACTGGTGTCTTATTTTTGAAAAGGGGTCAAGTGGGATTAGGGGTCACGTAGCGCCTCCTCGCGGATATGTGACGAACTACAAACTAGGTCAAGGAACAATTGGAACCATCTGACGGATAAGTCTTCAGATAATACCCCATAAATACGTGTGTCTTATTTTTTAAACTTATATTAATAATATACAAGAGGTCAAGATGTCAAGAGGCGATCCTGGCGAGAGCGGCACGTAGGTCAAAGAACAAGTGGAGCCATCTGACGGATATGTGTTCAGCTAATACCCAATCAATACGTGTCTTAATTTTAAACTACTTTTAAAACTAGACAAGAGGTCAAGAGGCTACCCTGTTGTCCAGTATGTAGGCCACATAGCATTTCTTCCAATACAAAATTGTAGCTCACCCGTCGCCACCATGTCCAGTATGTAGCACACACCGGTCGTGTTCTGCACGTAGGCAACTTACATATGTCATGCAATGCGCATGCCTGTGTCCAGTATGCAGGTCACACAGCATGTTTTCCAATACAAAAGTGTAGCTCACGCGTCGCCATCATGTCCCGTATGTAGCACACACCGGTTACGTTCTGCACGTAGGCAACTTACATATGTCGTGCGTGCGCATGCGTGTTGTCCAGTATGTAGGTCACACAAGTCTTCCACCAATATAACATTTTAGTTCACGCGTTGGTACCATGTCCAGTATCTAGGTTAGACAGGTCACGTTCTCTAGGTGGGGAACTTACATAAGTCGTTTCGCAACCAATACACACGAGGCTAGGACAGTTTCATGTAATGTGCAAACCATAACTTCCGTTAAAATTACGCTTCCTACAACGTGGAAAACACAACTTCCGTAAAACTGGCGGGTCAGATCGGGGCCGTAACACAATTTCTTGCAAAATTACACCTTTCATCATAGTCATAAAGTTAAAAACTAGTGCCATTTAATGTTTCGACACGATAACCTTGACAAGTTGTCTTATTTGCCTGAGTCAGTGTGCTAACTACGTTTCACCGTTTCGTTGCGGTAGACAGGTGGTGTTTTCACAACTTTACCTAAGTTAGTATTGTACCTTATAGTCAAAAGGAATAGTTTTATGTTTCGCCGCGATAACTTCGTCAAGTGGTTTCATTTTACCAACTCGGTGTGAAAACTTTGTACCATTTCCCAACTTTTTCACCGTTTCATCACGAGAACTTTGTCACTTTTACGTATTTTTCTTGAATGAATGAATGAATGAATTAATGAATGTTTTATTTTCGGAAACGTACAAAGCACATATGTAATAAACTAAAATGTAACAGACAATTATATCATGCCCGATTCCGGGCAGACAGCGGAGCCAATTAAGGATGTTACCAGTTTGTATAGATAATGATTATTACGAAACCATTTGTTATAAATTAAACTGGTCGCTGCCAACCCTACCATAGCTGTATAAACAATACTGTTATAATAGTAATTTCACGTGTGACACATACTTATAGTTTTTATAACTGACCAGGTATGTAAAACGTAACAATAATATTCAATAATAAATATTCAATTAACATGTATAGCAAACGTGTAGTAATACCAAATAACGACAATGACAAGGATATAAGTAAAAACGTATATGAGCAGATATTTTATATTTGATAGGCTTCAGCTAGCTCTTCATACCCTTTTACAACAATTGCTTTTAGTGATACTGCAAAGCTATTTATGTTTTTTTGTGTGGATGGTAAACGGAATTATGTTCCATACCAATGGACCTTTACATAAAAAAACTGTTAGAAAATGTTACTGTTAGAGAAGTAAAAGGTCGTATGTGTGAGGATTGTCTAGTTTCGTGAATGTGTATGCCATGGGTAAATGTAAATATATCGGATAAATAATGAGGGAGACTCATATGTACATAATTATACATAACTTTTCCAATTTCCAGTTCGTATACGTCATTCAATTTAACACATTTTAAGCACGTAAAGAGGGGGTGAAAATGTTCCTTATAATTTCTTTTGAGTATGGATCGAACTATTTTTT
Organism: Oasisia sp. SBJ-2009; assembly: GCA_964017155.1. NCBI lineage: Eukaryota > Metazoa > Annelida > Polychaeta > Sabellida > Siboglinidae > Oasisia > Oasisia sp. SBJ-2009. Next base: position 1,464,768 of record OZ024867.1, read on the forward strand.
GGGAATAAATTATTTTGTCAAGTACGTTTTATATGTAGACCCCCACAAGATTATTCCATATGTCAAGTAAGGATAAAGTAAAGTGTAATAAATTGTTTTAAGTGCGGACACAGGAAGGTAGCTGTTAACTTTATTGATTACATATAAAGCACTGGTTAATTTATTTTTGCATTTGTTGATATCTTTGTGCCATTCAAGTTTGTCATCAATATAGAGATCTAGAAATTGTAAACACTTCATACGCTTGATAATTGTATTATACATTGTTAAAATAAGTTCTTCATTCTCAGGTGGAGGGGATCTACATAATAACATGCTTTTCGTTTTGGAAATATTTAGAGATAATTTATTTGCACGAAACCAGTCAGCTAATACTTGAAGTTCATTGTTCATGTATTCGTATATATTATTAACTTGTTTTCCAGTCTTGTATATAGTAGTGTCATCGGCAAATTGTATAGTTTTACAATGCTTTACACAAAACGGGATATCACTTATGTATATAATAAACAGGAGCGGACCAAGTATAGACCCCTGCGGGACGCCAAAAGTGATGTCCTGTTGAAGCGAATCACTATTATTATATTTAACATATTGTTTCCAATTTGACAGATAACTTTTAAACCATTTGAGAGGAGTACCCCTTATTCCATAAAACTCAAGTTTATGTAGTAAGATTTGGTGATCAATTGTATCGAATGCTTTACTTAAATCCAAGAAAACACTAAGGACCGTGTCTTTATTTTCCAAAGCTTTTATAACATCACCAGTAAGAGCGGTTATAGCATTTATTGTTGAATGTTTTTCACGAAAACCATATTGGTTATTAATTAATATTGTATTACTTTGAATGAAATGAAAAGTCCTTTTTATATACAACTTTACCCAGTATTTTAGAAATTGAAGGTAACAATGATATCGGTCTGTACTTGGAAATATCGTCTTTAGCGTTTGACTTATGGACAGGTATAATTTTCGCCATTTTCAATTCATCTGGTACTATTCCCCAGACATTGACATGTTTATTAAACGACTAGCAAACAGTTAGACTAGCAAACAGTTAATAATAGTCTTCAACTAATGGACAGAGTGTAACAGGTATTGCAGTATGTTTGATAATGACTACATATACCTATACAGTTGTATATATTCGTCATTTCAGTTACTTATACAGTAGTTCTATATGCCCGTACTCATTATACATACATACATGCATGCGTGCGTGCATGCGTGGGTGCGTGCGTGCGTGCGAGCGTGCGTGCGTGCGTGCATGCATGCATGCATGCATGCATACATACATACATACATACATACATACATACATACATACATACATACATACATACATACATACATACATACATACATACATACATACATACATACATACATACATACATACATACATACATACGCACACATATAATGGTATGGTGTGAAATAATATTCGACATCAGGGATGTAACATAATAATGTTCAGTGTGTAATTAGCTAATACATTTTAAGTTCCTCGAGTGAATTTATTCGTTTAATTGAATTGTGGTTGTCTTTAATGACAACGTGGCCGTTGTATGTCCAGCAATCCGCTATCGTCTTTGAAGCTCGTAGTTGTCTGGTCTCGTACGCCATCAACGATCGTCGCTTGGTCAGGTCTTCGTTGATGTAGACGCGTTGTGCTGGCTCCTTCGACTTATTGGAGGTCTTTAGTTGCCCCCGAGCATTGTATACGGTGTCACGTAGTTTTTCCGATTTGAAGCGTTCGATCATTGTCCTGGGACGTGTCAGATCAGTCTGGCGCCCCAGTCAATGGCAGCGCTCGATGTCTACGTCGGTCAGCGGTGGCCGCAGTAACATCTTGCTGTTGATGACATCCAGCACTTTGGCGAAAGCGTCTTCGCCCGCGCACGCGCCCGACTCTACAATCCCCTGAATGCGCAAATTTGCACGGCGACCATACTGCTCGGAAGCATCTACACTTGCCTCGAGCCTACATTGACCCTATCGTGCAGTTAAGCAATCACTCTGTCTTTTTCTTTAACTACGCTGCGCAATTGAGTGATTTCCGCTCTAAGTCCCTTTATTTCTGCCACTAGGTCGTCGGGATAAAGGGTTCTTTTTATTTTCGACACCACTTCCGTGTCTCCGAGCAACGCTAGTACTCGCAGGGTGAATGTGGCCTGCGATTCCTCTTCAGCGTTGCTGCTGCTGCCCTTCCTTGGCTTGGCATTAGGCATGGTGTTGCGTTACGCAATGCAATTGCCAGTCAGCTCGTCACGGTTGCCTGGTCAATTGCTCCGTCTGGCTCAAATGTATTCAATGGCTCAGATGTATTCAATTATCACTCAGAATTAAGCGTGGTCAGCCAAGATCAGTTGGGTAGAATCACTCAAACAGATGATATAACAAACAACTCACCAAAACCTTGCAATATCTGGCTGGCGACCGCCTCAGCATCAGTTCACCGCAACAACCCCCATTAAACTCATTCACGCATTGAAATCCCTGCTAGCGTCTGCCCGACCCGCAATACACGTCAGTCCAACACGGCAGCCATGTCAAGAGAATCTTAGTCACCTTGGTAATTTTATAACATTTTGTGTGAAAGTGAATCGTAAAACGAGAACCTTGGTGGTTTTTCTTACTTAATAGAATTTGTTTCTATCGAAAATCTAGAAAAATCTTGGGAAATCTAGAAAAATCTTGGGTTGTGTCGTCACTTCTTTAAAAGCTGGCACCATCTTGCGGATAACTCTGACATTACGTTAGACGCTAGCGCCATCTAGAGCATAAAACAATCAGTAATTACAGTCAGACACAGAACAAAGTTGATAAACTTGGCAAATGTTCGTGCTTTACTATGTCAGTGGGTTAACTTCGTTGCATTTCGTAACGCTTCACCGATTCAGAGCGCTAGGCAGGTGGTGTTTTGCATATATTTATCTAAGTTAGCATTGTGATTTGTAGTAAAATATCCATGTTCTATTGTTTCGACCTTACGTACTTTTCACATTATAGTATTTTTACTAAGTCGGTGTCGAAATGTCCTAACATTTACCGACTCGACGAGACTGAATAAGCGATTTTATCAAAATGATGTTTCCGCCCACGTTCAAAACATAACTTCCGTTAAAAGGCCGCTTCATGTCACGTGCAAAACATAATGTCCTGGAAAATGGCGGCTTCCGTCACATTTGTAGCATATCTTTTAGCGTTTCGAGTCAATAACCTTGTCAAGTATTCGTATTTCACTAACTCGGTGTGGTAATTTCCTAACATTTACCACCGTAACGAGATAGAAAGGACAACGTTTTCATACATTTAATTAGGTTAGCTTTGAAACTTGTAGTAAAATATTGTTCACCTCAACGAGATAATTGTTTTATTATTTACTGCTGGTTGCCTAACAACCTATAGTTGAACCGGTGACAGGTCTCCCATAGGGTGCTTTGTTAAGCTCTGTCTTGGTATAGTGTAATACAATAATTGATAACCATTTACCTTTCTCCGCTCCATGTCATGTCACAAAGACGTATTCGGTTTTTCATAAAGCCTTTTTTATTAAAACAATGCCAAAACCCTATTTGGCTAAAGGTATTGCTACTCCAAAACTGCCCCCAAAAACCCATTTCCTACCTCCTCCGCAACTTCCAATGAAAACTCTTCTTCGTGCGCAACAGCCAATAAAAACACTCGCCAGGTTAGCCTCTTGACCTCTTGTCTATTTTTAAAAGTAGTTTAAAAATAAGACACCCGTATTGATGGGGTATTAGCTGAACACATATCCGTCAGATGGCTCCACTTGTTATTTGACCAACGTGCCGTTCTCGCCAGGATCGCCTCTTGACCTCTTGTCTATTTTTTAAATAAACACATTTATGGGGTATTATCTGAAGACTTACCCGTCAGATGGCTCCACTTGTTCCTTGACTGAGTTTGTAGTTCGTCACCTATCCGCGATGGGGCGCAACGTGACCACTAACCCCACTTGACCCCTTTTCAAAAATAAAACGCACGAATTTGGACAGTACTAGTTCGTGACCTGTCTGTAAGGTGCGCATCTAGTTAATTACCTTTGACCTTGTCCTTGGCACGTTACCTTTGACCTTTGAACTTCCTCCGGTGGAATTGGGGCACTCCGCGCCAGGGGGAAACTTTCCGCTAGGGGGCACCACTTGACTTTTGACCCTTCGCCTATCTTTTAACATGGTTACCTTGACCTTCCACCGGTGGAATTCCACCGCGCCGCGCCAGGGATGGGTTGAGAACGACATTATATACTACTAAAAGTACTTCCTTGTTGTGGCATCTTGTAAGAAACCCGCAAAGTACATTGGCAACACTTTTATGCGTGCAATTTTCCCTCGTTTTCCTAGAATTGTGGCTTTCAAGCTGGTAGGTCGGTACGTGTCCCAGATGATGTCAAAGCTAAAACAGCCTTGAACTTGTCTTTCAATCCAGGGAATGAAGATAGTGTCACTGTATTCACCGAACATGTATGTGTTGTCGAGTGGAAGGGATGCATTATCGCAGCAGCATCGAACACTTCGGCATCAACAGAAGAAGGTGGTTTTGTTGGACATTTGGTTCATTGCAATGCAGCAGCTCAAGTTTCCCATGCAGTGACAATGCTGGCGGTCACGCAGGGTTTTCTTGTGCAAAACACTCATCCAGCCTGGTGCTAACGAACTTGTGCAGCAATGAACAGCTGGCTGAAGAGATTGCAGTTTCTCTTCATTTGTTGTGTTGCCTTCGAGTTTGCCGTAGTGAAGTGACGACGCTTGAATAAGGGCAGTTTTTTTCTTGCGGGCTTTGTGGATAGAGATATTCGTCTTAATAAGCACAACGTTGACGTATTTTGAATACTACTCTTTCCTAGAGCCTGCACACGTTTACTAACAAATATATTTCTCATGAGTGCAAGTTTGAAAACACAAATTCCTGAAGAAATGAACAAAAATGAGTTATGAACAAGCTTACTGTAGCGGCATATGACGAATTGGTTAGCAATGGAGGTGTGAGTTAATTAATGAATTAACTGAGTAAGTGTTATATGTGCACTACGTATCGGTACCCAATATTGCACGTGCAGCTACGTATGCACATTGAAATAATAGTAATAAGTTTTGAAAATATTGCCTGTAACATTCGGAAATACAAACATTGCTATATTGTTATTAGATGATACAATTTAAATGATAAACTATTTTGTTGTTGGACCTTCATCTGAACTTGACATTGACATTCAGACAGCCCCATCTCAAAAGTGTTACATATCGATAAGGTATATGTGTGCAAACTATTTGTTTTGGAACCTTTGTGTAAGCGGCTTTGTTAAATAATAACGATATTTATGTATTTGCTAATTTGACGGTCACTTTGAATTTATATACATTATATTGCCATCCCATGGAAATATGTTCGGGCAGCGCCCTCTTAAAAGTGTTATATGGTCCTAAGGTAGAAATGTGCCAAAGTTGTGCTTTGGCCCAGCGTGTAACGATTCCATTAATATTTGTACTTAAGCAACTCCACTATTAAAGGTTTATCGACCAGTAACAAGTACATATCTATACTGTTAATATAATATGCGTATCATCTAACTATTTAGTTGTATTAAAATGCACAACGTTTTCAATTTCTCTTTTAAAGGAAACATATATTCAATATATATGTATATATATATATATATATATATATATATATATATATATATATATATATATATATATATATATATATTAAACCAGTGAGCTAATGTGCAAACCACAGCATGTAAACGATTTACCGGCTTACAACGTCTAGCTTTAGCCAGTTAGATTTCATGTAATCACATTAGTCGTTTTGAAATCGTTAGTGTTAAAATTACAATAGTTTACCTGCTTGAAATATGTACGGCAACACCGTACGTCCTAACACCATTTCCGTACGTGATAAGTGTTTTCCTGTCTGAGCCGTCCAAGTTTACTACTTCAACTACGGATTTGGTTGTGAAATATAACTTGCCCGCCCATTCGTCTACAGCCAGTCCACGTACTGCTGCATCTAGAGAGCAAAGTAGAAATCGGTGTCATCTTCGCAGTCGCATGCTGAAATTGCGCTTTAGTTACCGTGCTTGTGTTGGAGTCGGTTAACGTGTGCGTGCAGTACTGGCGGAAGGTTTGGAAGGAGAATTGGAAGCCAAATGATCTAGCACGTGCTAAGCAAGCATGACATAATGGGAACAAGAAAACCACGATCGAGATGGATGAGTATTGAGAGATCAGATATAAGGCTACATTTGTAGGACGGTTGGACATGGAGGGCAAGGGAGAGGCGGAGTAGGGAGGTCGGTAGGGATATGTCGGAGACACACACTCTCGCTAATAACTTTCTTAATGTGTATATCAATTTTCTTCAATTTGTTATTTAATCTACATTTAATGTAGATAACTGGATTCTGAACTGTTATACATTTATATGATAGTTTCAGAGTTACAAACATCCAAAGATGGGCATTTGTTCACTCACGAATATTTGCTTATGTTTTGGGGGTACAATTACAACTTTCATCATTATCATCATCTACATTCATCACTTATCATACATATTACCTGTTTTGAGTACATACCTACCGGTATTTTTCTAGAAGAAAACTCTTCAGACTAGCAAAATATTCACATGTGGCTGGGATCCAAATATGACAAAAAGATCTAAATTGTTGACGCGAGAGCAGTGCCAGATTAAGGAGGAGTCGTGGACTGGCATCAAACAACGCCAAGGAAAAGAAAGCATTGATACGGCCAGGGCGATGCTCTGTTCCTTGTTCAACCAGCGTTTGTAAAACACCGACACTATTAAACTACTAATAAAAATAAATAAAAACTGTTTTTTCCAAGTCTTCATCTTTAAGTGCACGTGTACACAGGCGTACAGACACACCAACTGATTTATCACGTATTCTCCAGGTTTAACACAAATCATTCCTAATAATTTGTCATATCACTCACGAAAATACACCCGCTTTAACGTGGACTAATAGCTTTCAACGCGATTTCCGATTATTACACAACCGTTCATGATTTGTGTCATCCCGAAATATTGTTTTTATAACGGGTGACGTATTTCCTGATCTTGCTTACGATGCGTTGTCAGTTGTTTCTTTCATGCATTCAACACGATACTCTTGTTATAATAAGAGCATTTTAGTTCATTTGTACGCGAATATGAAATTAATGTGAACAACGTATTATTATGTAATCGAAACTCACCGATGTATCCTTTGTACACACTTAACAAATGGGAGCCCCCACACATTTTACTGTCGTCTCCTGGACATTTCATGGAGCAGTCTTGTTCGTCTTTCCTCGTAAAAGTGGCGTACGTCGATCCACAATAACAGTGTTCGCTCTCTTCCAGACCGGCAACCGGGTGTCCTGTATCAAACGGAATAGTACTTTATTTAAATATACGTTTTTTGTTCAATGGCATCGAACTGGTCACCAATATTACGGACATTGTGAGTCACCCTTCCCAAACAATCGCCACTACGTAGCTCACTTATTTTATATTTGAAACTGCTAAAGAGAATCGGATACACTCTAGCTCGGGTTCTCGGAGAATGCTTGCAAACAGAAATGTATCACTATACTCACCTTTTTTTAAACACGCTTTCACACAACTTTCTGGAGTATTAGACGTGGACATTCCATGCAATTCTACTGGGAAGACGCGAGGTGCGCCATCTTCAAAGCATCCGACATAACCTACAGATGAAGATAATGCTGGTAGACAGCGTCTTCGATACTACGCTAGCACACAGAGAGTCACATACGTTATACATTAATTTGTGTATTCTGTTTATTGTCAACAGTTCTCTAACCATTTTGCACTTGTATAGCTTAATTTCCATATGTTCTGTTTCGTTCACGAATTCCTTTAATTAAGACATCCGTCTCGTCCTTCTTGTTATTCTATCATCGCTAGATACAAAATGTAATTAAAGCTAAATTATGATACATCATTGTTAGCCTTTTTTCTACGTATTATGCGAGTGTCAAATAATTGTTAGAGAACACAATATGTTTATAAATAATGAAACAGAACGTGACCGTAGATAACATGCATGCGTTGCCTACTACGATGTCATACATATATGTGGGTGCGTGTTTTTGATTAATTATGTTATAATAACTATGTTGTCATGCATATGGTTTACACAACAGCCTATTAAGAACGTAACCAAGGCATCAGAGCGTGGGTGTACAGGACAGTACATAACTTGCCTATTACGACTTCTGGTATAAAACCGTCAAATGCAGCCCGATTGATGGTTGTGGGGGAGACGTCACCACTCCAGTAGACGTAACCACGATCAACGTCCATAACAACTGAGTTTCCGTTAACTGTAGTCACAAATTGCCAAAATTAGTAATGCTTGTTTGCATTATACACTACGTGTTTCAAATGAATACAATCATGAGTGATTACTTTTTCGTATGAACAAATATGTCGAATATTGTAAGATTATCAATTTTATATTCATGAATAAACAATACTATAATTTAATAGATGTTTCCATTGTTTTCACTGAGAGGAAAACCGTTACTGTTTTCTGACTTTCAGCATCTGTTATTGGACCTTGAACTGAAAATTTAACATCATAAACCAAAACCGTTCATACGATAACACATGTATAGGTTCATTATTAAACACATGCGACTCTCAAATGGACAAGTTCCTAATAGTATCGCTATGCGATAAATATTGGTTGCGTTGTTAAAACAGTTGTTTTCTCACCCAACCTCATCTTTTTAGGCAGAATAATGGTTGATTTCAAAAAACAGTAGTCTCACCATGTCAAATATGACCACTCTAATATATATATATATATATATATATATATATATATATATATATATATATATATATATATATATATATATATATTATGCACATGGTTTTAACATGATCCCATTGAAAGTATTTAAGATGGTCAACTATGTGTAATTGTGATTAATATATATATATATATATATATATATATATATATATATATATATATATATATATATATATATGTATATATATATATATTATATATATATATATATATATATATCAACTATGTGTAATTGTGATTAATATATATATATATATATATATATATATATATATATATATATATATATATATCAGTATCACAATCACACATACTTGGCCATATTAAATACTTTCAATGGGATCATAATAAAATATGTACATAATACTGTTACGGTAACATCAACATTAGATTGACATAAAGGGGGTGTCAAACGTCCGAGTCACTCGTAGAAGAACATGCCACACGTAGTCGTAGCCAAACAATCGAGTCGGGAGAGTTGCGTAAATGACGTCATAAGGTGAAGGCCATTACAGACGCACACGTGCTTCTTTACGGCAATACATGACAGTTGAAGCAGCAACAGTGAAGAAGAACATGCACTTTTGCTCGGTGTATTGGCTGTGTGCAGCAAATTAATGACGAAGAAGAGACAGAAAAGCTGAAGAAACGAAAAAGGTGGTGGGTTCGTCTACGCAATTCGCGGTGCCAGCAGTTCGGCGCGATCCATGCTGTATGACGGAAATTAAAGTGGACGACACCAGAACATTTGCAAACTTTGTCTGGATGGATGCACAACAATTTCAGTATCTTCTTCGCCGTTAATCGTCCACAAAGACAGCCATGCGCGAAGTAATACTATTTGGTGAACGCCTTGCTATAACTCTTCGATTTCTAGCGACGAGTACATTACATAATTTTTTGTGTGAATCTTATGTTGACGTTTCAATGATTTGATTGCTTTAGTATAATGTTTTGCTTGGCTTCAGCTATTATCTTTTATTGCATACGCATTAGCTGGACCTGTGCAATCTACAAAAAGCAGCAACCATCTGCAGATTGCGCAGGTAAGACATGTCTATTTATAGCTTGGACCTGGTGGCCACGCAAATATTTGTGCACGTTGCTAAACTTCAGACATAGCCTAGTCACAGGTTTGTTGTCATATATTGCCTATCTACCGTGGTATGTTCTACAGTAATGAAATGCTGTGAGAATTTTGTCTTGTCGGTATACTGGCCAAAACTCCTGGTGGAGTCAAACGGTCAGACATGTGGTCAGAACTAATGTTTTTTTTTATGTAGGTGGTGTATACATTAATTATAATTAACATGAAATGTTTGATTTAGCATTGTTAACCACTTAAAATAGTTATATAAAATACCAGATATACTATCAGGCATGTATCAGTAATTGTTCATCAATGGATTATTTATTATCCATAAAAATAAACCCTTACTTGATAACAACCAAACCTACAAACCAGCAACCTGGGACAGTTTGTCACACAACATACTCTTTTTGTAGATAAGAATATATTAATTACCAGGCTACCTGTCAAAAAAGATATGTTTACTATTATACACTGACGATATTCTGTTTATACATGTGTTTGCTATATAAAAGGTTTGCATGGCCTTGTCGTGTCTTACACGCAACAGCTGTTACTACGTGCAAGCATGGAGGTCTATAATTAATACTACTGTTAGTCGTTTATGGTCATCTTGGCTTAATTTAAAATGAGGTTGCTGTTCATTGGTACCTAAATATCGTGACTGTGTTTGCTAAATAAGTTGCAATTTGTATCAGTATTGTGGTTTGGTTACAATTTGAATATTTAATGTACATAACAATAACATTTTTAACTGGTTTACACAGGTTTGGCTAACTGAAGTGCAATTTACATTCTAGCAACATTGTGATTATAATATGTGTCGAATATACCCCACTTTGCTTTAATAGAATCCTAATTCAGAGAAAAACAACTAAGCGGATGGTGATAGCATTTGATGTTGACAAATAATAATCAAGTAATGCAGTGATTGTTTTACGCAAACTCTATGGAGGAATAGTAATGTATCATGACTTTTTGCAATAGGAATCCAGGGCACATACATATCTAAAAACCAATCAACCATAGAGACATCTGTCAGAATGTGACCCATCCCGAAATAGTGCATGGTATGAACCTAAGTGTGAACGTATATAAATACATGTCTACAAAATGCACTGAGCACTTAGTCCACTCTGGATTCCTCCAACCCAGATAAAAACCACTGCAATACTTGTGACTAGTAATGTTAGTTCACACACATTTTTATTTACAAATGCAAATTATTAATTCATGATATATGTCCTACAGGTAAAATTTACCAATTTCTTGAATATCAGTACAGGATTTGTCATATTACCTTTGAGAATATAATCACATATACAATGTCATGTTCAGCAATATATCTTGCACTGAAGGACATATACATAAAGGTGTAGAGTACATTTTATGTCGAGATCCCAGCTTAAGTTTTCTTGATTTTCAGACATTCATGTATCTTGTTAAATAATATATTTAAATTATATGCGACATCATTTGAACACATGTTTGACGATTTAATTGTTGTAAGGACATTTTTGTCGTGTCTGCATACATTATATATTTGAATGATTCACTCGAGTTTGATAAAAGAAATTATTATATATATATATATAGATATATATATATATATATATATATATATATATATATATATATATATATATATATATATATATATATATATATATATACTCCTAAAGGCAGCTTATGTCGACCGATTAGGCATATAGGACGGGCTTATGTAGACCGCTGTTTTATGTAGACCAAAACTGGTCTACATAAAGATTCGACGTGTTAGTTCACAACTAACACAATGTAATTTATCAGTACCATTGCTTGTGCACACAGTTCATATGATAGTGAAGTACTGTGCGTAATTAATTTTTAAATGAACAACAACTTAAGTGATTTTGAGCATGTTTTTTTCAGCGTCGTGCATATTTTTGAGTATATTGTGTGCGGGCTTATGTAGACCGGCTCAAAGTTCTTATAGATCTATATTTATGGTATATACCGAACGAAGGGTTGGAGTTTTGCGTTCTGTGTATGATATACTTCATACTGATGCAAAATACTATATTATTATGTGTAAATTAGTAAAACTTGCATTTGGTCTTTGTTGCGAACCGATAGGTCCCTCGAATATTGGCTTTGCCGTTGGTATTCGGCAACTAATTTTACAGCATTCACTAAATTGTTAAATACAATGTACAAACATTCATCATCACAGACCTGTTAACGTAGTTAATCACATGTATGCATTGCTTTTGTTAATATGTAGTTAGATAATCATGTGAAATGTAATGAAGTTTTACGTGATGTGCCGTAAAGCGGCAACCACTTCGTTGGCGTTGGCGGTACCGGTGGCGTTGAAGTTTTTCTTCATCAGACAAGTTATTGAAGTGCAGTACTTCTTTCTCAGAAAGTAAGTACTTTGAAAATTACTAATGCATAATTACAACAACTAGTAGGCCTACATAGTATGTTGTGTGGATATTCCAAAAAACAATATAATTGCTTAACAATGAGAGACGTCTGGGATATTCGGCGTGACATGCTAGAATTGGGGGCACAGGTATTTCGTGTTGTACTTTAAGCAATTAATTTTTCATAACAGCTTAAACATGTGATGCAACATTTAGGACAATACGCCTTACATATAAAGCCCACACTTATCTTACGGACGAATTTGATAAGCGTTTAGCAAAAATTGAAAATTAATTGGACTTCACGAATGACACGATTATTGGCCATACCAGTACCGATAGCCGCCTTAGCCTTAGGTTTAAGCATTAGCTAGCCTACGCTAGAGACTTGAAATGTCATGAGCCGTGCAAGTCGTCGTCGGTGATGCAAACCGATGCATCTTTTAGGCATCGAAGGTGCACTAAGATACATTATGTTGTAACATTACATTTTTATATTGATTGATGAATATTAAAACGCGTGCTGCACTGAGCTTTCAAACAACAGCATATGAGCCTATAAGCCTAAGGCTAAGGAAGGTGTACACCTACTCACAAAAGACACATGTCACTGGGTTACAACAAAATGAAATTTAACCCACAACAATATATGTTGTGCATATAATTAAGATATTTATGGAAATTTGTCTTGCATATGTTACAGAGGCACCAGTACTGAACGTAACCATGTCAGAGACAAAGAAGACAGTGCCTCTGAGAAGAGGCCAAGAGATGGTACGGTTACTGTCACCAATAAAGTTATAGTAAATTTCAGTGAAAGCATTCTGAAGAAATGTTGCGACCGATGCCCATAGACATAATTTCATTCCATGGAAATAAATAGCCAGGCTACAGTGTCATTTTGAATCGCTGGACATGTAGATTTGCATTCAACAAGGATGAATCTATATCACTACACATTTTTTGGCAATTTACTAAACGAGTTTGAGATTAAATAAAATTCAACAACTTTAAAACAAAATGTTAAATATGTTTATGCTGGATTGCTGGTGTTGTATGACCGTATGACTACTGTGGAATAATAATATGATGTGTCTCAGTAATCCAGTGTGATGTTGGTCTTCATTTTATATCTCCATGTTTTTCTTTCAGTCCTCTCTTATTTACCCCATTGAGCCCTGCTCTCTACAATATACTTTTCCACTCCCTCTAAAAAATATTGCTTAACACTAGTTTAATAAATAAAATGACTTCTATCGTTTCCTTTACAGCTGAAAACAAGTTTAATGTCACGATTAACAGCTCAAAAGGTAAGGGTGTTGCATCATTATTAGTCTAATGTATTACAGTGGCAAAGTGCTGCTAGGTGTGATGGATTTTGGAAATGAAAATTGTCAGCACATTGATAATATACGTAATTTACACATTTTATATATCTAATATGCATAATTTGTTATTTATGAGAACTATAATGTAAAATTATTTATTTTCGAAGACGTCCAGTTCGGATGGTTTGGAATTTGTTTAATTTGACATACATTATAACGTTATATTAATTAGTATTTTATTAAAAATATGTATGCATGTGATAATTAGAATTGATACAATCAGGGTTGAAACAAATCATGATTTATTTTAAAAAATCAAACAAATTATTATTATTATATTATTATTATTTGATTTAAATCAGATTTATTTGATTTTTTGAATTTTTTAATAAACTTAGAGCTTCTGAATTGAAAACTTGCTGCCCATTAAACACAATATTTGGAAGCGTCACTGCATTCTGAAATGAAATACCTCGAACATACATTTGGCTTTACACCCAGTCATTCCTGGCACCACAGTCTTCTCAAAATAAAACCACAGTCTTTTTTCCTTCCAGACATTGTGAATAAACACAAAGAAGTGGTAGAACTCGTACAATACAGCAGTGATCTAACAGACCTTTAATGCTGACCTGCAGCTTTAATTAGGCTCTGCCTCTGGCCTGTGTCTAATGCAATTCCTGATGATCTCAGCCCATAGCTTTATGCAGAGACCCATCCACCAATCATTTGGATGGGTAAAAACCCTTGTGGACAGGTAGGAATATGGGTGGACAGGTAAAAAATGAAGGAGCACAAACAATTCCCAAAACCATAGATATTGTCAGTTGTGCTTCAAAGGCGAGTGTAAATGGTGTCACATGTGTGTTTGTAGTCCATTTCAGGTCATCAGACACATTTAATGTTTGTAAACTGCCTTAACAGTTAACATCCAAGTGTCCACCAAAACATGTGTGACTGGCAATAATTTTGTCCTGCATAAAGCCCTGTCTTATTTTGCATAATCCATGGCTCTGTTGTGGGCTACAATTGCCTACTGGACCTGGTAGCCTTTGTTCATGAATACTCCCTCCCATACTGGGGAGATGTTTCAACTGGGGAGCACTCCTACTCCCCATCACCTTAAATCTGCTGATATTGCATAACAGTTGCCTATAGAGCCCTTTTTATGAGGCCAGGCTTCCTGTTCATTCAAGCTGATCTCCCTTGACCAATCACGTTTTACGGGTGTGGGGTTATATACTTAGACCTATAGATGCACGAGGCATAACAAAGCATTCTACCCAGCCAAGCAGATGCATATAAATCAACAATAAAAAACAGATTTAAAAAAATCAAAAATCAATGATTTATTTAATTTTTTTGGAGTGATATAAATCGTGATTTAAATCAATGATTTAAATCAAATGATTTAAATCAAACAACCCTGGATACACTGATGCTAGTAATAATAAAATTGATGTAACACCATACTAAATACAACATAATATAATGCAATATAATAATATAATAATGCAAGCCTGATACAGATGCTTTGAAAACCACTAACCCTGAAACCAGAACAAATAAACAACTAATATAAACTTCACCCCTTAAATACAACCCTGCACCAATGATGTTAACTTCGGAACTAATATAACTTATAAACAATGTTTAGCCCCTGTATTAGTAGATTATAAAATTACTTGTATAATGTGTACCATCATTAATTATATGCAAAATGTATTGCAAACAATCATTCGCCTTTCGTTTAAATGCATTCCAGGCACCAGTTCACCAATGCCCTCCACTCCAAACAAAGAATTGTCCAGGAAGTCAATTGCTACATTCCAGGCACCAATATAATACTTATGTGAACTTGACTTGGCTTTGAAATGCACCAATAATCAACAACCGGGTACTACATAAGAATGCTACAGGAATTAGTTCTGACCAGCTATGTTCTCACCATTACATTACGTGCATAATGTACGGCAAACAATTAATAATCTTTTGTCTAAATTCATTGCAGGCACCAATGCTTCCACTTCTGGAGTCCCGCATGAACACATCACAAGAAAGAGAGGTAACTTTGCATTTTGATTAAAAGAAACTAATGATCCTTCAAAAGAGCAGTTGATTTATTCAAAACACAAATAACTTTCTTGCATAAGATCACATTAAAAGTAATTTGATGACAAATTAGTGCATTAATTGTTTTATATATAAAATTGTATTTTTTTTTACAATTTTGTCTGATGCAATCTATACATAATAATCAGTGATACACCAGGTAATCAGAACTAATGATCACTGTTTATTTTGCACCAATTATGAACAAAAAGACAAAGAATCACAAAATATAAGAATGTAAACAAGAATGATATATTTAGTAATTGATAAATACACAATTTGGTGACAAATTTGATTTACAGATATGTTTTTGATATAAATGTGAACTGTGTTAACAGTAAAAAAGATATGTCAAACCACAGGAGACATATTTTAAAGTGTATTTTTTCAAAAGACCGTTTTCATGGGTAGCTTTAACGTTAACAGTTATGTTACACTGTTTTTGCAGGATAAATAAAAGTGTTTGTATTAGTTTTCATTTTTCTTTTCAGATAAAGTGCAAATCATGGACTTCCTGAAAAGCGCAACACCACCACGTTTACAGCATCTGGTTAACTACAGTGCCTATGTGAAATGTAGGGCGCAATTGTTTAATAGGCGCAAAACAAAAACAAAACATAATAAACAAATGCATGGTAACAAAGACACTGTAAATTTGCAAGTAATGGCAGCCATTTGTATGAATGAAATGACTGCCAGGGTACAGTTTGCGAGGGTTGTAATCTGATGGGTATGTTTGTTCCAGGTTATATATGTGGTGATACATCTCCTAGACAGGGATGACAGTCTGTTTCGTGTAGTGTTGTATTTCCTAGAGAATAACTAAAACGTTTTACATTTCTTGCACATGTATTAGTCTTAGCACAAAGCATTTTTGGCTTAAAGTGCATTTGCCAGTCATGACCCCATTTTGTTCATTCATCTAGGTCTTTCTGTAGTTCTTGTAGGTCTGATTGTTTGTTGATTTCTCTGTATTAGGCACAGTCATCTGCAAAGAGGTGGACAGTGGAGTTGAAAGTGTTAGGTTTGTCATTGATATAAATAAATAGGAGAGCCCTCTGTGATTTTGCTTTGATCTAAATATATAATATTGCAAAAAGTTAAGATAAATATAAAGACACTTTGAAGATAGACAATGTAAATGTTGAGTCAAGTTATATCGCTCCCTAATAGTGCCACACATTATTTATTGCATTATGACATGGGGGTTTTCAATCAAACAGAATATTAAAACTTAAAAAAACCTGAAAAGTATTACCTTATTATATTTCCCACAGAAACACTTAACAAATACACTTTAAAAGTATATGATATCCATAAGTTTCAACAATTTAAATGTTATTATAATTTTTGTTCACAATGACCTACCATTTTAGTTCCCAAACTGGAGAATAATGTTTTACCAGGTACATAATCATGATACAAGAGTCGAGCACAAACTGTACAAGAAAAGCACTACACAGTTCACGAGGATTTTGAAATTATGTGGAATTGTGACGTTTGCAAACTTATCAAGTAATACATACAAGACAAAATGGCTTGTATGCAAGATTAAGAACTAACAACCACATGTTCACTTGATTTCAACCTTATACAACACAAATTGTATCAAAAAGGCAAACTCATTAATTATATACGCTACGCTACATACCGGGGTACTTGTTAACCTTCATTTATGTTTTGGTAAATATTTGATTTAGGTGATGTGCTTGATATTGGTAGTTATTTTTATAAGGATGGCTCCTTGATAGCAACTATTACAGACTTAGAGGAGTCTCCTGAACCTTTGTTGTTATTTCAATGTCATATATTATACCATTTATACAATACGTTTACATATAGTTTGTATCATTGTTGTAATTTTTGACACGGATACATTGTATTAAGTATTGGTCAAATAAAAGCAAATTCTTCTTGAATCATATGTGAATATTGTTTACTGAAATACACTCTTTTGTGTTAAGTAAATTAAATTATTGAAAGTGGTAATTTCTTAGATAATTTTCTGAAATAATTCACTCTACACCAGAAACATCAGGTGCTTAGTTAGTCTTAATGTTTTTCTGTGAATAAATAGTGAGAGGTTTGCTACAAAATAAGTGAGAGATGAGATGTTGAGACCCCTGCTACAACTCTTCAAGACCACTTAGTGAAGACATGTAATACCCAAGTGTGTACACATGTAATACATTTCCTACATGATTACATTTGTGAAATCAAAACTAAACATACTATAGTATTTTTATGATTTATTAAAACAATTTTACATAGTATAATTATTATCACCGTGGGTTCTCATGTTATACAATAATTATCCTTAACATACCATTGGCTATGCCATTCTGGTATACATGTTAACATACATAATTGTGTGAAACCAAACTAGCTTACTAACTAGATAAATTAGTATGTATTAAAAGGTAAGTTCTTCTATGTCGCATTATCCAATCCTCAGTATTGCTCAAAGCAACTACACTTTACTCTCTGGTAGACCTGTTCAATGGCACAATCTTGATTTATTTTTGAAACACCCAATGATGCTGCAAATAATGCATGAATATTATTCGTAACAAATATCCACCCCTGTTTATAGCCAGGTACTTATTCATACAACTCGAAGAACTAGAGCACTGTAGAGTGAAAATAAATGCCAACACTTTGACACAATAGCACATGATTCAAACCTAGGTCCTCTTAGTTGAGGGTGTGAAGCTCTAGCTACAACATTAGTACACTACTTGATTCTTAGTCTTAATGGTTCCCAGACCCAGGTAACTTATTGGATCTTAAGGATTATAGGTGAAAGTCCAAATGGTGTAGGCCAATGCAACTAATGGCATCTGGTGAGCGTGGAATCTCTTGGATTTCGAAACATACATTACTAGATATACTACGGATTATTGCTATAGGGAATATACACCCTTATATACGTAATCGTTGACATCCATATGTGTGTGTAATTTTCGTTAGGCTGACTTTTAATATCACCCGTAAACACAACCTCTTAAGAACTGTGAACACTTTTCATACAATTTGTAGCTCTGTGATTTCCAAACTCAGACGTAGGCAAATACACTAGTCACTACGGATTATTGCTATAGCCAGGGATGTAACCGTTGTATACTACAATAGATGTGTATGTAACTGTCACATAGCTGACTTGTAATATAGCCTGATAACACCAACTCTAATGATCTAAAAAACATAATTTATACAGGTATGGATGGAACGCTCCTACACTGAGCGATGTCATAGTAGGCAGCCGAATTCATTCATATCGAAGAATCAATCAACAAACTGACGCAGCCGCAAGACAAGAGTAAACGGGGAGAACAGCCACTCGCTTGCAATATCAGGCATCGCATATACCAAATATTTTCGCTTATTTTAATTGTGTTCATACAATGCAGACTTACTAAATACTGTCCACAATAATGTCGATAGTATAAAGAGTCCGAATAATTAGTATCATATTCGGGTGTTATAAATGTTTACTATTCAATTGATAGTTCGGTGTCGTTCGATTCGGCTCGCGAATAAATGATCGTTCTCGTAAGACATACATCCCCTTCGGCAATGCTGTTTTTCTTATGCACAATACTGTCTATAAAATGTTGGTCTTTGTTGTTATCGCATCGATACATTCCCTGATCAAACATAACTTTGCTGGTATTGGGATTCAATTTAATTTACATTTCGCAACAGTGTTTTACTGTTTACTAGACTCGGCAGTCTACCGCAAAAAAGGCTAAATAAATATATGCAGCTTCCGGCGTTGCTCCGGTCTACATAAACCGCATCTATGCATACGCGGTTTTATGTAGACCGATTTTTTTGAATATACCTTTATTTATTGAAATATTTTGATGAACTTTCATTATGTGTTAAACATTAGTATTAGAAACAATGTTCCAGTTTTACATCTTTGGAAAATGTATTAAATAAAAAAATACGCCTTGTCTACATAAGCCCGTCCTCTAGGCACTGGTCTACATAAGCTGCACTTAGACTTATATATATATATATATATATATATATATATATATATATATATATATATATGTATGTATATATATATATATATATATATATATATATAATATATATATATATATATTATATATATATATATGAATATATATATATATATATATATATATATATATATATATATATATTCATATATATATATATACAACTTAATTTATTTTATCAAACTCGAGTGAATCATTCAAATATATAATGTATGCAGACACGACAAAACTGTATATTTTTGTGTATATATATATACAAAAATATACAGTTGTGTCGTATATATATATATATATATATATATATATATATATATATATATATATATATATATATATATATATATATATATATATATATATATATATACTGAAAACAATGTGGGCCTCATATAAGTCCATGTGGCACACCAGTGCTAATAGACAAGGTTACAGAGAATGAGTAATTGTTAATGACATATTATTTTATATTACTGAAGTAACGTTCCGTTACAATTACGCCAGCATCATCCATCCCATTCAAATTAGCTTAATACAATCGAATAGTTTCACATATCAAAAACTGTTGATAAATCTAAAATATATATTACTGGGCTTATCATTATAAATCAGGGCGTTTACTGTTTGTGTCGATAACTTCCATAATGGCGTATTCTGCAAAGTGACCATATCAAAATTCATACTGGTTGTCATTAAAATGTTAGTGTTTACTAAAGAAAAACGGTTATAAACTAATTATCTTTTTATTTCACAACGCAACATATACAAGGCCAACATTAAAGTATATATTAAATGGTCAGCCTGTTGAATTATATATGGGTGTCACCAGGCAAAAAAACGTATTCTAGTGACGTTTTCATCATTTAAAATAACCACCATTACTATACATATATACATTTGTAATTTTACAACAAAATATGACCAAAAATTTGTATTTACATATAACTTTCAATAATCTTTGAGATTACTGGTGGCAGCTATATCGGTTTATCATTACAAAACGATGTTTCATGCTCATTTTTTAAAATACGAATTGATTTCCCAATTTTCTTCTTATCTGGAAACATCCCAATGTTTGATTAATAAGTAATGTTAAGGTTTCATAAGAACACGTTTGAAACATTTGGTCTGTTTTAGTGCAAACCGTCGCAGCCACAACTGGATATAGCAGGATAATTGTTAATTAGTTTGAGAATGGTCTCAGCATTAATTCCTTGCAATTGACATTAAATATCCACCTTTCCTGTTAATTTATGACTATGATATGTATTACTACTGTTTTTTATTGTGTTTATGAGATTCTTACCTATGTTTGTAAATTTGGTTTAATTAATTTGCTATTCCGACACAGTCATTTATTTTTATTATTTACATGCTTGTAATGTTCAGGTATTGATTGTGTTGTTTGAACTTCGTAAAGGTTCGTTTATAGTTTTCCAAGGTTTTTCTGGCGCCATTTGTATACGTGTTAAACTGTTGTTCATAATATAATAGTGCAGCTGCTGTAATAGTTTTTTATTCTGTATATTAACATACGTTTTTAAATTTTACTTTTCAATTAAGTGTTTGGTGAATATTGGATTTAAACGTTTAAGTTGATTATGTGTACTTTCTCTGTATTTCATATATATAAAATATCACATTTGAAAAATGTTTGATGTTTGCGTTTCTTAAAGTTGACTAAATGATATGGCATGTGTTTACAGTTTGCTTTTCCAAGTACATAAGTAATTATTTTGTAATAATAGTAAGGAAGAGTATTGGTCTACGCCATCTAGCAATAATGTCATTCAGAGGCGCATTACAATTTACATAAATATACAAATTACTTTAAAGTTAAACAATATCTATGTAGTTGAACAATTCATTGATCAATATAAATTGTTCGATATAAATAAATAATATTAGTCTTAGTAATATTAAAATACTAATACTGATAAATAAGGCGTGATTATATTATAAGTTAAATAAATAATAATAAAATAGTTGATAATTAGTAGGTATTAATTATTTTCGGATATCACAATTGTTCTTTTAGAATAAAACCGCTCTCTTCAACGTTAACGTTTGCAATTGCTTTTTGAACAAACTGAGGCAGTGCGTGGCACACATGGCAAGTGGCAGATTGTTCCAGAGGCGTGGAGCAACAATGTTTTTCTCCCTGTGTATGTAGCCTGCATCATGGAACCTCCAGCAGGTGAGCGTCCGCAGAGCGTAGCGCACAGTTCGGCTGGTAACGAATTAATAGGTCGGTTAAGTATGCTGCAACTATGCCGTGAAGGCTTCGAAACGTCAACATTAGCAGTTTGTACTCGATCCGTTGTTTGGTCGGAAGTTAGTGAAGATCGACAAGAACTGCAGTGATGTGGTCGTGTTTCGTCGTTCTGTTTATCAGACTGGCAGCAGCGTTTTGCAATCTTTGGAGTATAATGATAAGATGTACGGAAATGCCGCTCAGCAGGCTGTTGCCATTGTTAAGGCATGATGTTACGTAGGTATGAACCGTCATTTATGTAGTGTTCCGGTCAAAGAGATTTCGAATTATTCCACTACAGTGGAGATGCACATATGACACACGGACAATGTACTGCTCGTGGTTGTTCATGCTTAGAGTATCATTAAAGAACACGCCAATGTTCTTAGCAACAGTAGAAATAGGCACACCGGTATTGCAAAGTGCTATGTTCTTGATGCGCATGTCACAATCATTTCAGTTTTTGCTGCATTGAATTTAAGTTTATTCATACACATCCATTCTTGTATTTCGACGACACATGCTTTAATGCGCTCCACTGTCTGAATTGTAGTTGGGTGTCATCAGCATATAAGTGAACGTTTATCTCATGACAACGGGATAAACGATTATTAAGATAAGATAAAACTGGCTCCATTAGATTTGAGCTGGTTATTTCAGAGACACAGTTTCACACACCCTATGTTGGTTGTAGCATTAATTTACTACTTTTGCAAAACAAGTTATCGATCAAAGTGCTATGTAATGAAGACAATCTGGTTGGGAATGCTATTTTGGGGGAAAAACTTTATTCTGCTAAAGTGTCGTAAAATTCACACACAAAAATTGTTTTCATTGATTTTAAGCAAGTTTGCCCATTTCTGCAATAATAACCTAAACAATGTACTGTCAGTCTGTCATAATAATGGGGCAAATGCATAATGAATTGTATTCATAATGTAAGACACGTGTAGGCCTGTATATGTTACCAACTAACACAGGTTTTACAATGCCGCCCCCTGCAATTTCAATAAACTCTCCTTCCGAATATTAATTTGTGTACTGACTGCAATACAATATTTTCATACTGAGTATGAATATACATAACTAAGCCTCATTTTGTACTACTAGTCTCGCCCATCGAAATGCTAGTATAACCGTGTAATTGCATGTCACATAAGTTGTATTGTTCAATTAGCCAGTATCCCGTCTCCATGTCATTAAATGTAGCGTTAATACATTGAATATTGTATTATATATTGTGCTCGATATGTCAAAACTACTCGTTTTTGCATTTATCAGTGATTGATAATTGTCGTTTTCATAGTACGACGAAGGTTTCATTATTGACAAACAATCACTATGAAAGTTGTCATCAACATAATAATGTAAAATGTTAGTTAAGCATTTTTTTGTAAACACCTCCGTGATGATGTAAACATTGATAATCTGAATTTAACATTTTGTTATGTGAGTATTTAATATGTTTGCATGTAACGTTGTTCAAATATTTCAGTACATCAATGCTAGTTGCAAACAAATCAAACAGAGGAACTGGAAAAAAAATCATATCAGATTCAATTTATGAGGCAGCAATGGAGATCATCACTTACCAAGATCGGGGATGACTGTGATAGCGTTACCGTAGACTGGTGTTGTCCCTGAATCATCGACCGGAACTTTCTTGATAGCTGTTTCCGTCGCCACCAGCAGGGGATACCACCTATCATCTGGAAAGGCAACGTTTTATTCGGACAAGCACGTAGATCACTTCAATTTAAGGGGCCTACCTGGACGAAGCAACGTAGATGTGAGAAAGTTCATCTGTAACATGAACTAAAGTGGATGAAAAGTAACAATCGGGTCGGGAGAGTTGCATGAGTGATGCCATAAGGTGAAGGCCCTTTGTATGTTTACGGCAATGCAGGATATGTGAGGAAGCACATGCAATTGTACTGTGTGCGATTGTTGTACTGGAAAGGCAACGTTTTATTCGGACAAGCACGTAGATCACTCCAAATTAATTCTAACAACTAGGTGCAGGGGTCTACTCGGACGAAGCAAAGTAGATGGGAGAAATTTCATCTGTGACGTGGACTAAAGAGGATGAAAAGTAGCAATCGGGTCAGGAAAGTTGCATGAGAGATGTCATCAGGTGAAGGCCCTTTGTATGTTTACGGCAATGCAGGATATGTAAGGAAGGAATTGCATGTTTACTGTGTGCGATGGCTGTACTGCAGCACATTGACGAAGAAGAAAAACAAATTGAAGAAGCGAAACAGATGGAGGGTTCGACCACGAATTTGCCGACGGCAGCAGCGGTGCAGTTAATGTTCCGATGAATGATTTCAGTACCAGTCTCAGATAAAGTCAACTCAAAATAAAAAAAATAGCCACAACAGCCCAGACTAACCCACGACATCATTGTACTTTGTCTAGACGCACAGAAGTTTCAGTACCTTTTAGAAGCTGTTTGCCGATAATCGGCCACAAGGATACAGCATTGCGCAACACAATTTAACAAGATTTAATATGATTGCCGTCTACACCAACAAATCTAGACGGCAGGTCGTCTAGGAAGCCCTGTGACTTATCGATAGTCCAACCTATCTATATAAGTGAACTCAGTCCTTGTTTTAATATGTCGATTTTATTTTTTAACATTAACACTGTTATCGCCTATTCATTCAGCTGATATGTTTAATTTAATAACTGGTCTTTGTGAATAATTTTTTTTTTTAATATCTAGTCTACCCTGCTTCTTTGCAAATGTATCTCCATGCCCTCTAGTCCTTCTTTCTTCCATAACCGAGAACAAATATTTATCTCAATATTTTCATAAACCACATTCTTTTATACGCATTACATAAGTAATATAATTGTGTGTTTGGTATCATTTCGGTTGCTCTCCTTTGTACTCTTTCTTGTATATCAATATCGTTCTTGCGATATGACCTCCAAGCTTTTCTATAATATTCTGCATGAAGCCTAACTATTGTTTTGTACAGCGGCATTATCAATTATGCTTCCTTGTACACTACATTACGTCTAATCCAATTGTTGTTATTCATTTAGCTGCTGCAATTCAACACTGCTCTGGTACCTCCATGTCAGCAATGACAGTTAAGCCTACGTCATTTTCCTTTACGGTAGTATTTAGTACAGTACGACCCATTGAATGCATCTTCATTCCATTTTCCTGTGTGGAGGCACTTACACTTCCCAAAATTAAACACCATTAGCCACTTCTCAGACCATTCGGTCAACTTATTAAATAATAATAAATAATAATAAAATACAATGTTTATATAACGCCATAATCACACGGTGCTTTACTGTACAATAATAATAAGATAATCTTATAAATGCTGTCTATCTGAATCAGTTTTAGTTATTCTAAATACTTTTGTATCGTCCGCAATCCAAATCAATCAATTAATATATATATATATATATACATATCATACACACACACACACACACACACACACACACACACACACACACACACATATATATATATATATATATATACATATTATATGTATATATATCTATTAATTGATTGATTTGGATGATGATATAACAAGCAACGTGTTGAAGTTTTCGGACGATACAAAAGTATTTAGAATAACTAAAACTGATTCAGATAGACAGCATTTATAAGATTATCTTATTATTATTGTACAGTAAAGCACCGTGTGATTATGGCGTTATATAAACATTGTATTTTATTATTATTTATTATTATTTAATAAGTTGACCGAATGGTCTGAGAAGTGGCAAATGGTGTTTAATTTTGGGAAGTGTAAGTGCCTCCACACAGGAAAATGGAATGAAGATGCATTCAATGGGTCGTACTGTACTAAATACTACCGTAAAGGAAAATGACGTAGGCTTAACTGTCATTGCTGACATGGAGGTACCAGAGCAGTGTTGAATTGCAGCAGCTAAATGAATAACAACAATTGGATTAGACGTAATGTAGTGTACAAGGAAGCATAATTGATAATGCCGCTGTACAAAACAATAGTTAGGCTTCATGCAGAATAGTATAGACAAGCTTGGAGGTCATATCGCAAGAACGATATTGATATGCAAGAAAGAGTACAAAGGAGAGCAACCGAAATGATACCAAACACACAATTATATTACTTATGTAATGCGTATAAAAGAATGTGGTTTATGAAAATATTGAGATAAATATTTGTTCTCGGTTATGGAAGAAAGAAGGACTAGAGGGCATGGAGATACATTTGCAAAGAAGCAGGGTAGACTAGATATTAAAAAAAAAATTCTCACAAAGACCAGTAATTAAATTAAACATATCAGCTGAATGAATAGGCGATAACAGTGTTAATGTTAAAAAATAAAATCGACATATTAAAAAAGGACGGAGTTCACTTATATAGATAGGTTGGACTATCGATAAGTCACAGGGCTTCCTAGACGACCTGCCGTCTAGATTTGTTGGTGTAGACGGCAATCATATTAAATCTTGTTAAATTGTGTTGCGCAATGCTGTATCCTTGTGGCCGATTATCGGCAAACAGCTTCTAAAAGGTATTGAAACTTCTGTGCGTCTAGACAAAGTACAATAATGTCCTGGGTTAGTCTGGGCTGTTGTGGCTATTTTTTTTATTTTGAGTTGACTTTATCTGAGACTGGTACGGAAATCATTCATCGGAACATTAACTGCACCGCTGCTGCCGTCGGCAAATTCGTGGTCGAACCCACCATCTTTTTCGCTTCTTCAATTTGTTTTTCTTCTTCGTCAATGTGCTGCAGTACAGCCATCGCACACACTAAACATGCAATTCCTTCCTTACATATCCTGCATTGCCGTAAACATATAAAGGGCCTTCACCTGATGACATCTCTCATGCAACTTTCCTGACCCGATTGCTACTTTTCATCCTCTTTAGTCCACGTCACAGATGAAGTTTCTCCCATCTACGCTGCTTCGTCCGAGTAGACCCCTGCACCTAGTTGTTAGAATTAATTTGAAGTAATCTACGTGCTTGTCCGAATAAAACGTTGCCTGGCCGGCAAGATAGCCGATATTGTAGCAAATAAGATCAATGACCGATTGAACCTCCTAGAAAATACCCTGAAACAAAAAGATCAAAGGATCGACCAACTTAAAAAAAACCTTGGCACCCGCATCGACCAGCTTGAACAGTCACTGGACAACCTGGAACAATGCAGCCGACGATCGTCTGTCCGTGTTTGTGGTTTCAAAGAAAAAGCCGATGGTGAACAGCTGGATACCATTCCTGCAGACTTGTTTACCGACATGGACGTGCCTCTCACACGCAACAACGTCAACAGGGCTCACAGAATTGGGCCGAGAACATCCATCAGAAATATACAGCATTCCCGACAAGTTATTATACAATTTAAAGACCACGAATCAAAAACCACATTTATGAAAGCCAGGAAGCACCTTCGCGGCAAACAGCCAACTGTCTTCATTTCTGAAGATCTCACACAGAAAAGAGCGAGACTTATCTACCTATGCAGGGGAAAAAAAGCGAAAACACCAGCTTCAGGACTGCTGGTCCTATGATGGGAGAATCGTCACCAAGGACTCGAACGGCAGAATTAAAACAACCATTTGTGAGGAAGACCTGAATGAACTATAAATCAGTTGGCTAGGATTCAGAGCTGTGTTGATAGGGACTACACCAGTGCCTTACCCATTGGCACCTTCATGATCTACACATGGTTCGTAAATTATTTTATTTTTCATTTTTTCATTATTAGTTTGATTATTCTAGCAAAATCACCTAAACTTAACAACTACTGTACACTTGGCAATGTGATGTGTAATTGTACGTGCATCATTGTATATCGTATTGGCTTGTATGTGTATGAAACATGTAAGTATCATAAGCCAGTTACTTGACATATGCAGGCGATGTACGTGATTACGAAAATTGTAATGCTGCGATGCGGAACATAGACCCAGACTGTAATTTATTTAACTTTTCAAATACTAAATATTATCTTGAGGATGACATTAATGAAATAATAAAAATAAATAATCTCGGTGAGAACGCATTCTTACTCATGCATTGAAACATTAGAAGCTTACCGAAGAATATTGGCAAACTGTGTGATTTCTTATCGCTGATGGATAACAAAATCACAATTATTGGTTTAAGCGAAACCTGGTTACACAGCGATAATGTTGACTTATATGAAATACCGGAGTATACAAGTATTCATGTTACTAGGCCTTCTAAGGAAGGAGGGGGCGTAACTTTATATGTCCATAGTTCACTTGAGTATACTCTATTATCAGAAATGAGTATCATTACTGAATATCTGGAATGTGTGTTTATTGAAGTGAACACTACGACTATGACACAACATAAGAAGATAATTGTTGGTATTGTCTATCGGCCACCTAGCACAAACATTACCACATTCACTGAGCATGTTATGAATATCATAGATTACCTTAAGGCTGGAAATAGGCAGTGTTATATAATGGGCGATTTCAACATCAATTTAACCAATTACGGTAGCCACTCAGAAACACAAGACTACTTAGATTCAATGTTTCAACATTCGTGTATACCCCTTATCAATAAACCTACTAGAATAACGACCACTACGGCTACGGTAATAGACACTATATATATATATATATATATATATATATATATATATATATATATATATATATATATATATATATATATATATATATATATATATATATATATATATATATATATATATATATATATATAGCAATGATATACTTGGTACAAAATATCAGTCACATGGAATTATTTATACAGATATTTCCGACCACATACCAATAGTTTTACTTACTAAACAAATTAATGACACGAAGGTAGACACAGTAATATAGACTAGAATATATAATGAACAAGCTACTACTACATTCAAATAAAGTATTGATCAGATAACATGGGATGACATTTATGCCTCCATAAATCCTCAAGAAAGTTATTATAAGTTCCTTAATGACATTTTATTGGTATACAATAAATCATTTCCACTTATTAAAATAACTATCAGGGCAAAAAAGCATAAACCATGGCTTACTCTGGCATTTAGACATTCCATTAGAACCAAAAACAAATTGTATAAATATTACTTAAATAAACCGAATATATACAACGAAATTTATTACAAACGATGTAGAAATAAACTAAATTACCTCATCAACGTAGCAGAAAAAGCATACTACCAGTACGAGTTTCATAAGCATAATACCCAGGGGGCCAAGTGGGTTGAACGGACTGGAATGCTGTAAAAGGTTGGCCTCCAAAAATCATATCTACATATATTTATGATCACAACTTAGGTGGACAACCTTAAAAATAAGTTACTGGAAAC
Organism: Oasisia sp. SBJ-2009; assembly: GCA_964017155.1. Classification (NCBI taxonomy): domain Eukaryota; kingdom Metazoa; phylum Annelida; class Polychaeta; order Sabellida; family Siboglinidae; genus Oasisia; species Oasisia sp. SBJ-2009. The sequence goes on from OZ024867.1 coordinate 1,494,225, forward strand.
ATGTGATTAGCCCCTAAAGACAGCCACCAAAACTCAAAATCGAACTAGCGTTATAATGCCTTCCGATAGATATTTTGCCATTTCTTTTGTAATTAATGAACAGGTTCGTTCCACAAAAACATTCCCAACAGTTTTTCAGCAGTATATAGATGCTTAAAATAACGTTAACAATATAAACTAGGCGTATAAGACTGATGTTGTGGCCAGTAAATGTATAATTATGTGTTGCAAGTTCGTGATTCAAAACATTCGGACATTTCGACAATATTCGCCGAATAATTCGGGCCCACCTGCTTCAAGTTCCGAGTCGAATCGATTTCGCTCTTAATGCTACATTTATATTTTATTTAAATATAATACATCCATATATTCGCGCAGCAATTCCACATAATTCCTGGCACACACTGTTTAAAATGTTGTATATTATGAGATATGTGTAACCTAAGCAGTTTATGTGTGCGCCGTTGCAGCCGTGGGTTGCTACGGACGCCATAACAAATTAAACTGTAACTAAGTGTGTCACGATACATGGTGAGACTACGCGCGTCTGGAGCTGATTGGGGACATGACACAAGAATGTTATTATAACGATGGATGACAGTTGTAGTTTCAACTGATAAAAATAAACTAAAGCGATTGGGGAGGTTTTGTTAGTAATTATATATTATGGTAATCGTGTTAGCAGTTTTGTTATATATGGCTGGATTTCAGTAATTCCGCTCGGATGGCAGATTTACGTAAAGGCAAAGGCTGATAAAATATAGATGATAGACCAGTCTATAGCTCGGATTCTGTTCCATCACGAAAATCAGGTGATAAATATATTGTGTTATGCTTTTCTTATCTTACCTGTCCAATTTAATTTTGAGTTTACCACACTCACATACAAATATATAGCGATTTACGTAGCGCAGATAGTAGTAACGAATTTTGGCCGTGTGTGGCTTTTATGGGATTTTCGTTGCTATGCGGTATAGTTTCGCAACAGTTTGATAAATACTTATATATATATATATATATATATATATATATATATATATATATATATATATATATATATATATATATATGACAATTTGTCTAAATGAACATAATCATAGCACCTACACAAATTTGCCTAAAAACAGGTCGTACTGCGCGAAAGATGGCATCCTTCATTACTTATCAAGATCTCCAAACACAATTACTAGCGGCCGATGCCATAAAAATAACCATAATGATATATTAAAATGCAAGATTTCCGTGATTATTCTTACCGGCAAAATGTCATACTGCTTCTGCTTATAATTATCCTTCAGAACATATAACTACAAACACAATTTGTGGACAGTCCGATTATTAAAACCAAAAACAAAGCAAAGTCCTGTCTTTCAACATGGACAAACTTTACTTCCTGCCCCATACATGAACGCTATTCGAATCCCTACTGGTAGATCTGTGCAACAGAATATGTACGATATCGCGTTCGATCATTTAGTCGAGCCACTAGAAGTATCTCTGAAGAGAAGCGTGGTTTTCTTATAAAGTCAGTAAGAGATCAGTACAGAGCTATTCTCCTGGAACTAGGGGAAAACACTGCTGATATAAACTGGTCAATAACATTGAAATGGAAATTGCAATAAAGGTTCGGCAGGCGCATTTCTTTTTCTTAACCAAATTTGCGGTTATGGATTCATTTGCGCATCATCTGTACCCCTAGGTAATGCTCTTGACAGGCTCAGGATTTTGGAGCAAGACTATAATGTTGACAAAAGGCAGCACACTCTGCAACATTCTGCCAAAATACTGAGAACATATGTTGATACGTACCAGGAGAGAGAGAAGACGTGAACAGATGTTGATTTGTGCAGGAGAGAGAGAGAGAGAGAGAGAGAGAGAGAGAGAGAGAGAGAGAGAGAGAGAGAGAGAGAGAGAGAGACGTGAACAGATGTTGATATGTGCAGGAGAGAAAAAGAGAGAAGACGTGAACAGAAAACTGAGGTATCATTCGCTGCTGCCAAAAAGTGCTTGTATGCAAGAAAACACGATTATCACCGGGGGAAGAAGAGGCTCACAGCTCAGGATGTATATCAATTGATGAACCAACCCCAAACAAATCTTATAGTGTCTCAGCAACTCATAGAACATCTTTCAGGAATAGCCACCCCTCTGGGTATTGCCACTGCATACCATGTTTACAACAAGACACGAAACAAAGCATTGATCACACTGAACAACAGACTTGATACAGGAACCAGCTATAACACTCTGCAACGTCAGCTAACTTCATAATGTTCCACCATCATGCAATAGATAGAGCAATACGGGGTATACATTCCAAAGAACATGACTAATAAGCAAAGCATACGACATGTCTTTGCAATGGATATTCTGGATTGGAAAAGGAAAACATTAGAAGGCGGAACCTTCAATGCAACAAATACAATCATTGTCAAAAATATCGGCAATGTGACGTCTGATGAGGATGCCAGACGAAATAAGGATATGAGTATTCCAATCGCAACGTCATGAAGAAAGAAAACGTGTCTTGCATTTCTAACACAACCATTCCGGGGTGTTACATTTCTGCCAGGACAAACCTGTAGAAATCTCACCAACATCGAGACGGTTGGGACGTTAGAAACAGTTCAATTGTCAACTTTCCAGTAAGTAACTATTTTAACAATGTTTCGTATCTTCAAACATATGAACAAACGTAACTGTCGTGCTGTTTGTGTCTGGTTTGCTTCTCAACGATACATAGATTCATGGGAAATCATTGTTCCTTGTTTTGGTTACGAGCGAGACCTGATTATTTACGCACTAGCTATTTAACCTAGGCCTAATGAGAAAACTATAGTCATTATGGACGGTTAATCTGGAAATACATTTATATAAGTTACTCATACACGAGTGCTGTATCAAAGCAATATATTTCATATATTAAAATTTAGTTAAAACAGTTACTAAATGTACACATAACGAATTTTCTGTTTTTACTTGACGGTTATGTTGTTGGGGGTAGGGGAAGGGAATCACCTGTATTTCCGTTCAGCAGTTGTGTATTCTAATATAGTTTGTTTCCTAAATAGCAAATACCCCTAAGAAACTAATGTACGAATGGAACACATGCTAATCATGTTAACAAAGAAATATGTTAATTACATTCGAAAATATAAAAATATACACCAGAAATACAATGTGTTTTGAACCAATATTTAATATCTGGTCATGTCAATAACATTTTATTTAGGTGAAGTTTGACTTCAAATATATCACTAACGTATCTGGTGTATAAACAGATAACCGGAACGACACCATAAAAACAAAGGGATGTGTGGATGTCATACTTGATGATGAGCACGAAAACTACTTTTTGCTTATAGGGGCATGTTACTTGAATGTCGATTCCATGTTTCCAGTAACTTTTCCTCGAAGTTGTCCACCTAGGTTATGATCCTAGACATGTGTAGATATGATTTTTTGAGTCAAACCTTTTACAGCATTCCAGGTCTGTTATCAGCAAAAAACTGCATTTGGCCCCCTGGGTATAAAGGTAACTTAAAAAACACATTGGAAATATTAAAGGGTATTATTGGAGGGAAAGAAGTAGTTACAACTATAGACCAGTTACTAATTGAAGACAAATTAACAAAAAACAAGCAACACATAGCAGATAAATGTAATGAATATTTTACGAATATAGGTCCACAGTTGGCTGAGGAGATACCATTTGTGCAAGGGAGTACTAATCAATATCTTAAAGGAGTGTATAAAAATTCAATGTTTACACTGCCAGCCACACCAGATGAGATAAGAGGAATGATTAATAATTAAAAAAAATTTAGTCCTGGATGGGATGGAATAACACCTTTCATTCTGAAGCAGGCCTTCTCCAACTTACTTGACCCACTATGTCACATTATAAATTTATCATTTGATCAAGGATGTGTTCCAGATCAACTAAAAATAGCTGAAGTAATTCCAGTTGTTAATGCTGGTGATACGACATCAATTGGCAACTACAGGCCGATTACTCTTTTGCCTGTGTTTTCAAAAGTTTTTGAAAGATTAATGTATACTAGATTAATTAATTATATAACTGAACATAAAATATTGTCTAATCTCCAATTTGGATTTAGGAAAGGTCATTCCACTGAAATGGCTATTTCAGTGCTAATTGATAATATTTGTAAGGCAACTGCTAACAAAGAACATGTAATTGGTGTATTTCTTGATTTTGCGAAAGCGTTTGATACTGTTAATCATATAATTTTATAGGGAAAATTAGCTCATTATGGAATTAGAGGAAACATACTCCAGTGGATACAAAATTACTGATGTAAAAGACAACAACGAGTAAAATTAAAAGGAACAACATCCACCCTTAGTAACATAACATGTGGAGTTCCACAAGGTTCCATTTTGGGACCTTTACTCTTTCTTATTTATATAAATGATCTAACTGCTTTATCTGATAAAATGCTTACAATTATGTTTTGCTGATGACACAAGTATCTTTTTACAAGGTAATAATATACATGAAATGGAAATTGCTATGAACTCTGAGATAAAAAGACTGCCCATATGGCTCAAAATCAATACAATGTCTCTAAATAAAAGAAAAACTCATACAATGACCTTCAGTATTACGAAAAGTATAAGAGAGAGAACAAATGACATTTATATAGACGACATAAAAATTGACACTGTAAACAAGATAACATTTTTGGGTTGAATTATAAATAACACATTGAACAGGAGTGCTCACATTAAATATATATGTAGTAAAATATCTAAGAATATTGGCATTATGAAGAAGGTGAAGAACAAACTAGGAACAAGATTATTGCTAAATCTATATTATATATTATATATATGCTTTTCTACCCGTATCTAACTTACTGTAATACTATTTGGGGAAGGGCCCCGAATGCATATCTAGATAAAACATATATTGCAAAAAACAATTGTGCGCATAATTAGTCATGTAAATTTGTTTGATCACACAGAGCCTTTATTTTCAATATTGCAGATAATGAATATCTATCAGATAAACAAATATATGTGCTGCATATTACTGTTCAAGCATAATAAGGCTATGTTACCTACCTTATTTAATGACGTAATTGTATTGTCACCCATGACACATAAATATTGCACAAGGCAGAAATTCGCATATAAAATACCGTTCTGCAGAACAAAGTGCAGACAATTATTTTTGGCGTATGTCGGACCAAAAATATGGAACACCCTTATCTTAGACAACTGTCTACAATATTCTGCCACTTTACAGATCTTTAAAAAAAAGTGTCAAATATCTGCTTATAAAAAATCTGAAATATGTTGTTTCTGTTCTGAATGCACTGTTATTATACATTGATTTTCTATAATTATATTAAACAATTATTTAAATACAATGTTACTTGTCACACACGTGCATCTACGTATTTAATTTGGTGGTACACTTGTAATTCACTATTTCACTATTTTAATTAACTAGTTGCACTATTATGATGCTGCTGTATAGGTTTTTGTGTTTATGTTCACGAATTATAATTGTTGCGTAATTATTAAAATACATGAATAAGGAAAATAAGCACTGTTACTTAAGTCCAATTGTTATATTGTAAAATGTACTTAGACATGAAATTATTACTTGACTGTATTACTTTACTGTATGTACATGACATTATGTAACAATCAAGCTATTATTATTATTACTATTATTACTATTATTACTATTATTACTATTATTACTATTATTACTATTACTACTATTACTACTATTACTACTATTACTACTATTACTACTATTACTACTATTACTACTATTACTACTATTACTACTATTACTACTATTACTACTATTACTACTATTACTACTATTACTACTATTACTACTATTACTACTATTACTACTATTACTACTATTACTACTATTACTACTATTACTACTATTACTACTATTACTACTATTACTACTATTACTACTATTACTACTATTACTACTATTACTACTATTACTACTATTACTACTATTACTACTATTACTACTATTACTACTATTACTACTATTACTACTATTACTACTATTACTACTATTATTACTATTATTACTATTATTACTATTATTACTATTATTACTATTATTACTATTATTACATATGTGTTAAGCATGACCTCGGTTTTAGAAACCCATGTTGAGATGGATTTATCAAGTTAATATTTTTAATAGTTTGCAAATCACCGAACTTAATTCCACTGGTCTTTAGTTATATGGCTTGTTTCTCGTACCTTTTTAAAATAATGCAATACAGTTTGCTTTTGTTCTTCATTCTAACGGAACTATTTCCTCATCTAATGACAAATTGAACACTGTTGCAAGCGGTAGGCTAATTTGTTCTACCGTTTTTAATAGTAATTTGGGAGAAACCCCAACCAATCCAGGTTATTTATTATCCTTAATATCATTGATTTTCTTAGCTACCATGTTTGAGGTTATAATTAGTTGTCTGAAACTCTCTCCCTTCGAACTTAGTCGCTGGTACTTGGAATGCACTAATAGCTATCATTGTAAACACCGAACGAAAGTACTAATTTAGGTTATTATGTTTCATTACTACTTTCTGGAGGTTCAAAGTTTCTCATTGAATTTCTAATTTAACCTGTAGCTTGGTTAAGTGTTTCTTTATAAATGTTATTGTCTTCTTCACTTCCAGTATTTCTATAAATTTCCTCGTAATTTGCTTGTATTTGTTTTTTACTGGCTACTTTCGATAAGTGTTTATTTTATGACCGTTTCCCGTTTTTTTTTCAAACGGGAAAATAATCGACAATGCAGTCAATTTCATTATTTAAGATATCATTGCATTTTGTTTTTGACTTATTCTTTTGTGTGCTATTCCAGTCCATCTTTGATAAATATTTACTCTCGTCCGTATACCTTCCTTCGTGACAATGTTTGCAGTACCGTATTTTTCGATTCCGCTCTCCTTTTGCCGATATGATGAGATATATCAGGTTGTGATCACATCTACACCCCATGTGTTGATATTATCAAAACATTCCTTCTGTGAGCTCAAACCTATGTCTAACACGTTCTCGCCCCTGGTTGGTTCTAATACATGTTGAAAAACGAAACTATCTTGGACACAATTTAGAAACGTTTGATCCTCACTTTCTGTATTCTGTAGCGATTTCTACTGTATATTCCCACGGATAAAATCCTCACGAAAATAAACTGCCGTTTACTCACTTCTTTTACACCGTTTTGTAATTTGTCATTACCTCCTTTGCTTATGTTTGGACTTCAACACACTAACCCAACAGTTAATGTTGAGTTTCATAAACTATGTGAGACCAGGTAGCTTATTTACATTGTGCTTTTTTCTAATTTTATTTCATACGTCTGGATGGATTATCTAATATATAATATAACTCCACCTCCCCTTCTTCCTATTATATATTTCTTAAACATTACACATACTGTCATTCCTAATTCCGCACTTGATATATCGGTGGTGGCGCAATATACAATTATTTATATTTTGTGACGGTCAATATATTCTATCATGTATAGTTAATTTATTTTGTTTACTGTGCTCCTTGCATTAGCGTTTTCAAGACTGTTCTTTGCTGATTACTTTGTGCTCTTTTTATATATTTGGCTTCTCTGTGAGACCCCCTGCGAATCTAGTTTAAATAGTTGCAACCTGTTTCACTGTCCTCTAAGCAGGTTCGCATAAAACACTGCTGCATCCTTTCCAATTAGATCGATGCCATCTCTCATGCATATGTCTTTTTCCCAACAAATCTATGTTTTCAACTCCTTCTTTTTGAAACATCTGCTCTACAAGAGCGTTGATTGTCAGCCTCTTGCAGTTTATTTATGTTGCTCCCCTTCCTCCCATTACTGGCAAGATTCTTGTGAGAATAAACTGTGCAGCTCTCGTTTTCTTCAGTTTCCCTACCAACTGTCTGTACCTGTGTACTATCTCAGTAGTCCCCTCCCTGTCAGCATTGTTCATCCCTACTTGAACTAATATAGATCCTCCCTGGCCATGGCCTAATAAAATGTTCGCTACACATTCAGTCACATGCTGTATCCTATACCAGGAAGACAAACAACATCTTCTGCCCTGCGTAGTGTCTTGTCTGAGTTTAACAACATGGAGCCGTCCATAAATACACTTTCAGTTCTCAATGCTCCCTCAATCACTGCCTCATAGTAGCTCTTCCATTTTGCATCTACCTGGTCGTTTGATTATCGATGCCGGTTTCTCTGTTATTCCTGTATTTCCTGTCTCTTTTCTTCCTGTCATCATCCGTGTTATTGATTTCCCTTTCGGCACATCTACTTATATACTTTTTTTCTGAAAGTAAATGTTACGGTTGTATTCATTATTATTCCTTTCTACCCTTTTTTTCATTATTATTAATATTAGTTTTACTACATAATAAATAGCTTTATATTGTTGGCACAGCGCTTTGAGCATATTTGGAAATTGCGCTTTATAAATAATAAATGTTATTATTATTATTATTATTACTTTCCTGTCCCATTGTCCGCCCCTCTTTCTCTAATGTCATTTTCTCACCATTCACCTTCCTGAATGTAATTGTTTCTGTTGTTTTATCTCCATGTGTTTTCTTTGCAATCACTCTCTTCTCAGTCTCTTTCCGCATCCTTCTAGTCACAATATTGTTCCTTCCAACCTCTATCTCTCTCTCTCTCTCTCTCTCTCTCTCTCTCTCTCTCTCTCTCTCTATCTCTCTCTCTCTCTCTCTCTCTCTCTATTTCATCCGTCTTTTTAGTCATTCTCATCTCCATCCGCGTCACAATATCGGTTCGCTTAGTTATCTATGCTGTTAGACAGTTCATCTTCCAACACCCCATGCACTGGAAGGTAAACCATTTCTCCATTGTCTCTGCCCAAACCGTTCTTCATCCAGATAAGGCAACATCCACCACTTGGTGTGTGTGACACTTGCCCCAGCCTGGTGGATGCTTCTCTTTCCGGTGACAAGGTGCCATATTAAGCCATTATAAAAATCAAGTACAAGCAAATGATATGGAAGACATATATACATACTGGAAGTTAATACTACAATGCCATTTATAAAGAAACACTTAACCAAGCTATAGCTGAAATTATAATTTCAAAGAGAAGCTATGAAGAAATAGCTTATAATATAAAACATGACAGCAACATTTTGTATGCGTATGTTCGAAGTAAACAGACACTTCAAGAAAAGGTCGGTAATATTGAAATATAAAAAATAGTGATAGAAACATGATAAAAGAGGGATTATTAATGGCAGAAAACCTAATTGAATACTTTAGTTCGTTGTTTACCAGGGAAGATATTAGTGCATTACTAGTACCAGAGACTCAATTCGAAGGGAGAGGAGAATCACACTACTTAGGACAACTAATTGTAACACCAAAAATGGCAGCTAAGAACATAAGTGATATGAATTAACAAGATTTAACAAGATTGCCACCTAGAGAATCAACTCAAGATGGCAGGTGGACAAGGAAGCCCTTTGGCTTATCGAGAGTCCAACCTATCTATCTAAATGTACCCCGCCCTTCTTAGATACATGTCAATTTTATTTTTGAACATATTAACACTACTAGCACTTACACAATCAGCCGATAATCTGTTCCATTCATTTACTGTTCTTTGTGAAAATGAAAATTTTCTAATATCTAATCTACATTGCTTCTTTGCTAATGTAACTCCATGTCCTCTAGTCCTTCTCTCTTCCTTGACTGAGAACAAAATATTTCTGTCAATATTTTCATACCCATTCAATATTTTAAAAACTTCTATCTGATCTCCTCGCAGTCTCCTGGTTTCTAGTGTTGTTAATCCACATTCTTTTAGACGCATTTCATAACTAATATTCCTGAGTTTTTGTATCATTTTGGTTGCTCTTCTTTGTACTCTTTCTAGTATATCAATATCCTTCTTGCGATATGGCCTCCATGCCTGTATGCAGTATTCTAAATGAGGCCTAACTATTGTTTTGTACAGTGGTATTATTAGTTCTTTTTCCTTGTACACTATATTTCGCCTAATTAATCCAAGAGTTTGGTTTCCCTTCGCTGCTGCAATTGCACACTGTTCCGATACCTTCATATCAGCACTAATAGTTAACCCTAAGTCCTTTTCCTTTACGGTAGTATTTAGTACAGTATCACCCATTGTATATTGTGCATCTTCATTCCCATGTCCTGTGTGGAGGCACTTACACTTCCCATAATTAAACAGCATTTGCCACTTCTCAGACCATTCGGTCAACTTATTTAGATCATCTTGTAATTGCTGTCTATCTGTATCACTTTTTATTTTTCTGAACACTTTTGTATCATCCGCAAACTTCAACACCTTGCTTGTTATATCATCATCCAAATCATTGATATATATTAAGAACAAAATAGGTCCCAATACTGATCCCTGCGGTACTCCACTCAAAACCGATTTCCAGTTTGAAACCTCGCCATCAACTACTACTCTTTGTCTTCTATCAATAAGCCATTTTTCTATCCAGTTAATCATAACATTGCCTATGCCATGGACCTTCAGTTTAAGTAGTAATCTTTGATGTGGCACTTTGTCAAAAGCTTTTTTAAAATCTAAGTATATTATATCTACTGGTGATCCCTCATCTACCCACTTTGTGACATCTTCCAAAAAACATAAGATATTTGTTAAGCATGACCTCGCTTTTAGAAACCCGTGTTGAGATGGGTTAATCAAGTTATTTTTAACAAGAAAATCAACCAAATGCTCTTTAATTAGTCTTTCTAATAGTTTACAAATCACCGATGTTAAACTCCCTGGTCTATAGTTATCTGACTTGCTTCTTGATCCTTTTTTAAATAATGGTATGATGTTTGCTTCTTTCCATTCTAACGGAACTACTCCTTCCTCTAATGCCAAATTGAACACTGTTGCAAGTGGTGTGCTAATTTGTTCTACAATTTCCAGTAGTAATTTGGGAGGAATCCCATCCACTCCAGGTGACTTATTATCCTTCATGTCCCTTATTTTCTTAGCTACCATTTTTGGTGTTACAACTAGTTGTCCTAAATAGTCTGACTCTCTCCCTTCGAATTTAGTCTCTGGTACTGGTAATGCACTAATATCTTCCCTGGTAAATACCGAACTAAAGTATTCATTTAGGTTTTCTGCCATTAAGAATCCCTCTGTTATTATTTTTCCATCACTATCTTCTAGAGGTCCGACCTTATCCTGAACTTTCTGTTTACTTCGAACATACGCATAAAAACTCTTGCTGTCATGTTTTATATTAAAAGCTAATTTTTGTTCATAGCTTCTCTTGGAATTTCTAATTTCAGCTGTAGCTTGGTTAAGTGCTTCTTTATAAATGGCATAGTCTTCTTCACTTCCATTATGTCTATATGTCTTCCACATCATTTGCTTGTATTTGATTTTTCTAATGGCTTCTTTTGATAAGTGTTTCTTTTTTGACCGTTTCCCTTGTTTTTTCAAGGGGACACATTTTTCGACAATGCAGTCAATTTCACTCTTTAAGATATTCCAACATTCTTTTGCTGTCTTATTCTCCAGTGTGTTATTCCAGTCTATCTTTGCTAAATATTTCCTCATGTCCTTATACCTTCCTTTGTGAATTTTTTTCCTGTACCGTATTTTTCGATTCTGTTCTCCTTTTACTTTGATGATAAAATATATCTGGTTGTGATCACTACATCCCAGTGGCTCACATATCCTGACATTATCAATAAATTCCTTCTGTGAGCTCAACACTATGTCCAACACGTTCTCACCCCTTGTTGGTTCTAACACATGTTGAATAAGGAAACTGTCTTGTACTAAATTTAAAAACTTTTGATCTTCACTCCCAGTACTCTGTAGAGATTTCCACTGTATACGCCCATGGTTAAAATCCCCCATAATTATACAGTCCCGTTTACTGACTTCCTTTATAGCATTTTGTATTTTCTCATTCTCTTCTGTGTTTATGTTTGGACTTCGATAAACTAACCCAACAGTTAACGTTGAGTTTCCTGAAACTATGTTACACCAGACAGCTTCTTCACATTCTGCTTCTTTTTCTAATTTTATTTCGTAAGCCTGGATGGATTCTTTAATATATAAAATAACGCCACCTCCCCTTCTCCCTATTCTATCTTTCCTAAACATGACATATCCTGTCATTCCTAATTCGGCATCTGATATGTCGGGGGTGGCCCAAGATTCAGTTATACCTATTATGTGAGGGTCAGTATCTTCTACCATAATGTTTAGTTCATTTCTTTTGTTTACTATGCTCCTTGCATTTAAACAAACACATTTATAACCAAATGTGGTAGAGTTTTCCAGACTGTTCTTTGCCGTTTTCTTTGTGCTGTCCTTATCTGTGCCTCCAGTATTTGGCTTCTCTGTGAATCCCCCCTGCGAATCTAGTTTAAATAACTGAAACCTGTTCCCCTTTCCATAGATCGAAGCAAGTTCTCGGAGAAAACTGCTGCGCCCTTTCCGCTTAGATGGAGGCCATCTCTCATATACATATCTTCTTTTCCCACAAAGTATCCCCACAAATCTACAAATCCAACTCCTTCTTCTTCGCACATCTGCTCTACTAGAACGTTGATTGCCATCCTCTTGCAGTTTCTATAGGCTACACCCCTTCCTCCCATCACTGGCAAAATTCCTGAGAGAATAATCTGCTCAACTCTTGTCTTCTTCAGCTTCCCTACCAACTGTCTGTATCTTTGCACTATTCTAGTTGTCCCCTCCTTGTCTGCATTGTTCGTCCCTACATGTACTAATATAGATCCTCCCTGGCCATGCCCCAACACGTTCCCTACCCTTTCTGTCACATTCTCTATCCGAGAGCCCGGAAGACAAACAACAACATCTTCGCCTTTGTTTAAAGTCTTGTCTGTCTTTCTCAAAATTGAGTCGCCCATAAACACCCTTTCTGTTCTCGATGCCCCCTCAATCACTGCCTCAGAGTAGCTCCTCCGTGTTGCATCTAGCTGGTCGTTGACTTTTCTTCCTCCCGCCTTCTCTGTTGTTCCTTTTTCCCCTGCGTCTTTTCGTCCTGTCATCATCCCTGTTATTGACTTCCCTTTCGGCACATTTACTCTCAGTTCCTTTCTTCCATTCATCTTTCCTCCGGTCACATGAACTTCTCTCCTCTCCTGTCCCATTGTCCCCCCCTCATCTACTGTCACTTTCTCCCCTGTCACCTTCCTGCATGCCGTGCTTTCTCTTGTTCTTTCTCCATTTGATTTCCTTGCACTCACCCTCCCTCCTCTCAATCTCATGTCCTCATCCTTCTTGTCACTGCATTGCTCATTCCGTCCTCTTCCATCCGTCTCTTTGGTTATTTTCATCTCCAGCCCCTTCACAATATCGGTTAGTCTAGTTAACTCTACTGTAAGACATTCCACTTTACAGCACCCGGTGCACTGGAAAGTAAAGTCTTCCTCCATTGTTTCTGCCCATGACTTTGTGCATCCGGATAGAGCAAAATCGACAAAGCTGTGACAAAAGTCACATACTAAGTGCCTCCTTGCCTTCACTTGCCGCTTGCAAGGGGCCATATTATGATATCACAGGAACTCTAAATTTACTCAGTCTGTATACCAATTAGTCTTTAGAAAGACTGTTTAATGTGGACAGTAACTGCAGCTCACTTTATGTTATACATAACTGACAAATTTAGTCTTTACTGGCACCGTTCCCTAGCGGACACGTTGGACATTACCAACATAAACAAACTAAGGTTTCTACTAAAAAGCTTGCTTATTTTTTAATAACAATGCTACCTGATCAAAGTATTATCTTATTTATGTAGCTGTTATGTTTGCTACTTTATATGTTACATATTCTATCAAATAATCAGATTTGCTAAATCTTGTAAACAACCTTGTCGAAGGCTAGATTACCCTATTATCACCCACTATACTAATCTGCTCATAAATACTTTTAACTAACAAACTTTTACTAAACCTTTATGAATAATCTTCACATAAGATTAATACTGTAGCTGTTATGCTGAATACTATATCTGATAAATATTCTATCAAATAATAAGTTTTGCCAAATCTTGTTTACAAACTTGTCGAAGGCTAAATTACCCTATTATCACCCACTATATTCTAATCTGGTCAAAAATACTGTTAACTGACAAACCTTTAACCAAACTATTACCCAATATATGTCTAGTACTGCTTTATGAATAATCTTCACATAAGAATAATACTTATCAGTCAATATTTCCTCTTGATTTTTCAACTTTTATGCACCACCAATTTCAAACATCTGCTCCCGCCAATGTTCCCGCCAATTCCAATGAAGTCACCTGGAGTAGATGGGATTCCTCCCAAATTACTACTGGACATTGTAGAACAAATTGGCATACCGCTTGCAGGAGTGTTGAAGTTTGCGGACGGCACACAAGTGTTTAGAACAATAATAAGTGATGCCGATAGACAGCAATTACAAGATTATCTAAATAAGTTTACCGAAGGTCTGAGAAGTGGCTAATGCTTTTTAATTTTGGGAAGTATAAGGGCCTCCAATCAGGATATGCACAATATACAATGGGTGTACTAAATACTACCGTAGAGGAAAAGGACATAGGGCTAACTACTAGTGCTGATATGAAGCTATCAGGATAGTGTGAAATTGCAGCAGCGAAGGGAAACCAAATTATTGGATTAATTAGGCGAAATATAGTGTACAAGTAAAATAACTTATAAAACAATAGTTAGGCCTCATTTAGAATGTAACATACAGGCATAGAAGCCATATGGCAAGAAGGATATTGATATACTAGAAAGAGTACAAAGAAGAACAACACAAACTCAGGAATATTAGTTGTGAAATACATCTAAAAGAAGGTGGATTAACAACACTAAAAAACAGGAGATTGAGAGGAGATCATATAGAAGTGCTTAAACTATTGAATGTGTATGAAAATATTAACATAAATAACTTGTTATCGGTTGGGGAAGATACCCGGACTAGAGGACATGGAATTACATTAGCAAAGAAGCAGTTAATATACCTAAGAAGGGCAGGGTACATTTAGATAGTTAAGTTGTACTCTAGATAATCCAAAGGAATTCCTTGTCCACCTGCCATCTAGAGTTGATTCTCTGGGTGGCAATCTTGTTAAATCGTGTTAGATATTATGATCACACAATATTAACTTTATGTTATACACAACTGAATACTTACGCTACCGTGAACGTTAATTTAGTATTTACTGGTGCCGATCCCTAGACGATACGCTGGACACTATCTACATAACCAAACTAGTGTTTCTTACTAATAAATGTGCTTATTTGTTATAACTTGTTACTTAATCAGTGTATTATCTTGCATGTGTTGCTGTTATGCTTATTACTTTGTATGTTATATATACCTTCAAATAATCTGATTTGATCAATCTTCTTTACAAACTTGTTGAAGGCTAAGTTACACTATAATTACCCAAACTACTGTTAACAAACACACTTTAGCCGAAACTACTACTAAGTATATGTCTCGCACTCCTTTTATGAATAACCATGACATAAGAAAACTACTGATCAATAAGTAGTTCTTCTTGTTTTTCAACTGTTATACACCATGTGGTGGTATGCTGGTATTGCAGTACCTTAGGTATTGCAATACCTCGGGGAGTGTGACGCCCCTGCCATGCAGAGTTGTAAACCACTGCCTTGTGGTACAGCTTCTTGACAGAACCGAAGGCTAAAGGCAGCAAACTCTAATCAGAAAACCAGCATCAAGGGCGGTTGATGTATGGAACTCCAAACATATATCGACCAGCCACTGCAGGGACAAATAGTTTGCCCCTGTCTTGACATGTTCCTGCCGGTGTGAGACCTCTATTTGCTCCCCGAAAGAGTGTCGCTAGTAACTTCCAAAAGCCAGCGGCACTTCAACAGTTTTTGCTAGCAGCTTCCATGAAATATACAACTGCACGAAACTCCATACCGGATCGGCCGTCGCCCGGGTTACCAAGGACCACGCTGCTCGACCTCATCTTCCGTCGACAGTGGAAAATCAACTAGGAAGAAGAAGACAAAGAAGACAACTACTGACAGTTGGACAATGGAACGTCACGACTCTGCTCGACCGAGAAGGAACCAACCGACCAGAAAGACGTACGGCACTAGTAGCAATGGAACTTGCCAAATACAACATCGACATCGCCGCCCTATGTGAAACAAGTTTCTGAGAATCTGGTAGCCTCAACGACTTGGAATACTCTTTCCTCTGGAGTGGCAAACCCGAAGGAGAAAGAAGGGAGGCCGGAGTGGGCTTTGCTATCAAAAAGGATATCGTCACAAAGCTGACAGAAATGCCACGGCCAGTAAGTGACAGAATTTCTGAGCAAGGACAACTTTGCTACAATTATCAGGGTTTACGCTCAAACAATGACAAACCCAGATGAAAACAAGGATGCCTTCTACAACCAGCTGGCACGTGTGCTCAGTGGCATCCCTCGTACAGATAAGCTACTGCTGACAGGCGACTTCAATGCAAGGATAGGAAGAGAAAGTGACAGGGCTGCCATCTATGGAAGATCTTTTGATCAGTAATAATCTCCGGTGGACTGGACACCTCAGGAGGATGTCACCAGACAGGCTACCAAGGCAGGTTCTCTACTCTCAACTGTCTTATGGTCACAGGAAGAGAGGGCGCCCTCGTCTCCGGTTCAAGGATACCATCAAGAGAAACCTGAAGCTGAGAGACATAAAGATTGACTCCTGGACATCACTCTCACAGCAGAGAGATAAATGGAGAGCAACAGTCAAGTGATGGAAGCAGTCTTTGTCGCTTCGCGACCGACAGCATGATGATGATGATAACACAACCAATCTGCATCCGCCAATGTTCCTGCCGAACAGTACCACCTGTTAAGCGCCTTGCTGTACTTATGTGCACGTCCTGCTGATGATTGACACTTAAATGATTTAATTGTTTTAGTTTAAATATGTGGCTTGGCTTCAGCTATTTCCGTTGATGGTATACGCATTTGCTGGGTCTGCGCAATCTACATATAGCAGCAACAATATGCAGATTGCGCAGGATAGGCGCGTTTTCATCTATTGACAAGTAATTTGGACTGGTGGTCACGCGAATATTGGTGCACATTCAGGCATTGCATAGTGTTGTTGTCATATGTTGCTTACCTACAAGAAACTGATCTGGACAGCGGTTAGAATAAATACTTGTTTGCAGGTGACAATATATATATATATATATATATATATATATATATATATATATATATATATATACATGGTGCATTTTTTACAAACCACGGCCAAAAAAATGTTTACGATCAAAATAAAATAATTTGAATAATATGTGTCAATATTGCTAAAAACGCGTAAACTCATTATAGCATAAAGCAGGTCTCGGACTTTACCAGGCTACATACCTGTCGCATTTTTTTTCTCACAATTGTGCAATGATGATATACTGCACATCATTTAATTGTTTTTGATATATGTATATATATATATATATATATATATATATATATATATATATATATATATATATTATATAATATATATATATATATATATATATATATATATATATATATATATATATATATATATAATAAGGTTCGCATGGCTTTGACGTGTCTTACATGCAACATTTGTTACATGGAGCTACAATAACTCAGGAATACGTTTTTTTTTTATAAAACCCTAACCAATTGTAAAGGGTTATCCAAAACAGTTGTGTCTACCTCCACGGTGAACCTTTAAGTCAATAACGGCCAGACCTTTAAATTCAATGTAGTGTTTCCGAACATGACCCACCCTCATTGGCGTAATGACTTTCGGGTTTTGCCAATTACAAATATATGTAGGTAAGCGTCGGAGTGTATATTTAATAATGCTGTTAATTGTTTATCTTCGTTTAATTTCAAATTTAGAGCGATAATGTGTGTTCCTTGTTACGCAGTTAGCCAGGTAGGTACAAGCAGTTCCAGGAGACATATTCAAATGTCACTCATAATGTTCGTGCTCGTGTTATACTAATTCGATCAAAACGATACCACGTCACGCCCATGCTCTTAGAGCTGCACTGGCTTCCTGTTAAGTGTCGCATCACATTCAAGACCCTACTTCTCACCTTTAAATGCCTCCATGGTCTTGACCTATATATTTATCAGCACTTCTCTCTCCCAATTGCCCGACAAGCAGTCTGCGGTCTTCTGACCAGTTACTACTTAATCAGCCCACTTCCCGAACTAAAATTGGCGAACGATCCTTCTTCCTGTGCAGCTGCAATGGCATATCACAAACTACCCATTGCTGTGCGACAATGTACGAGTGTGAATCAGTTCAAAGTAGCACTCAGGACGCATCTGTTTACAGCTTACTATTTTGACAGTCTGTGATCACAGTTAATCAGTCAACGATTCATACATTTATTTTAATTAACTTATTCATTTAATCAGCATATATTTATACTATTTTATTTTATTTACTATTTACAACATATTTATATTATTTTACTTATTTATTCATGTTTAATATAATGTGTAGTTGTGTGCCAATTTAAGTCTGTATTTTAAAGTATCATATTTGTCTTATTAGTATATCCTCATTTTATTAAAGTAGTACTGTATTAACGTTTTATTATTATTATTATTATTATATATATATATATATATATATATATATATATATATATATATATATCTATTATTATTATGTTATTAGAATGTCTTTTTAGTATCATTATTTTAGGAATAATCATTGTAAAGCGCCTCAGAACAATTATTTGGATGGGGCGCTATATAAGAAATAAAATATTATTATTATAATAAATTAAAACGTTACAACATAGTTGCAGGATTATTATTTGTCAGACGGTCTTGTTAGAGGTTCAATTCAACGTAACTGACAATTCGCATCAAATCAGTATTTGTTAATATATACCTGTTCCTGGTGCAGGCAACACACACATACAACGACACACATTTGCATAAGGGTGATATTAATACCATGCATATGACACTGACATTACAAATTATAAATTTAACTAGTAGCAAAATGGGAAGAACGTCGGACTCTGGTCTATGGGAACCCGTATTCA
Organism: Oasisia sp. SBJ-2009; assembly: GCA_964017155.1. Classification (NCBI taxonomy): domain Eukaryota; kingdom Metazoa; phylum Annelida; class Polychaeta; order Sabellida; family Siboglinidae; genus Oasisia; species Oasisia sp. SBJ-2009. Next base: position 1,513,346 of record OZ024867.1, read on the forward strand.
GATCCTGCGCTACCGTGACAAACTCTTGAGCAATGTGTTTCACTTCACATTTATCCAGTTCACCCCGCTGCTTAAATGCGTACCTGGATATAATCGTTGTAGGTACTTGTAAACAATATATACATATGTGTGTGTGTGTGTGTGTGTGTGTGTGTGTGTGTGTGTGTGTGTGTGTGTGTGTGTGTGTGTGTGTGTGTGTGTGTGTGTGTGTGTGTGTGTGTGTGTGTGTGTGTGTGTGTGTGTGTGTGTGTGTGTGTGTGTGTGTGTGTGTGTGTGTGTGTGTGTGTGTGTGTGTGTGTGTGTGTGTGTGTGTGTGTGTGTGTGTGTGTGTATTTATATATGTTTCGCGCATAGCCGTAAGGAGTAAAGTGTAAAACATTTTAGCAATAATGACTAATGGATACTGCGCAATGATATGTGCTGGACATATTAAATAATGATGACATTGATATTGTATGCCTTCAAGAAACTTGGTTCAGTATACAAGATCTTGGATATTTAAATATGCTACACTCTGATTTTCATGGTACAGGGGCCGCGACTGTGTGTGTGTGTGTGTGTGTGTGTGTGTGTGTGTGTGTGTGTGTGTGTGTGTGTGTGTGTGTGTGTGTGTGTGTGTGTGTGTGTGTGTGTGTGTGTGTGTGTGCGTGCGTGCGTGCGTGCGTGTGTGTGTGTGTGTGTGTGTGTGTGTGTATTTATATATGTTTCGCGCATAGCCGTAAGGAGTAAAGTGTAAAACATTTTAGCAATAATGACTAATGGATACTGCGCAATGATATGTGCTGGACATATTAAATAATGATGACATTGATATTGTATGCCTTCAAGAAACTTGGTTCAGTATACAAGATCTTGGATATTTAAATATGCTACACTCTGATTTTCATGGTACAGGGGCCGCGACTGTAGATTACAGGGATCGTTTACGTAGGGGTCATAACCCAGGTGGGGTGGTCATACTATGGTGCACACACCTTGATATGCATGTAGCATGTTTATATATAAATATTGACTGGCTAACAGGTATTACAATTACTATTAGTAACCGGACGTATGTTATATTATGTGTCTACATGCCTTATGAATCGCATGCTCATGAATACCTGTTTTTAGAAAATCTTGGTATTATTAAAGCAGTGATAGAGGAGTTAGACACTACATGTTTTTCTGTACTGGCGGACTGGAACTCAGATATAAGTGACAGTGAATCGTTTTTTTGTAGACACTTTAAACAGTTTTGTGAGGAAAATTGTTGGTTGCTGTTTAGTGAGCTGTTACTGCCAGCAAATACGTTTACTTATTTAAGTGAAAGGTGGGATTCCACCTCATGGTTGGACCACTGTGTGTCCATCAGTGGCAACAAAGTGTAACCTGAAAAATGTTATTATTCCACACGATGCTATTATATATATATGTTGTTACCGCAAATGCAAACTGTACAGATGATGCACATATATCTGCGATAAATTTAGTTTATGATAATATTATTGAATCTATGAAAATGCAAATGGTAACTGGTTAGTCGGCAGGGTAGGACAAAACTATACAAATGTAGACCTGCTCTCCCATGTATAATGCTCAACTGTGGTGGAATTACACAGTAGCAAGCATACATAAAATTCATGTGGCTTACAGTAATGTGTTTCGCTTATTGCTAAATCAGCCTAAATATTGCAGTGCTTCCACCATGTTTGTAGAATACCATGTACCAGATAGTAAAGCTGTAATTAGAAATCTTGTATATAAATTCATGCGGAGACTTGATGCCTCTTACAATAAGTTGGTAATTGCCATTATCAACAGCGATATAAAATGGCAATCCAGGATAAGACGACATTGGATCAGAATGTTGTATATACATAATAGTTTTTGATTGAATGTACCATTGTGCAATATTTTTCTATTTACCATGTGCAATAATTGTATATATGTTTTAGTCACTTGTATTTGTTAATGTTTATGTGGACATCTGTATGACAGTCTGAAGAAATATATTGAATAGAATTGAATTGAATATGTATAACTTAAACTTTTTTATATAATGTTCTTCATACGGAATTTGTTGCTTTATGTCATGCATTTGTTACTGCAAAATGTTGCTTTATTATTTGAGACTCACAGCGCATAGCTTATGTCATAATATGTTAGGGCAGAAATGAACCCGACATTCATGGGTTCAGATGGGCTAACATAGGCGACGTTAAATAGAGTTATAACTCCGTTACGTAGACCTTCAATTTAATTTGATACCATGCTTTTTTCTGTATGATTTAATTGCATTGTTATCGCATACAATTGAATGTTGGTCTGACGTACGTTCACAGTCGACTCCAGAATACATAGGTCGGCATTTGCAAGTATATTTGTTGACTCCATCAGTACATGTTCCTAAATTCTTGCATGGTTCGTTTTTGCAGTCATCAATGTCTACAACATAAAGAACATACTTATAAGACATAGTTTAGTTCAGTATAGAACGCATGCACAAGCGTGGGGCTGCTTTAACATTACTAAATCATAAATGGACTGAATATATTTACACGTCATAATGCAGTAGCTGATATTATTTATGTATAATTTCTTGCGTTTCTTACTACAAACATTTGAAACAGAGAAACTATAACTAAGTTACTAAAATGTTGCATAAATCTGTACACAAAGAAATCAATCCAAAATGTAAAGGATTCAGACAGGCTAACTTGGTGAATGATGACCAGAAACCAAATATACCAAGCTTAACATGCTACCATAGCATTGTAGCAAACTCCCTTCACGCGAGAATGTTCGCATGTTGAGCGATAGACCAGACGAATCATATTCGGCTTACTGGTCACTGTTGTTATTCCGACACGAAACCAATATACATTAGCTAACCACTCTACATATTCGGTACATTCGACATAATGATATGTCAATATTTGTTGTATGATTTCACTGGTTTTCAACGTGATATATTTCACTATTAGTCCGTATAACTTGTTTCGCAATTGTCATCGGTGTATCCATTAGCGCATTTGCAAGTATACTTGTCCACTCTATCAGTTCATGGCCAAACATGTTTTCTTCTCATCTTTGCAGTCATCAATGTGTTACAATTATCAATAATTGTCTTGCATTTGCGGTAACAACAGATACAGGAGACATATTCAAATGTAACTCATAATAAATTAATATATTACAAAACAATAGCAGAATTATTACTAGTCAGAGGGCTTAATTAGACGTTCAATTCAATGGAATTAATTCATTGCTTCAAATCTGTATTTCTTAGTACTGGTCCTGGTCCAGGCAATATACACATACAATGATGCACATTTAGGTGAAGATTATATCGACACGATGGATATGACATTACACATTATATAGTTAACTAATAGCGCAGTGGCGCAGTGGGAAGAACGTAGGACTCTGGCCTAGGAGAACCCGTATGCAGATCCTGTTCTACCGGGACAGACAAACTCTTGGGAAATGTTTTTCACTTTACATTGATCCAGTTCAATCCGCTGCCTAAATGAGTATCTGGCTATTATCGTAGGGTGTACTTGTGAATTATATATTTCGATCGTAACAGTAAGGAGTAAATTGTAAAACTTTGAATTACACTGAATAATGGATACTGCGCAATAACACGTATAACTTAACTTTTGTATATAATGTTCTATATGTGTAATTCGTTGCTTTCTGTCATGTCATTACATGTTACAGCAAATATATTGCTTTGTTATTAGAGACTCTGAGCGCATAGCTTAAATCTTGATACAATTATATGGCGGAAATTAACCGAACATTAATGGGGTTCAAAGGGGGTTACGCGGGCATCGATGATCGTAACCGAACATTAGACACGAGTGTACCGTGCTACAACCCCACCATTCATGGCAGAATGTCCACAATGGTGGCAAATAGATAAAGAACCTATAGTAAGTTTGGTGTGACTTTACTGATTGATTATTCTATATCGCGTGATACCTTAACATTCAATCTGAGTACAACACACCTGTTTCGCAATTGACACCTGTATATCCAGTAACGCATTTACAAGTGTGTTCGTTAATTCCATCAGTACATGTCCCACCACTCCAGCATGGGTTGGGCTTGCAGTCGTCAATGTCTACAAATAAATGATATGTTTGTTTCAGAAGAGAACCGTATTATATCAGAATACATGTCACAACTATCAGTCATTGTTATGCATTTACGGTAAAACCAGATAGAGTAGACATAGTCAAAGGCCATTTATTATAAATAAAAAATTGTCAAAACATCATTGCAGAATTATTACTAGTCAGAGGGTCTAGTTAGACGTCCATTTCAACGGAATTTACCAGTAGCTTCCAATCGGTATTTGTTAATACATACTTGTTCCTGGTCCAGACATCATACACATAACATGTCACACATTTACGTGAAGGTTATAACGATACGACGTATATGACACTGGCATTACAAAATATACATTCAACAAATAGCGCAGTGGCGCAATGGGAAGAACGTCGGACTATGGTTTAGAAGAACCGGTATCCAGATCCTGGGCAACCCTGACAAACTCTGGGAAATGTCTTTCGCTGTACATTGATGCAATTCAGTCCGCTGCCTAAATGAGTACCTGGCTATAATCGTAGTGGGTACTTTTGAAAATAAAATATATTTCACGCGTAAGGAGTAAAGTGCAACACATTTGAGCTATACTGAATAATGTGTACTGCGCAATAACATGTATAACTTAACTGGGCCAAAGTCTCAACAAATGTACAATTGACTAAAATCACTTCTGTTCTCTCTAACATCGTAAATTATTAAATCAGTCTATTGAGATTTTCATCATATATTGACACCGCTAAGTGCTTTTAAGATATATGAAATTGGACAGCATTGTTGACTTGTAAAATGGCAGTAATTGAATTGTCCACACTTTGCCGACACGAAACCAATATACATTAGCTAACCACTCTACATATTCGGTACATTCGACATAATGATATGTCAATATTTGTTGTATGATTTCACTGGTTTTCAACGTGATATATTTCACTATTAGTCCGTAAAACTTGTTTCGCAATTGTCATCGGTGTATCCATTAGCGCATTTGCAAGTATACTTGTCCACTCTATCAGTTCATGGCCAAACATTTTTTCTTCTCATCTTTGCAGTCATCAATGTGTTACAATTATCAATAATTGTCTTGCATTTGCGGTAACAACAGATACAGGAGACATATCCAAATGTAACTCATAATAAATTAAAATATTACAAAACAATAGCAGAATTATTACTAGTCAGAGGGCTTAATTAGACGTTCAATTCAATGGAATTAATTCATTGCTTCAAATCTGTATTTCTTAGTACTGGTCCTGGTCCAGGCAATATACACATAAAATGATGCACATTTAGGTGAAGATTATATCGACACGATGGATATGACATTACACATTATATAGTTAACTAATAGCGCAGTGGCGCGGTGGGAAGAACGTAGGACTCTGGCCTAGGAGAACCCGTATGCAGATCCTGTTCTACCGGGACAGACAAACTCTTGGGAAATGTTTTTCACTTTACATTGATCCAGTTCAATCCGCTGCCTAAATGAGTATCTGGCTATTATCGTAGGGTGTACTTGTGAATTATATATTTCGATCGTAACAGTAAGGAGTAAATTGTAAAACTTTGAATTACACTGAATAATGGATACTGCGCAATAACACGTATAACTTACCTTTTGTATATAATGTTCTATATGTGTAATTCGTTGCTTTCTGTCATGTCATTACTTGTTACAGCAAATATATTGCTTTGTTATTAGAGACTCTGAGCGCATAGCTTAAATCTTGATACCATTTTAAGGCGGAAATTAACCGAACATTAATGGGGTTCAAAGGGGGTTACGCGGGCATCGATGATCGTAACCGAACATTAGACACGAGTGTACCGTGCTACAACCCCACCATTCATGGCAGAATGTCCACAATGGTGGCAAATAGATAAAGAACCTATAGTAAGTTTGGTGTGACTTTACTGATTGATTGTTCTATATCGCGTGATACCTTAACATTCAATCTGAGTACAACACACCTGTTTCGCAATTGACACCTGTATATCCAATAGCGCATTTACAAGTGTGTTCGTTAATTCCATCAGTACATGTCCCATCACTCCGGCATGGGTTGTCCTTGCAGTCGTCAATGTCTACAAATAAATGATATGTTTGTTTCAGAAGAGAACCGTATTATATCAGAATACATGTCACAACTATCAGTCATTGTTATGCATTTACGGTAAAAGCAGATAGAGTAGACATAGTCAAAGGCCGTTCATTATAAATAAAAAATTGTCAAAACATCATTGCAGAATTATTTCTAGTCAGAGGGTCTAGTTAGACGTCCATTTCAACGGAATTTACCAGTAGCTTCAAATCGGTATTTGTTAATACATACTTGTTCCTGGTCCAGACATCATACACATAACATGTCACACATTTACGTGAAGGTTATAACGATACGACGTATATGACACTGGCATTACAAAATATACATTCAACAAATAGCGCAGTGGCGCAATGGGAAGAACGTCGGACTATGGTTTAGAAGAACCCGTATCCAGATCCTGGGCAACCCTGACAAACTCTGGGAAATGTCTTTCGCTGTACATTGATGCAATTCAGTCCGCTGCCTAAATGAGTACCTGGCTATAATCGTAGTGGGTACTTTTGAAAATAAAATATATTTCACGCGTAAGGAGTAAAGTGCAACACATTTTAGCTATACTGAATAATGTGTACTGCGCAATGACATGTATAACTTAACTGGGCCAAAGTCTCAACAAATGTACAATTGACTAAAATCACTTCTGTTCTCTCTAACATCGTAAATTATTAAATCAGTCTATTGAGATTTTCATCATATATTGACACCGCTAAGTGCTTTTAAGATATATGAAATTGGACAGCATTGTTGACTTGTAAAATGGCAGTAATTGAATTGTCCACACTTTGCCGACACGAAACCAATATACATTAGCTAACCACTCTACATATTCGGTACATTCGACATAATGATATGTCAATATTTGTTGTATGATTTCACTGGTTTTCAACGTGATATATTTCACTATTAGTCCGTATAACTTGTTTCGCAATTGTCATCGGTGTATCCATTAGCGCATTTGCAAGTATACTTGTCCACTCTATCAGTTCATGGCCAAACATTTTTTCTTCTCATCTTTGCAGTCATCAATGTGTTACAATTATCAATAATTGTCTTGCATTTGCGGTAACAACAGATACAGGAAACATATCCAAATGTAACTCATAATAAATTAAAATATTACAAAACAATAGCAGAATTATTACTAGTCAGAGGGCTTAATTAGACGTTCAATTCAATGTAATTAATTCATTGCTTCAAATCTGTATTTCTTAGTACTGGTCCTGGTCCAGGCAATATACACATAAAATGATGCACATTTAGGTGAAGATTATATCGACACGATGGATATGACATTACACATTATATAGTTAACTAATAGCGCAGTGGCGCGGTGGGAAGAACGTAGGACTCTGGCCTAGGAGAACCCGTATGCAGATCCTGTTCTACCGGGACAGACAAACTCTTGGGAACTGTTTTTCACTTTACATTGATCCAGTTCAATCCGCTGCCTAAATGAGTATCTGGCTATTATCGTAGGGTGTACTTGTGAATTATATATTTCGATCGTAACAGTAAGGAGTAAATTGTAAAACTTTGAATTACACTGAATAATGGATACTGCGCAATAACACGTATAACATACCTTTTGTATATAATGTTCTATATGTGTAATTCGTTGCTTTCTGTCATGTCATTACTTGTTACAGCAAATATATTGCTTTGTTATTAGAGACTCTGAGCGCATAGCTTAAATCTTGATACCATTTTAAGGCGGAAATTAACCGAACATTAATGGGGTTCAAAGGGGGTTACGCGGGCATCGATGATCGTAACCGAACATTAGACACGAGTGTACCGTGCTACAACCCCACCATTCATGGCAGAATGTCCACAATGGTGGCAAATAGATAAAGAACCTATAGTAAGTTTGGTGTGACTTTACTGATTGATTATTCTATATCGCGTGATACCTTAACATTCAATCTGAGTACAACACACCTGTTTCGCAATTGACACCTGTATATCCAATAGCGCATTTACAAGTGTGTTCGTTAATTCCATCAGTACATGTCCCATCACTCCGGCATGGGTTGTCCTTGCAGTCGTCAATGTCTACAAATAAATGATATGTTTGTTTCAGAAGAGAACCGTATTATATCAGAATACATGTCACAACTATCAGTCATTGTTATGCATTTACGGTAAAAGCAGATAGAGTAGACATAGTCAAAGGCCGTTCATTATAAATAAAAAATTGTCAAAACATCATTGCAGAATTATTACTAGTCAGAGGGTCTAGTTAGACGTCCATTTCAACGGAATTTACAAGTAGCTTCAAATCGGTATTTGTTAATACATACTTGTTCCTGGTCCAGACATCATACACATAACATGTCACACATTTACGTGAAGGTTATAACGATACGACGTATATGACACTGGCATTACAAAATATACATTCAACAAATAGCGCAGTGGCGCAATGGGAAGAACGTCGGACTATGGTTTAGAAGAACCCGTATCCAGATCCTGGGCAACCCTGACAAACTCTGGGAAATGTCTTTCGCTGTACATTGATGCAATTCAGTCCGCTGCCTAAATGAGTACCTGGCTATAATCGTAGTGGGTACTTTTGAAAATAAAATATATTTCACGCGTAAGGAGTAAAGTGCAACACATTTTAGCTATACTGAATAATGTGTACTGCGCAATGACATGTATAACTTAACTGGGCCAAAGTCTCAACAAATGTACAATTGACTAAAATCACTTCTGTTCTCTCTAACATCGTAAATTATTAAATCAGTCTATTGAGATTTTCATCATATATTGACACCGCTAAGTGCTTTTAAGATATATGAAATTGGACAGCATTGTTGACTTGTAAAATGGCAGTAATTGAATTGTCCACACTTTGCCGACACGAAACCAATATACATTAGCTAACCACTCTACATATTCGGTACATTCGACATAATGATATGTCAATATTTGTTGTATGATTTCACTGGTTTTCAACGTGATATATTTCACTATTAGTCCGTATAACTTGTTTCGCAATTGTCATCGGTGTATCCATTAGCGCATTTGCAAGTATACTTGTCCACTCTATCAGTTCATGGCCAAACATGTTTTCTTCTCATCTTTGCAGTCATCAATGTGTTACAATTATCAATAATTGTCTTGCATTTGCGGTAACAACAGATACAGGAGACATATTCAAATGTAACTCATAATAAATTAATATATTACAAAACAATAGCAGAATTATTACTAGTCAGAGGGCTTAATTAGACGTTCAATTCAATGGAATTAATTCATTGCTTCAAATCTGTATTTCTTAGTACTGGTCCTGGTCCAGGCAATATACACATACAATGATGCACATTTAGGTGAAGATTATATCGACACGATGGATATGACATTACACATTATATAGTTAACTAATAGCGCAGTGGCGCGGTGGGAAGAACGTAGGACTCTGGCCTAGGAGAACCCGTATGCAGATCCTGTTCTACCGGGACAGACAAACTCTTGGGAAATGTTTTTCACTTTACATTGATCCAGTTCAATCCGCTGCCTAAATGAGTATCTGGCTATTATCGTAGGGTGTACTTGTGAATTATATATTTCGATCGTAACAGTAAGGAGTAAATTGTAAAACTTTGAATTACACTGAATAATGGATACTGCGCAATAACACGTATAACTTAACTTTTGTATATAATGTTCTATATGTGTAATTCGTTGCTTTCTGTCATGTCATTACTTGTTACAGCAAATATATTGCTTTGTTATTAGAGACTCTGAGCGCATAGCTTAAATCTTGATACCATTTTAAGGCGGAAATTAACCGAACATTAATGGGGTTCAAAGGGGGTTACGCGGGCATCGATGATCGTAACCGAACATTAGACACGAGTGTACCGTGCTACAACCCCACCATTCATGGCAGAATGTCCACAATGGTGGCAAATAGATAAAGAACCTATAGTAAGTTTGGTGTGACTTTACTGATTGATTATTCTATATCGCGTGATACCTTAACATTCAATCTGAGTACAACACACCTGTTTCGCAATTGACACCTGTATATCCAATAGCGCATTTACAAGTGTGTTCGTTAATTCCATCAGTACATGTCCCATCACTCCGGCATGGGTTGTCCTTGCAGTCGTCAATGTCTACAAATAAATGATATGTTTGTTTCAGAAGAGAACCGTATTATATCAGAATACATGTCACAACTATCAGTCATTGTTATGCATTTACGGTAAAAGCAGATAGAGTAGACATAGTCAAAGGCCGTTCATTATAAATAAAAAATTGTCAAAACATCATTGCAGAATTATTTCTAGTCAGAGGGTCTAGTTAGACGTCCATTTCAACGGAATTTACCAGTAGCTTCAAATCGGTATTTGTTAATACATACTTGTTCCTGGTCCAGACATCATACACATAACATGTCACACATTTACGTGAAGGTTATAACGATACGACGTATATGACACTGGCATTACAAAATATACATTCAACAAATAGCGCAGTGGCGCAATGGGAAGAACGTCGGACTATGGTTTAGAAGAACCCGTATCCAGATCCTGGGCAACCCTGACAAACTCTGGGAAATGTCTTTCGCTGTACATTGATGCAATTCAGTCCGCTGCCTAAATGACTACCTGGCTATAATCGTAGTGGGTACTTTTGAAAATAAAATATATTTCACGCGTAAGGAGTAAAGTGCAACACATTTGAGCTATACTGAATAATGTGTACTGCGCAATGACATGTATAACTTAACTGGGCCAAAGTCTCAACAAATGTACAATTGACTAAAATCACTTCTGTTCTCTCTAACATTGTAAATTATTAAATCAGTCTATTGAGATTTTCATCATATATTGACACCGCTAAGTGCTTTTAAGATATATGAAATTGGACAGCATTGTTGACTTGTAAAATGGCAGTAATTGAATTGTCCACACTTTGCCGCAGTGCCATACAAAAACGGTGTTCTATTTATGTTTCTGCGTTTACTGGACAGATGCCATACGTATTGGGAATAGACAGTAGAAAACATACGTTTAAAACTTGAAGAATACAAAATGTACACATCAATTTCTACAGTGACCAGTTTGTGCATGTCCAGCATCATCGGTTTATAAGGATCAATTACATAGCTGTTCTATTAACTCTGTATGATACTTATACGTGTGTGCTTTTCCTACATCTACATCAAATGATAGGCAAAAGAAAGCATAGGTTTATATCTAAATTTAACGAAACTACAACACGTTTATATTTTAACACATGGTGTTAGCGTGTTACCACAACAATACAGTAATCCCCGACACGGCAAAATTACTCAGCGAACCATATTTCGCTTGAAATAATGTCACTGCTTTATACTGCTTTATCGCTTAAAAAAGTCAATATTAGTCTGACATACTTGTTTCACAGTTGTCACCCGTGTATCCCGTAGCCGGCGCTTCATTAGTACATGTCCCGCCATTTTCGCATGGATTGTCTCCGCAGAAGTCGGTTTCTATGAAGTGAAGACAAGTGTTTTCGATACTAAAGTCATATTAGATAGCAGAGTACACGCGTCATACGTACGTATATATATATATATATATATATATATATATATATATATATATATATATATATATATATATATATTGTTTTGAATTAACGATATATGAAATTCAGAAGACATATTGAAATGTCACTCATCACAATTACAGGACAATAGGTGGTATGTTTACCTGTCACTATGCATCACAGTTTGTTCAAGGCAGTGTACTAATATACTGTCACATGTTTTAGGAACGTCTCCTTCATACGAAGTTGCATTCATAATAAAGCATTAACTGTAGTAGCTAGTAGCGCAATGGCTAGAACGTCGGACTCGCGATTAAGAGAAACCGTATTTAGATCCTGTTCTGCCGTGTCAAACTTTAGGCACGATTTCTAACTCAATATTGCTCCATTTCCGCGGTGTATAGTTGTGAGTGAATAGTTTTTGTATTAACGATATATGACTTTCAGAACACATATTGAAATGTCACTCATCATAATTACGGACAATTAGTAGTCTGGTTACCTGTCACTATGCATCACAGTTTGGTCAAGACAATATACTCACATACTGTCACGTTTTTTTAGGAACGCATCCTTCATACGAAGTTGCATTCGTGATAACACATTTAATATAGTAGCTAGTAGCGCAGTGGCTAGAACCTCGGACTCGCGATTCATGAGAGTTATTCATGAGAGTTCTTTGCGGTGCATGTAGTAATTAGAGCAGACCAATTTTACTATGTTACTATAGATTCATTGCGTGTCGCATTAATTTTGACCCACCGATTAGATAGAAATGTACCCACTATTAATGGATTACAAAGGTGCTAATATATGCAACGATGACCAGAAGCCAGACATTGCTTGACTAAACGCACCCATTAAATCTAAACATATGTCACAAAACCAGCCAGCTCCTTCTATGACCCCGGAAATAATAACATGTAAACAGCGTCGTGGCTATATGGAATGTATTTTGGCGTAAATATAACTAATTCTTTGACAGGTAACGCCACTCTAGAAAATGTAATCAAAGAAACTTAGAATTGAAAAAGCAATTTCCAATTTTTATGAATATATGATCTTCACTATATCTGCTACACCAAACAGTTATATGCATACATCAACACTTAAGGCTACATAGGCGGCCTTCTCCTTCTGTACGAAGTCATGCATCAATCAATTTGATGCATATCTTTGTATTTGGCGTAAATATCGCTCATTCTTTGACAGGTCACAAACTCTCGAAAATGTAATCAAAGAAACTGAGAATTGCAAAGGCAAAGTCTGATTTTAACGAATATATGATCTTCAATATATCTGCTACACCAAACAGTTATATATGCATAAATCAAAACTGAAAGCTACATAGACGGCCTTCTACTTCCGTGCGAACTCATGCATCAATCAACTCACTTCTATCAAGCATTTATATCACCCACCTCAATTATCTCATAAACCATATATCAATATTATCAACATAAATTAACAGGTATTCTCATATTGTCTAAGAAACAGCATTAAGCGGTTTACTCGCAAATGAGAAAATGGCATTGCAGGCACATGGAAAGTACATACAACTGTAATGGGAACTCATCGCTTAGGGAGTGACTACCCATATCACGTTGCTAATACTAATTTGGTAATGTTAGTTAACAGTATAATATTGATAAGTATTTTTCTTATATAATGGCTATTCATAATGGAGTGCTAAACATATACTGAGTAGTTGTTTTGGCTAAAGTGTGTTAGTTAACAGTATTTCTGAAAAGATGTGTGTATTGGGTGATACTAGTGTAATGTAACCTTCAACAAGTTTGTAAATGACATTGAGCATATATGATTATTCGATGGAATATATAACATATAAAGTTATACGCATAACTGCAACATAAATAATATAATACCTAGATTAAGTAGCAAATTATACGATATAAACACATGTATTAGTAAGAAACACAAGTTTGTTTACGTAGATAGTGTCCAACGTATCGGCTACGGAACGGTACCATAAATACTAAAATTAGCAAATCGCAAATATGTGGATATCTTACTTTGCCAAGTATTCACAATTCGGATTCCTTCATTCTCACTATGTAATGTAGACATAGCCAACCTGTTTAACAACTGTTTTACTAATATCGGTCCGGAATTGTCGAAGGATATCACGATACAAACAAATGCTTCGATATAGGACTACATAGAAAACAAAAATAGCCAACACTTATTTCTAACTTCAGCTAGTGAGAAGGAAGGAATCCGAATTGAGAATACTAGGGAAAGTAAAATATCCACATATTTACGATTTGCTAGTTTTAGTCTTGATGGTACCATTCCCTAGCCGATACGTTGGACACTATCTACATAAACAATCTAGTGTTTGTTACTAATAAATCTGCTTATTTCGTATAATTTGCTACTTAATGTAAGTATTATCTTATGTATGTGGCAGCTATGCGTATAATTTTATGTGTTATATGTTCCATAAAAAAAATCAGATTTGCTCAATCTTATTTACAAAGTTGTTGGAGGATAGATTACATTAGTGTCACCTAATACACACATATATTCAGAAATACTGTTAACTAGCACACTTTAGCCTAAAAATCTACTCAGTGTATGTTTAGAACTCCTTTATGAATATACATGACATAAGAAACATACTTATTAATCAGTATTTACTCGTTTTTCCACTTTTATACTCCACCAATTCCAACCATCTACATCCCCGATGTTCCCGCCAAACAATACCACCTGTTAAGCGCTTTGCTGTAACTCTTCAAATTTGTGCGACATGTGTATTACTATAAACTTATGTGTACGTCAAACTGGTGATAGACAGTTCAATTATTTAACTGCATAATTAAAATATGTGGCTTGGATTAATCTATTACTGTTGATGGTATAGCATTTGATGGGTGTGCGCAATCTACCATATGCAGATTGCTGCAACCATATGCAGATTGCGCGGGAAAGGCGTGTTTGTATATATTGACAAGTAGCTTGGACGTGGTGGTCACGCGAGTATTGGTGCACATTCCGGTATTGCATAGTGTTGTTGTCATATATTGCCCACCTACCAACGTATGTCATAGACAAACGTATCTGGACCGCGGTTAGAACAAATACATTTTTGCAGGCGACTATATATTTATATATATATAAATATATATATATATAAATATATATATAAATATATATATATATATGCATACATATAATATAATATATATAATATACCACCAATCTTTTGTCAGAATGTAAGTTTGCTTAAATGCGTTATTTATTAGCCATAATAGAAGCCCTCACACTTGGTAACAATAAAACCTAAATATTACAAACAACCTTTGCATGGGGATTTTGTCAAGCCACAGCAAACTATTTATTTGATTTGAAGGTAATAATACAATAATTTGAATAATGTATAAGTATTGTTCGAACGCATATAATTATTATATGCTAAGGTTATCGTTAGCGAAAATAAAACATCAAAAATAAAAGTGAACGTGTTTTCGACAGCAATATTCGGGGATTACAAAAGAGCATGACTCGGGCTTTACCAGGCTACCTACCTGTCGACAAACAAATGTTCACAATTGTGCTCTGATGTCATACTGCATATCATTTTATTGTTTTGACATGTAAAACGTTCGCTTGGTATTGACGTATATTACATGCAACATTTGTTACATGCAGATAGAAGAACTCAGGTATATGCCAACCGTATTGTAATATAACCATAAATAATTGTAACGGGTTATCCAAAACAGTTGTGTCTACCGCTACGGTGGATCTTTAAATAAATTCTGGGCAGATATTTCAATTCAATAAAAATGCTTCCGAACATGACCCACCCACATTGGGTATATACCAATAATAAATATATATATATATATATATATATATATATATATATATAATAAATGTGTGTGTGTGTGTGTGTGTGTGTGTGTGTGTGTGTGTGTGTGTGTGTGTGTGTGTGTGTGTGTGTGTGTGTGTGTGTGTGTGTGTGTGTGTGTGTGTGTGTGTGTGTGTGTGTGTGTGTGTGTGTGTGTGTGTGTGTGTGTGTGTGTGTGTGTGTGTGTGTGTGTGTGTGTGTGTGTGTGTGTGTGTGTGTGTGTGTGTGTGTGTGTGTGTGTGTGTGTGTGTGTGTGTGTGTGTGTGTGTGTGTGTGTGTGTGTGTGTGTGTGTGTGTGTGTGTGTGTGTGTGTGTGTGTGTGTGTGTGTGTGTGTGTGTGTGTGTGTGTGTGTGTGTGTGTGTGTGTGTGTGTGTGTGTGTGTGTGTGTGTGTGTGTGTGTGTGTGTGTGTGTGTGTGTGTGTGTGTGTGTGTGTGTGTGTGTGTGTGTGTGTGTGTGTGTGTGTGTGTGTGTGTGTGTGTGTGTGTGTGTGTGTGTGTGTGTGTGTGTGTGTGTGTGTGTGTGTGTGTGTGTGTGTGTGTGTGTGTGTGTGTGTGTGTGTGTGTGTGTGTGTGTGTGTGTGTGTGTGTGTGTGTGTGTGTGTGTGTGTGTGTGTGTGTGTGTGTGTGTGTGTGTGTGTGTGTGTGTGTGTGTGTGTGTGACACCGGCTGACCAAATCAGTGACAAGTCGGAAAAATGTTGATGTACTTTTTTGACATATTTGGAAAGAGGAGGCATAGTACTTTACAGTAATTCAAAAATTATGACTCTACTATAAAATTTGGGGAAGTTATATCACATTTGGTATGGTAGGGGTCAAAAGGTAAAACTGGAGAAAACGGCCGTTACAGTTTTGGATTATGCATGGGCTTAGATACCATATAAATATTATGTGTATTGCATTCAAATTTGGCATGCAACTATGGTATCATAGTGCAATGATAGAGGGCAAATAACAACCAGCTGCTGCAACAATACCTGAAGTCATGGTACATTATATATGCCATAACTTCAGGAATTAATTTCCGTTCTAATTAATTTCACAGCTAATTAGTATAAAACAAAGCCGTTTTTAGGCTAATTTAGCGCAGTATCCTGCACCCAAATAATTACTGCACGGATAAATTTCCTACTTCCTGCGAGACAAATGTAGCCATACGTTTTAGCTGCTAAATAACATAAAATGTAATCAAATCCATCGAGAACTTTTACTTTTAAGAGTTTTTCAACATCGGGGTAGGCCATTTTAGGCCGCCCGATCGCTGCTACGTTCGCCTACGGCGCAAACTCTCGGCGCGAGCTGTGAAATGTTGCGCTGACAAATGGACGATTTTTCAGACCAAAACGTATTGTTATACCTCACTGTAATACACTCAACGGTAAGCGCGAATGACGCAAATCACCGTAATACACTGATGAATGAGCCGAGAGGGGCACAATAGGCCGAGAGGTGCACAATAGCCTGAGAGGGGCACAATATCCCAATTGTTCACCGCAGCGGCGGCGCTGCGGTCGTTACATCGGCCCACTCGCTGGACGGCGCTGCGTATCAGAACTGTCAAGTGGCTCAACATGGCGGACGTTGAAAGCGACGATCCCACAAGAAAACGGCGATTTGCCGACATCGGCGATGAAGATATAGATCTTCTATTGAAGAAGAAAGATAGCTTGTCGACGAAACAAGCGACAAGAACCAGCGTCAAAGTCCTGCGTGACTTCCAAGAACAGCTTCACAGCGCTGATGGTGAGGCTGATCGTGATTCCGAGTCTGAATCTGAGACTGACCAGTTCGAGTGGTTTGACAAACTGTCCAATGCGGATCTTGACGCTCTTCTCGGAAAATTATGGCCAAATGTGCGCAAAACGGATGGAACTAAATACAAGACTGGGTCTCTGAATGGCATCCGTTTTGGTGTGGCCAGGCACATGACCAGTGTCCGGGACATTGACATCATTGGCCACCCTGACTTCAGCTCTTCCAATGCAGTGTTCAAGGCTGTGACTGTTGATCTGAAGCGAGATGGGCTGGGCAGTGTGAAACACTACCCTCCCATATCTCCAGAAGATCTGGACAAGCTGTACAATGACTGTACTAGCCACAGGGCCATGAACATTGACACTCCGTGTGGATTGCAACACAAAGTGTGGTTTGACATCATGCTTTACATGTGTCGCCGCGGCCAGGAGAATCTTCGCCAGATGACAAAACAGACCTTCTCTGTCGGCAAGGATGCCTCGGGGAAGGAGTATGTCTACCAGACACAGGATGAGTTGGACAAAAATCACAGAGAAGATGCCACAGATCCTACTGAGGGCAGAATGTACGCCACACCAGGTAACTGCCATTTACACATGTTATATGCTGTGATGTATCAGAATCAAAGTACAGCCGTTTTTGTTAATCTAATCTAGGTATTCCAAAATATGACATTGATTGGCAATATTGTCCTATGCGGGCCGGTACCTATCCTATCCCAGTAGTACTTTTTAGTATACAATAATATGTTGATTTCACCAGTTTAGAATTCTAATTTAGAAGGTTGGGGAAATAACTATAGTTTCCTTTAAGGCTTTAGAAATCTGAGCCTTGCCAATGAATGTGTACATTTTTCTTTTCTAATTTCCTGTTGATTATCATGTGTTGCAGGCAACCAGACGTGTCCTGTACTCTCGTTCAACAGATACATCAGCAAGCTGTCTCCAAAGCGTGATGACCTATGGCAACGTCCCCTTGATGCCTTCTATCCAGAAGATGAAGTGTGGTATTGCAACTCGCCCTTGAGGAAAAACACTCTGTGCTCTATGATGCCCTCAATCTCGAAACTGGCCAGTCTGTCTCAACGGTACACAAACCATTCCCTCAGGGCCACGAGTGTTACCCTGCTCGACCAGGGGGGGCACGAGGCTCGCCACATCATGAAAGTGTCGGGGCACACGAGCGAAACATCGATCAAGAATTACGCACACCACGTGGGAGAGAGAGACCGCCGCGCTATGTCAGCAACTCTGACCACTGCATTGCAGGCTACTGCAGCACCATCTGCACCACAGCAGATGCAGGTGATGCCATACATGCCGCGTACTGCATCTTCAACATCAGCCACCGTGACCCCACTGTCACCACCTGTTGCTTGGCAACCAGAACAGCCAGAGGTAGAGGAGGGGTCAGCAAAAGCACCTGAAGGCATGGATTTCTTAGATCTGAGCAGTTCTCAAGTTGAGAGGCTACTTGGCCTCGGTGACAGCAGTGTCTCTCCTCCCCTGCCACCAGGAGGAGCTGTGGCTACATGTGCACCAAAATCACCACTATTAATGTATTCCTCTCACTCTGTCACACGAAGTTCTGTCACAAGGCCCTGTCCTCAGTATATGAACTGCACGTTCAATATCAGCGGAAACATGAATGTGTAGTCTTGGAAAACCGTAATGTGCTAGGACACTGTGACAGCATAATGTTTAGGACTCTCGGTGCATAGTACTGTGGAAGCACATTGTCATTATGACTGCTAGTACATGTACTACCGGTACTGTTGATTTAATCACACGTCAAGAGAGGCGTACTGTATAAGTACTACTGTGGATTTAATCACACGTCAAGAGATTGGCTACCATATGATGTGGTAAATTTAAATTGTACAATTTTATTGTAAATTTAATGTTGCAGTTCCCATGTATTCTGGTTATATTTATGTGATAAGAGGCTCTTTGAAAAGTTGCACTAGATAAGTCCTTTTAACATTAGAATTCCATGTTCTGAGTGGAAACTGTTGAAGTTTACAAATATTAAACTGGTGGTACTGGTACCATAATTTACGTGTTGCTGTTACTTAATGACAGTTTGGTATAACAAAACAATTATTGTCCCTCCGTTCGGGTGACCCCAGGATTGCAACACCCTCGGAAGTGTTGTTGCCCTCGGGCTTCGCCCTCGGGCAACAACACTTCCTCGGGTGTTGCAATTCCTGGTGTCACCCTCACTCCAGGACAACAATTGTATATTATTATGAGTATACACCATATCTAGGTCTATGCAAAATGTCAGGACAATTGGAGCATTATTGTCGTTGCTTAACACGTTCCCGTCTTCGTTGTCATCGTGATCGGCTTCCCAGTCGTATTCGACCGTAACGTCGCTGTCGGTTTCGCTGTCACTGTCAGCGTCCCATTCCGAGGCGTCGAAATCGTACTGCTCCCACATCCGCGCAACAGCAATGTCATCGCCGGTTGGTGCATTCAGCACAAGTAGCAACGCGTCCGACATTATGTTGCAAAAGATTTAATAACAGGGAAACAACGATATAAAAACACGGCGGAATACGAACGACCTTGGCTACTTGTTTACGTTTAGCACTGCCGTACTGCGCATATGCGTAGGCGTAGGCGATCATCCAATTGCAAGCACCGAAGCGCGCACGTGACAGAGCACGCTCTCATTAGTATGCAAAAGCTTTCTCAGTGTAGCTGCCTATTGGGTAGTTTTGAGCTATTTTGGTGTACTTGGCCCGAATATGGGTTACTCTACGTCAGAGAGGAAGAAATGCCGTCTCTGGTGATACCCGATACACAGGGGTAACCCCAACGCAACAGGGCGGATTTCATCGAAGGGATCGAAGCAAAATCCTTTTGTTTGAGTAATTTGGGACTAGTTGATCAAGAGGGCTCGCATTATAATACGTTAAAATACACATTTTCTTTGGAATAAATAGTGTAGGGTGGATGGAAGTGTTAACACGGATGTTGTTATAAATTTTATTTATGTAAAAACCTAAAATTCATCCAAATCATGCCAATTGGCTTTAGACGGCACTCACGGCAAATGTCAAATCCCGACTCGTCACTCATTTGGTCAGCCGGCGTCACATATATATATAATTATAGGCAAGCATAGGTGTGTATAGTTAATAATAATGCTAATTATATAGGTTTATTCTTCGTTTAATTTCAATTAATTTAGAACGAGACTGTCTGTTCGATGACAATCTCGTTCAGGGCAGGTAAAAGCATTTTTTTTTTGTCTTTTCAATGTTTTATTCATACTCTCACATATAATAATAATAAATAATAAAATACAATATTTATATAGCACCATAATCACACGGTGCTCTATGGCGCTTTACAGTTCACATTAATAATAATAATAATAATAATAATAATAATAATAATAATAATAATAATAATAATAATAATAATAATAATAATAATAATAATAATAATAATAATAATAATAATAATAATAATAATAATAATAATAATAATAATAATAATAATAATAATAATAATAATAATAATAATAATAATAATAATAATATATGTACATATAAAAGCGTGATTTATGAATTAAAACAAGGGCAAAAAACAAGGAGCACCATAAGCACCCGATGTCCCATAGCGTATATACGCGCTTGTTACTAGGATATGTACATAGTACATAGTATACTACATAGTATGTATGTTAAACATGTTGGTATTCAATTACAATATAATAATGCTATTGTCCATCCTACAACGTTCTCTCATATAGATAAGTCCATATGAGTAACTAGTGTCCCGAAAGCTTTGAGCGAGCGTCCGGCGTCTAGCCGGTAAAACGAGTCTTACTCGACTGAGTAAAGTCTGAGTGAAAAGAATAACCACTGTCTCTTTTAGCGTCCGTTCTACTAAAATCACAAATAGTAATAAACGAGCGGCGAGACGACGCATGACAGCCGTCAATCAGCGCGGGTTGGCGGCGAGTGGCCGGGCAGCGGACGATGATCGGCGACGGGACAGCGTCCAAAGGCGGCTGGAGCGAGGCGCGCGGCGGTCGGCACGGGGCGCGACGATCCGCGAGAGCGCGTTACAGGGCGGGCGCCCGACGACGATCGGCGGCCCTCTGGTCGGAATACTGTGAAACTGCCGGCGTCGGTTGCGCGGCGTGCGTCGAAACAAAGGCGGAAAGCGGCAAGGGGGGTGCGGCTCATTGCGGGCCGGCAACGGTGTGGCTAGCGCCACGGCCACGGTTGCGGTGTGCAGCGGGCCGTGACGAGGGCGATCAAGCGGGGAACTTCGCTCTGGCGATGCTTGGTAGCGGACGGTCAGCACTCTCGTCCGGCGTGGCGCGAAGTCACGCCTCCGAGGGATTTTCTGTTGCGCTGAGCTTTCTCAGCGCTACACCCCTCTGTCGCGTGGCCATATTGTCTATGGTGGCGGCAGAAGGGTGTGGTGCAGCTCTTCCGCACGTGGCCAATCTTTTTGCACCGCAGACACAGCGGGGGGCGGCCAGGGATGGTAACTAGACATTTCCATACCTCCGCCGTGTCCGGGTCCACTACTTCTAGAACATGTGGCACCTGATGCCTATCTCCAATCATTAGTACCTTCCTTACACCTGTCGCTATCCCCTCTAGTCCAGCGTCGGTATATACCTCGTGCTTTAAGGATTTCACCTCGGCATAATCGCCGAG
Source organism: Oasisia sp. SBJ-2009 (assembly GCA_964017155.1). Lineage (NCBI taxonomy): Eukaryota > Metazoa > Annelida > Polychaeta > Sabellida > Siboglinidae > Oasisia > Oasisia sp. SBJ-2009. The sequence goes on from OZ024867.1 coordinate 1,535,412, forward strand.
GGTCTCACGTATGACATTATTTGTAATATACACAGGCGCACAATGGACCCGGGCCGTAAAATGCCTCCTGTCGGCAGACTTGATTTTAAAAGATTTACCCTTGACCGGGACGGTCCCTCGGGAAAGTAATGCCTCCTTGTCTTCCTCTGTGCACATGGTCATCAGCCACTCGTGGTTCCGCTCCAGTGGGCCCAGCGCGAGCACGGCATTGTCCACTGGGGTAAAAATGGCTCCCAGCGCCTAGCTGAAGTCCGCGCGCGTGTATGGTTCCCCTCGAAGGGTCCTTGCAAAATCAACGAAAGTTCCTTGATCCTGGCTCCTGAATTCTTGAAATTTATCGACATCTTTCCTGGTTAACCTGTGGAAAACATGATAAGAACTGATACTACTGCAACGAAGTTCCTGGGGGAACCTCCTTGGTGATCAAGGTTTCTCCTGTGTTGCAATGTTCTTCGTGCGAGCCATGCTTTCTATTTGACGTGATACTTCAAATAAAGGTAAAAGCAGTTACAGGAGACATATTCAAATGTCACTCATAACATATTACAATGCTACAACATAATTGCAGGATTAGTACTTGTCAGACGGTCTAGTTAGAGGTTCAATTCAACTCTTCCTGGTCCAGGCATCATATACATAAAAAGACACACATTTACGTAAATATTATATTGATACGATATATATGACACTGTTATTACACGTAATGCATTTACCTAATAGCGCAGTGTCGCAGTGGGAATAATGTCGGACTCTGGTCATGGAGAACCCATATCCAGATCCTGTGCTACCGAGACATTCTTTGGGGAAATGTTTTTAACTTTACATTGATCCAGTTCACTCCGATGTATAATTGAGTACCTGGCTGTAATAGTACTGGGTACTTATGAAATATATATATATATATATATATATATATACATATATATATATATATATATATATATATATATATATATATATATACATATATATATATATATATATATATATATATATATATATATATATATATATATATATATATATATATATATGTATATATATATATATATATATATATATATATATATATCGCGCGTAACAGCAAGGTGTAAAGTGTAAAACATAAATTAACAGGTATTATAATATTTTCTAAGAAACAACATTAACCTGTTTACTCGCAAATAAAAATATGACATTGCTGGCACATGGAAAGTACATAACAAAAGGAATGTGAACTCATCGCTTAAGGAGTGACTACCCAGATCACGTTGTTAATAATAATGTGAAAATAAATAATAATGCAGATATAGCAAACATGTTTAACAATTATTTTACTAATATTGGTCCGGGATTGTTGAATGATATAATGGTACAAACAAGTGCTTCGATCTATGATTACCTAGAAAACAAAAATAACCAAAACTTATTTCTAACTCCAGTTAGTGAGAAGGAAGGTATCCGAATTGTGTATACTTGGGAAAGTAAGATATGCACATATTTGCGATTTGCAAATTTTAGTCTTTATGGTACCATTCCCTAGCCGATACGTTGGACATCAACAAACTTGTGTTTCATACTAATAAAGGTGGTTATTTCGTATAATTTTCTACTTAATCTAACTAATATATTATTTATGTTGCAGTTATGCGTATAATTTTATATGTTATATATTCCATCAAATAATCATATTTGCTCAATCTCATTTACAAACTTGTTGAAGATTACATTACACTAGTATCACCAAATACACACATCTTCTCAGAAATACTGTTAACTAACACACTATAGCCAAAACAACTACTCAGTATATGTTTAGCACTCCCTTATGAATAGCCATGACATAAGAAAAATACTTATAAATATGTTTCCTCGGTTTTCAACTTTAATACTCCACCAATTGTACCATCTACATCCGTCAATGTTCCAGCCAAACAATACCACCTGTTAAGCGCCTTGCTGTAACTCTTCACATGTTTGTGTATTACTATATACTGATGTGCATGTCAAGCTGACGAATGACATTTAAGTGATTTAAATGCTTAATTTAAATATGTTCCTTGGCTTCAGCTATTACCGTTTATGGTATAGCATTTGATGGGTCTGCGCAATCTACTGTCTATGCAGATTGCAACAATCATATGCAGATTGCGAGGGAAAGACGTGTTTGTATGTATTGACAAGTAGCTTGGACCTTGTGGCCACGCGAATATTGGTGCACATTCCGTTACTGCATAGTGTTGTTGTCATATATTGCCTACCAAGGTATGTCATGCATCAACTTATCTGGACCGCGGTTATAACAAATACTTTTTTGAAGGCGACTATATATATACATACATATAATAATATAATATATTACCATATACCACCCAGCTTCTAACATAATGTCATTTTTCTTAAATCATTACTGATCATCTATAAATAAAGCCCTCACACTTGGTAAAAATCAAACCTAAAGATTACAAACAACCTGGCCATGGGATATTATAACAAGCCATCGCAACTATGTTTTTGACCATAAAAATAAAATAATTTGAATAATGTTGTATTCATATTGTTGAAACGCATACAATCATTATATGTTAACGTTATCGCTAGCGAAAACAAAACTTTGGGAAGCATTATTATGAAGGATAACATATTAAAAAGTGACAACCATCCCTGTGTTTTAGACAACAATATTCGAGTATTACCATAAAGCAGTATTCGGGCTTTACCAGGCTACCTACCTGTCGACAAACAAATGTTCACAATTGTTCACTGATGATGTACTACATCTAATTTAATGTTGTTTAATATGTAAAAGGTTCGCGTGACCTTGACTTTTCGTACATGCAACATTTCTTATATGCAGACACAATAACTCAGGTATACGCCAATAGTTTTTAATATAACCCTATATGATTGTAACGGGTTATCCAAAACAGCTGTGTCTACCGCCACGGTGCACCTTTAAATCAATCCTGGGCAGACATTTAAAATCAACATAGTGCTTCCGAACATGACACACCCACATTGGGTATTTACCAATTATAAATAGATAAAGGTATGCATAGGAATGTATAGTTAATAATACTGTTAATTGTTTATGTTCATTTTTGTTTAATTTCAAAAAATGTGGAACGAAATTGTCGGTTCATTGACAGGTAATTAGTCAGGGCAGGTAAAAACAGTTACAGGAGACATATTCAAATGTCACTCATAATACATTAAAATGTTACAACATAATTGCAGGATTATTACCTATCAGACGGTCTAGTTAGAGGTTCAATGCAACGTAATTGATCAGTTGCCTCTAATCGACATTTATTAATATATACCTCTTCCTGGTCCAGGCATCATACACATAAAACGACACATTTACGTGAATATTATATTGATACGATATATATGACACTGTTATTACAAATTATGCATTTACCTAATAGCGCAGTGGCGCAGTGGGAATAATGTCGGACTCTGGTCTAGGAGAACCCATATCCAGATTCTGTGCTACCGAGACATTTTTGGGGACATGTTTTTAACTTTGCATTGATCCAATTCACTTCGCATGTCAAATTGAGCATCTAGCTATAATCGTACCGGAAACTCATGAAATATAGATATATATCGCGCGTAACAGCAAGGAGTAAAGTGTAAAACGTTTGAGCTATACTGAATAATGGATACTGCACAATAATATGTGTAACTTATCTTTTTTTACCTAATGTACTTCATATGGAATTCGTTGTCTTCATTCATGTCATTACTTGTTACAGCAACAGTATTGCTTTTTTATTTGAGATTTTTTCTTTCAGGCCGGCGATTGCTCTAACCATCTAATCCATAGTTGGAATTTCATCAAGGTCTGTCTTGGTAATGCGCTGCGGGATGTTGTCCAGAGCATCGTGATCTATGTCGCCAGGGACGTTGAGTAGCTTATGGAAGTCTTCACTCCATCTAGCCACAACTCTCTTACTGTCAGAGAAGGTCTCCATTCCAACTGTTGATTTTAGTTGAACAAGTCCCTTCTTTTTGGATCCCTACACTTCCTTCAGTCCATTGTAGAAGCCCTTAAATTCATGTTGTTACTTGCACCAGCTCTCTGCAGCTCCACTGCCTTCCTTTCCCACCAGTCCGACTTCAGTGCACGGATGTGTTTTTGCAGCAGTCTGCAGGCATCTTTATATGCTGCAGTGGTGGACATAGTGCTCCCTGTTTGCAACACTCTCTGATGGGCTTGGTCTGTTCTGCTCATAAGAGTCTGTAGCTCCTGGTCTTTGGGGTCGAACCAGTCCTGGTTTTTTCTGTCTGGCTTGCCAATATATGTCTTGGCTGTGTTGTACACGACCTGCTGCAGAGCTGCCAATTCCTCGTCTGATGTTGAATTTTCCTTCTCCTCCCATTGGGCGAGAGCACTGTCCATCTCCTGCTCTGTACTTAGGTTTGCAATGTTGGGCTTGGTCGGTTTATTTGTCCCTTGCCTGTTGGGCTTTTTTCGCGCAGTTGTACATTTCATGGAAGCTGCTAGCAAAAAGTGTTGAAGTGCCGCTGGCTTTTGCAAGTTACCAGCGACTTTCTCGGGATACAAATAGAGGTTTCACACCGGCAAGAACAGATCAAGACAGGCGAAAAATATGTGTCCCTGCAGTGTCCCCCTGGTCGAGACATGTTGGGAGCTCCATAAATCAACCGCCCTTGATGCTGCCACAGTTACATGGTTTTCTGGTTAGGGTTTGCTCCCTTAGCCTTCGGTTCTGACAAGAACCTAAACCAGTGGTTTACAACTTTGTATGGCAGGGGCGTCAAACTGCCTGAGGCTTTGCAATACCATGTGGTACTGCAATACCTGAATACCATAGAAAAACAATCATTATATCATTATTATAAAATTAAAACATTAGTGTAAATAAGAATGTTGTAATTTTTGAAATTTGATCTTTGACCTCAGATACCAACAAATATTTCCTCTGATTTTGCTAATATGTTTCATACAATATCGTATACTACTGCAAAAGAGTCCCTGAAAATATTAGAGTGGGCAAATAATAATGTTCAGAGATACATTAAATTAAGTACACTCGTGGATGAAAAACTGCAACAGGAGAGCACTGTATAACCTAATACGAACATACAGCACAGTCTCCAATGTGTAAATCATATATGTAAATGTGGTCAATAATTATACATTTTCATTACTTCACCTTTTGCAGATCACTTCACATATTATCTATCAGTCTAAAGAAACTGCAATCATCACACATGACGCTGATCAACTGTCAATAAATTAAATCTGCAATGGTTACCATACGTACTATGCAATACAATTTGTTAATTTGTACAGACAAAATTTACTTGTGCATCATCTTGTCCCTCTGATGGATAATTGCATAACAATACTCCCTGGTATATTGAATAGCAATTGTATAAGTAGTGAGCATATGTAATTATGTACATATATGGATTTATACATCAGAGATTGTGCTATATGTTTGTTTTGCACAGGTTCTACAGTGCTATCCTGGTGCATATTTTCATCCACAGGTGTACTTAATTTAATGTATCTCTGAACATTATTATTTGTCCACTCCAATATTTTTAGGGACTTTTCTGCAGTAGTATTGGATACTGTGTACACAATATTAGCAAAATCGGAGATTGTGCTTATATTTATATTGGGTTAAACAGTGCTATCCTGATGCAATATGTTATCCACGGGTGTATTTAATTTAATGTATCTCTAAACATTATCATTTGCCCACTCTACTATTTTCAGGGACTCTTATGCAGTAGTACAGGATACTCTCTAGAAAATATCACTGTTTAGCTATCTGAGGTCAACTGTCAAATTTCAAAGGTTACAACATTCCTATTTACACTATTGCTTTAATTGTATGACAATTATGTGCGCATATTTATTGGCTTTCCAGTGCTATATTGTTTTTTTTTTCTAGCTTTAATAATAGCAAAGTTACAGGTATTCATATCTTAATAACTGTTACATATAGAGTAATACCTCTGGCATTATGGCTCAGGGAACAAGGATTTCAAATAAATTATATTTGAACTCAACCAGGTTTCGCGTCAGTCATTTATAAAGATGGTTGTCGTCAATACAAATGTAACAACTTGTGAAACATTACGCTTTTCACCTTCAACCACCTCCACATATACGCAATTTTTAAAGATGAAGTCATGAAGAAGCTATGATCTTATGTCTTAAGAACTACATAGTATGGAGCCACAGTTAATTCCTAAGTGTAGGGTTTTCAAATGTGACAATTTATATTGTATCAATTTAGTATTACTGATATACACATATCCGCCATTACGTAACCTTTGTCACTGTTAAAGATGTCGCCCGATCAAGCTTGTTAATATTATTTCGAAAGCTTATGAACTACGTAGTTTTGCGACTAACAGTGGACATGATTAGAGGACTACTGACTATGTACATTCAATGTAAATAGGTGACATCTATTTTGTATATGATTTCACTGGTTTTTTTTTGTATCGTGTTAGTTCTAAAAAATCAATGTTGGTTTAATATACTTGTTTCACAGTTGACAGCATGCGCATGTGCTGTGCTTGCATGGTCGACACTAACGTGTCAAATCATCACTTATGCACTTGCCAACTAAACGCTGCATAGCTAATTTGGTATCACATATGTAATATGTCCAAGTACTCGAATAGTTATTTAAATATTATGGCAAACAGCAACACGACCTTTATTTCCCGGCACCTGAGGCCGAGGTTATAAAACCGTACTCAGTACTTCGTGCTCAAATCCCTTGCTCAATAGCAATGCTCACTTTCACACCGTGATCACACTCAACGTAGGTCACCAAACTTTCTGAGTATGGTATCGTACTCAGACTTAAGCACGGAACATCCAAATTCTGAGTATGCTCAAAGTCAAGACCATCTCAACGCCGTACTCAGTCTCAGACCAACAAACTACAAAGATAGCAGCTCGCGTGGTCGATTTTGTAGTCAAAGACAAAGCTCGTCGTTTTTGACAAGATGTGCAGTCCGATTTCAGCGTCCGAGTCACGTACGAGGTTTGTAGTCATTGTAAATATTTGACAGGCACTTAAATTTAAAACGACGGTTTTACTGAACATTTGCAAACCTAAGCGGCTGACGACGACATTACGATACAGTGTTGCAATAATTATTTTGGTGGCAAGTTTTCGCTGATGGGACCATTCGTTTACTGCTTGGCGACACAAGCTCACGGCCAATTGCCAGGCGAAATTTCCCCAAAACTGTGTGTTGTCGTTGGATGAGTAATGAAGTACAGTCAGGGACATTTAGCCATACCAATGGGACATATGTACTATTCTCACCTTCTCGAAATAAACAAGGACAACATCAATGAAGGACAATTTTAAATGCTCTAGTTAATAAAAATAATAAGAATGTGAATTATATTATAGTCGTTTTAATCAGAACAAATAAAATCACTGGCAGAAATTATATAGGGCGTGCAAATGGTTCACGATACATGGCGAGACTCCGCGCGACTAGAGCTGATTGGGGACTGTACATTAGGAATAAGTTTCGATGAATGGCAGTTGTAACTTCCGACTGATGAATACTAGGAAAATCAGGTCATAAATATCTTGTAAACCTTTCTTATCTTAAATGCCCGATTTAATATTGAATTTACCCCACTATCACAGACATATAGCGATTTGCGTAGTGCAGATAATAGACACTCCCCACAACATTAGGCCGTGTGTCTTTTTTTTGCGGGATTTGCATTTTACATAGCTGTACGTCGTGGTTTCGATAAGCACTTATATCTGACAAGTTGTCTAAATGCACATAATCATAACGCATGTATAAGTTTGCCCCAAACAGGTTGTACTGCGCGAACAATTGCCGGCGATGCCATGGCAACCACCATAACAATCGATTAAAAGTCATGACTTCCGTGAGAATTGTCACCGGCAAAGTGTTCCACTGCTTCCGCTTGTAATAATCCTTCGGGCAGTATAACTGAAATAGTTAGACTGGAACAGTTTGATTATTACAACCAAAAACAAAACGAAGTCCTAATTAAGATGGTAATTATGCCTAATTAAGATGGTAATGCCATATATAAATTATATACGGGTAATCTTCATATTAAACAAAGGTATGATGCACAATAATTATCTCTAACTACTAACCAGTGTCTCTTTTATCTCAGTTCTCCAAAATACTAGCATTTATATTCATAGCAGATTCATATATTTCTTGAATGTTAAAAACTTTACAATTTAGAAAAGAAACACTCAACTATAATAGCAATATTAGCAATGGTTGATGGATTAACAACAACAAAGAATAGCTCACGATCCTATATAGCAGTTTTTACATATTTAAAAAATTAGGCATTTAACACTGTTGACAACTGGATTTTGTTACAACAACTAGAACATCATGGATTAGAATTATAGCATAAACTTGGTTACATAGCCAACTGAACACCACACAACACCATGTATCTATGAATGACGCATTCAACTAAACAAAATATAGCATGTGATGTACCACAATGTTCCATACTTGGTCCAATTTTATTTAGCCTTTATTTTATGACATGTGTAAAGCATCAAATGTTATGACACTTATTAATATTTTAATATTTGCTGATGGCACCAATCTCACAATTTGCATTAATGGAAATTATATAGAAACCTTTTATACTGTAGATTGTACTGTCAGTTAGGTTGGAATGCTCTTAGTAAGAAGATCAAAAGTAAAATGGCTAATAATGTGTTCATTATGAAATAGTCATGTACCCTCCAGGTAGTGTGGGGAAATACATATGAGAACAAGATACCACCATTATATATGTTACATAAAAAACTATATGTAAACATGACTGGTACTTGTCACAAGCAAAACCTATCATTAATTATTAGCTGTGTGTATACGATATGATTGATTACAGTATGGTATTTATGTTTAAGTTAACACCAATTTGCTTTCAGATCATATATGTTAAAGGGAAAACAAAGTCAATGCTTGGATCATATGGGATTACCAGAGTTAATAAAAAGTAACAACTTCCAACAACAATCATATTTTTAACGTCAGTGGTTTACCAGGAAAAAAATGTAAAACACATAGACATAGAAAGTCTACAGACTACGCCATTTTAGAAACAAAATGACGTCAGAGAGTCTTCTTGGTCGGCGTGAACTGTGCATGCAATTATTATCTGTTACTTTCTAACCTAACCACGAAAACGACCGCCAACAGCCGCCAAACTTCTCCCCAAATTTCTTACATACATATACATATACATATACATATACATATACATATACATATACATATACATATACATATACATATACATATACATATACATATACATATACATATACATATACATATACATATACATACACTACATTACAAAAAAATCACTTGTATTCGTCTAACGAAGAAAATTCACAACAGAAACGCAAATCTTGCTATTATAAGTTAGCTTTACACAAAATACCGCTAGATGGCGCGCGAATATTTATTAACCTTACAGCATTCGCACGCGCGAATTAGTTTAATTAGTTATAAATAATATAATAATAATTAGCTGCATCACTATGATCTGCAGAAAATGTTAAACGGCAAACTAAGGCAACGCTTTGGTGATATGGGTCTAATAGAGTTGATAAAAAATAACAATTTAATATACAAATATATAATTGTATTATTTTATTTTATATAGCGCCAAATCCACAATTCTCTTATCTTCTATTCAACATACTGTTATTAAAGTATATGCAATAATAAGCATGCTACCCACAGGTAATATTTAAAAATAAATATTAAAAATACATGTGTCTGCATAATTATCCAAAATTGCCTATTAGTTATAAAAGAAAAAGGAAATTACGTGTTTTTCAATGAAGTCACATTGTTTATTTTATCAATATTTCTATAAACATCCCGCGTGAACTGCTAGCATGCAAGCTTATATTACATAAGCGATGTTTTAACAATAATAACTAAAACAATAACATGTTAATATTACTGTTTTTAAATCCTTCTTTTTCTACCACCATAATATTTCCCATATATTCATATTCCTTTTTACATTTTAGTGATTTATTGTTCCGATAATTAATAAAGTGTCTTGTTCAAAAATAATAATTATTACATATCTGATGGTGGAAATGTCATTCATGAGTAGAACAAATAGCTTCAGTAATATGTTCTTATGCATAATGGTTGTGTATGTGCTGAATGAAAATTATTATTACGTCGTACTTATTTTACTACTTTAATTATTTATTACTATTAACCATACTTTTATATTCATGTATTACAATTGTTGTTATGTAATTTGTATGTTTATTTATGACTGATAAGTCAGCTTAGTTAATGATATAGAAACATGTATTTTCATTATTTATTTGTAAATAATATTATCTGTGGGTAGTTTTCTCTTTATTGTATTTTTAATAGCATTATTTTGTGAAGCGCCACAAACAATTATGGATGTGGCGCTACATAAATAAAATATTATATTATAATAACAAAAATTGTTTGTTTATTTAATATAGCGCCACATCCAATTTAAACTTGTTCATGGCGTTTTACATACATTAAAATGCTAAACAACAAATACACACCAGAAGAAAAAAAACATAAATATACTAGAAACATATATGAACAATTATAACAATAAAATATCAATATAAAAATAATAAAACTTATAATTTCCTGCAAATCATAGTGATGATATTAATTAATTATTATTATTATATTATTTATAAGTAATTAAACTATTTCGCGCGTGTGAAGTAAAACAATTAAATATTCGCAGTCAGAAACGTGGCGTCTAGCGATATTTTGTGTAAAGCTTTTAAAAGCGATTTTACGGTACCGCTGAGCGGCCGAACAAGTTGTACTCGAGGTCTGCGCGTTTTTGTGTGTGAATTTTCTTCGTTAGAGGAATGCAAGAGATTTTATTACATAACATAGTGTATGCATATGTATGTAAGATATGTGAGGAGAAGTTTGGCGGCTGTTGGTGGTCGTTTTGATGGTTAGGTCAATCAAATCGGGTCGTCTAGGATCCGCGCTGTGTCTGTGACTGTCCAAACGAATCCACCGAACCACTGTTTCAGTTCTGCTCGATTCATAGGTTAACAAAAAGACATCTTACTGATACTGTCTTTCACTGTACTATTACTATAAGCGTTTGAGGAACAGTGTGGCATATTGATGTCGCGATTTCGTTGTAAACCAACTTTTAGCGTACCGCTTGGCTCTCTGTTATGACAGCTGAACCAGCAGACGACTCTCTGACGTATTACTTTTCCACACTGCTGGGTTGTGATTGGTTGCAAGGTCCAAGATGGGCCGGTTCATGGTGTCGGTGATTTAGCTAGATTTTCCCACTTTAAGACCACTTTCTGAGGTAACCACTAAGGTGAAAAATTGGATTGTAGATACAAATGATTAGCTAGTGTAAACTCTTTTAGGTGCATAACACTAAACTGTTGCCTTTTTTTCACTTTAAGCTACTTTGAGAGAATATGTGATAGTCAAAATCATAATACATGCAACATAAATATAAATTACAAAATAAATTATAGTAGCATTAGTATTATGGGGATTAAGGTGTGGAATCAGGTACAGTCAGACCGGTAGTATGGTTTATCAGTTTAGAAAACATTTAACAAGAATTCACATAATATTAAATGTCACTGAACTGAATAAGCACGTCTATGATTGGATGTGGTGTTAGCTTAATATCAGAAAAAGTGTGTTTCTGTGACTCCACCACTGCACCAATTTACTCTGGCACAACCGATAAATTACGGCCGCTCCCTTACAAGTACTTTGTCAAAATATGAGACGTGTTACAGTGTAACATATTTATATTTCAGTAGTATCAATAACATTTGCGCTATTAGGCCATTAGCATTGGAAAATTACGATTGATTTATTGCATACAATATAAGCTGTAATACAAGCACGAATGCTAAGATATTTGTTTATTTATTATCAACAACGAGTACAGCGTGACAAATGCAGGCAAATTCTGGTACCATTTAATAGTTTGATTGTGTGTATACTTGTTACGGGACCATGGAAAAGGTATTATGTCGATATTCCCCTCCGTTTTCACCAAAATTAACCACATGTCACAACTGCGAAATTCTTCATCCATCATCGGTTTATAGTCGGAAGTTCATATGGTTTATAAATAGTTGCAAGTTTTTTATGTTCGTCAACCAGAGAGTTCCATCTGGCGTTTTTTTTATATAAATAAAACTGGGTCATCGCGTCAAACGAGAGCTCTTTCTTTAGCACGCCGTTGATAATATGCCCACGGCGGCGTACTCAGTTGGGGAGGTTCTCAAGACGTTTTTATAACCACCGTGATCACACATTCTCAGCTGAGCATGATATTTGAATCTGAGCACGAAGTTGAGCATGAGCACCGAATAATTGTATCGTATCAAATCTGCACTGTTTCTATGTTAATAGAACTTCATGTCCTCTAGTCCTGATATCTTCCTTAACTGATAACAAATAGTGGTGTCAATATGTTCATACCCAACCCTAAACACTTCTATCTTATCTAACTTCTGCCTTCCGACCATGTTGTCAGTGGGATGTTTATAAAACACAGTCACACACTGATATATGTTGAACTGAATACAATTCATGAATGTTGTACCACTATGAAATAAATTATGCTCCCACGTTCACGGTGTATTGAGATGAAGGACAATATGATGTAGCACAATAATAATACGCAAGAATTGACATGCAGAATGTTAAGATTGATTAAAGGTTCATCATTACAACAAATACGTTCATTATTGGCATTATTTCCTCTGTCTTGTAATTAAGGTCAAAATACTAATTAAAACACACATTTACCATGCCGAAAAAGGCTGCGATTTACCATTCCATAGTCGGGTGATAAATTCGTAATGTAATTCGTAAATGCAGTACACACTAGCTATTGTAGCCTAGTATTATAACGATCCTTTCTAATGCGGTGCAACCTATTAATCCGTTCAAACAAGAAGTATCTGTGAATCTTGAGGCTCTGTCGAATATGTAAATACAAAACAAATAATTTATACTTTAAATTACCTTAATCTATGGAATTCTTCATGGGTTTTAACAGACACTGATACTACGTTCTGGTATCCAAACGGTAACTATACTATACATTGGCGTGATACATCCGATGCCATGATGTCGGCGAGACCACAGAACAAACAAGTTCTATAGGGATACAGTGACCGGATACGCAGTGATATACTGACGCGCTACGATCCGTTTTGTTAATCTCTAAACTTACAGCAAGGGGGACTAAGGTAACGCTACATATATTAGTAAAAAAGTAAGAAAATAAAAGTACTTCGTTACAAGTAATTCTTCAATAAATCTACTTCGTTATAAGTAGGTTTCAAAATAAACTAGTTAATGTAACGAAATAAATGTACTTCGTCACTTCCCACCACTGGATGTCGATGCGTCGTGTTATCGGTTAGATGCACATATAACGTGGCAATATCAGGGGGAATTTCGTTGCTAACATATTTACCAATACCAGCAAACAATTTGCAAAATTATTCAACAAGGAAGCATTGAGACTGCTGTCACGTCAACATACTTACCACCGTTAGAATTCGCCAGCGGACAGAAGTCTAAAATAAAAGGTTATAATCACGTTTCGGAATAGCATATATATATAAATATATATAAATATATATATATATATATATATATATGTGTGTGTGTGTGTGTGTGTGTGTGTGTACATATATGTACATACATATATATATACATATATATATATATATATATATATATATATATATATATATATATATATATATACACACACATATATATATATATACATATATATATATATATACATATATATATATATATATATATATATATATATATATATATACACACACATATATATATATATATAGTTCCATGTCGAACTTTATATAAATATAATAATAATAATTTATTTATAATATAACCCCCGTCCAAATAATTGTTCTAGGGCGTTTTACAATGATTATTCCAAATGACTATTCCAAACTAATAATAAATAAATAATATTAATGCACACTACTTTGACACAATATGCAGCCATTCCTGCTAATAAAAACAATTACAATACTGACATAAATAACCACACAATTACATATTGTATTAAAACATGTATAAATATGTAATAATAAAAAATTGTTAATCACTTAGAATATATCGATGAATAGCTGACTAAACACACAAAATAGTCAGTCAAAGGATGTGTCTTGAGTGCAACTTTAAACTGATTAACACTCGCACATTGGCGTACTATAATGGGTAGTTGATTCCATGTACTGCTGCACAAGAGAACGCTCGTTCGCCGATTTTAGTTCGGAAAGTGGAATGTTTAATGATCGGAAAAGCGTAGACTGCGTGTCGGTCAATATAGAGAGATGCTGAAAAAAATGGAGGTGCGAGACGATTTATAGGTAAGCAGTAGGTTATTAAGAAGTGTAATGCTACTGTCCATGGGAAGCTAGTGCAGCCCTAAGAACATGGGCATGAGATGGTCGCGTTC
>OZ024867.1:1562480-1642480 GCA_964017155.1 Oasisia sp. SBJ-2009
TGCGTTAAAACTAAGATCATCAAAGTGCAGCGAAACGCAAAAGATATACGATATAAATACCACGGACTGTTTGGTAACTCTACTATCGTGTTCAATGAGAAGAGTTGCTTAAAGTACATTCAAAACATTTAGATATTACGTTTGTTTAAATTAATGTCACGAATTATGGCGCACTACAGTCACATGATTTGCGTTTGATACTGACAAAATGAAAAAGGGCTCTATTTATGGATATACTCTTACCGGGACCGGTCTAATTTGTCCTGTCTGGATATATAGTTTCTGAAAAACGATGATGTAGTTGCAGTAAGCATGTACTAAATGCTGAATTAACCCCTTGTGTGCGATAACCTTTGATAAATTACGTTTTCAGATACTTGTTTATTTTATAAAATCAGCCCTTTTTTTAGAATTGGTAGTTATATCAATGTATTTCATTGAAATGGACCTGTAGCAAACCGTCCAAAAATAAACCCGAAATATATCGTTTGTTTGTGATTCTGATTCGTTCTTGCACTCTACTACCAGTACATGTTACAACTGTGTCAGACCTGATTTTTTATTCATTATCCAGGATGTGTACTTGATGGAAATATCAGTTTGAGCATGGGGAAGGTGGTATAACACGGTCCATTAACCCTCTGTTTGCGACAACGCACATATATTACGTTTTTTGCTTTTTTGCTTTTGCTTTATCTGATTAAATACGCCATGCAGAGCAACAATTATGATATGTGATTATAAATGTTTTAGGGTATTCTGATTTTAAATATATAATTTCTTTGCTTCTCCGGCATTTATTTCCGCTATTTTTAAAGAAGGCGGTCGGCAATACAAATGTTACAATATCTCAAATACTACGTCACCTAGAGCAATTATGTTTACATTGTTGGATAACTTGATGGATTTAGCGATACCAACCAGTGTATTTGTCACTTTCAACAACATAACAATTCGCGCCATCTTTAAAGATAGCGTCTGTCAAAGCCTATTATTAATAATTTTTGCAAAATAATCACAGAAAATATTGTTTAATGTCTTAAATTATTTAGATTAGTTTATAGATACATATTGTCTTAAATTATGTATTATTTCAATATGTTTTAACAAATATACTTTGCATGTTTAATGTACCCATTTTAATATCAATGATTGCCGAGACTGAAATTAAACTATTATCCAATCTTCCAGGAAACCAATGCGGACCACGAAACACTGTTCATCTACACCAGAGTTTGTTGGCTGGCCAGAACAACACGTGATCTCGAGCCGAGCTACTATAGAGGGTATCACCGAATTATCTGACCACACAATATAAACCAACATTTGAAACATACCTAACCCACCGAACAACTAATTACAAAGCTATTTTGTCTCATGTAGTAATTGACCAAGTATTTGCATTATTCAATAAATAATTAACACGGTAGTTAATATAGCGCAGTAACCAGTCTTCGGGTCTGTTCCTAGCGCCTTATACGAATACGAATACATTTATTTCAGGTAAAATCCCATATACAATTGATACATACATTAGCACATCTAAGTAGCCTATAAAAGATCAAATAAGTTAAAAAAGAATACATAATAAATAAGGTTATTAGTTAGATAAATGTAAAATTGTAGAAAAACATATACAATAATGAGCAATATACAGGATGTGCTTATATAATAAACATGCAATTAAGTTATGTAAATAAGCACCATTTGAAAAGTAAGTTATATAAACAACTTACTGACTTTAAAATATATATAATAATAAATAAATAATAATACAGTTATATGCGAGACATGATGACTATCTTACAGATTTACTGTGTACAATGAATTGGCACAGCTAATCCACATTGGGCCTTATGTATTACTTCCCTGGGAGACATATTCAATCAAACACAACCTCGACATCCCTGGGAAGTATTCAGACACACAGCAGTTGATGCGCGAAGCCTGCTCGTATTAATTCCAACCTACAAAGTTTATAACCATATAGTCATTCGAATACATTTACTTCAGGTAAAACATTACATATACAGACAGTTGTCCTGGATGCAACACAAGTGGCCAACTTCAGTCGCTGACCAGAAACAGACGAGGAACGTGCGTCTGAGTTGGTGTGATATATTAGTGTTATTTAAAACTGATATATTCAATCTGATATAAAATTATATTTTGAAGGTCAGAAGCTATGTGTGTGTGTGTGTGTGTGTGTGTGTGTGTGTGTGTGTGTGTGTGTGTGCGTGTGCGTGTGCGTGTGCGTGTGCGTGTGCGTGTGCGTGTGCGTGTGCGTGTGCGTGTGCGTGTGCGTGTGCGTGTGCGTGTGCGTGTGCGTGTGCGTGTGTGTGCACGGGCGTCGATCGGTGGGGGACGGGGGGGACGCGTCTCCTCACTTTTCAGGGTGGGGGGACAGCATAGGAATTGTCCCCCCACTTTTTAGTTCTGAAAAATTGCGAGGCATATAGCCTGACTCACCACCAAATGGACCGAGCAAAGTGAACTGTACTTGGACTGGAGGGATTCCAAACAGTACGCCCGCAAATGTGAATCAATTTCTTCAATACTACCGGTTGTTTCAATTACTAAAGTTTACCATAGATTTAACCACATATTTAGATACACGTCTATAAGCAGCTGCTAGATGTCACGCCAACTGAACGAACTGTCGAAGACTCGAAGTTGTTGACCCTTAACAACGTCGCAGGTTAAGGGTCAGACATAGAATGCCGCGCGCTGAATGGCCAAGTCAATTTAACCCTTCACTTAATGGCGGCGTCTAGACCATCGTGGATTTCGTTATAATTTTAGACTTTAAAGTCACATTCTGAGTAAACCGCTGACGTTAAAAAATTGAGTATATGTGGAAATTGTTACTTTATATTAACTCTATTAGGTGTATACCACGAAACAGTTAACGTGTTTTGGCCTTTAAACAAACGTAATATTTTAATGTATTGAACGAAATTTTAGACAACTCTGCACAGTAGTCATCACAGGAGAATTTTCGAACAGCCCGTGGCATTTACACGAAAAATGCTTTGTTAGTTCGCTGCATATTGATGATTTTAAATTTGTCGCGCATACGTAGAAAGGCCAACCGGAAAGTATATAACTACCGGGAAAATGTAAGCCGCTGCCGGGCTCTATCAGTTTTCAACCTTGTGTTGATATTATTAATAGGCTCTAGCCATCAAGCATATTTTAAATGATGAAATTGTTGTCGCACTTTCACCTCTCGCCTGCTTGATGCTTATCGCCTACGGCAGAAGCGGCGGATACATGCAATTTGTGCAACTTATTCCCATATAAGTGATGAAAAATTTCTTTGCCAAAATGTTGGATTGGAAGGTTCTACACAGGCGCACCAAGGGCGTCGATCCGATGGGGACGCTGACCACCCCGCGGCCTGAGGAAATGTCCTCATACTTTGTTAGTTCATAAAACATATTTATAGGCATATATAGCGAGACTGATCATTCCCCTCTCTTTAAAACCCTACATCGGTCTAGTAGTAAAATTAATACTAAGAACTACACTTCCGACTACCTAGTGGAAAATCACTAGATAAATTGCTTGGTGGGCCGTAGCCCGCAACTTGATCTTAGTACAGTAAATATTCATCATGCCGGGCTCTGTCATTTTGCACCCTTGTGTTGATATAGGAATAGGTATTAACCATCAAGCACATAATAGATTATACATTTTTGTTTGTCCTGTCACCCCTGTGATTGCGGCCTGGTCGTCCTGGTGGATATTTATATTGCCTACGGAGGATCCAGCAGATTTGTGCACTTTGTGTAATTTGATCTCATTTTAGTGATGACAAATTTCTTAGCCAAAAGATGGGATTGGGAAATCCCATGCAGGCACCCCTGTAAGCTCTGCATCTTGTCACTCTATGAATCAGGCAAGCAGTGTTGGGTCCAAAATCTACCTCAAATGTTCAGTGATTGGGGTGGGCCATGGCCCCTCTTCAAATATATGTTGCCAACACAACTATTATAAATAGCATAACATAAAGGCTTTTTTAGTTAATAATTAGCTCCAGACCATCAATGAATAATTTGTGTATACATAAAAAATACTTATGTGTATTTCAGGTCATATATATATATATATATATATATATATACATATATATATATATATATATATATATATATATATATATATATATGACATATTATAATATATATTATATGACATGTAATATATATATATATATATATATATATATATATATATATATATATATATATATATATATATATATATATATATATATATATATATGACGCGGCACGCCAAAACCATGCGCTTCCCGCAGATCCTCGATCGGCGCCAGGGTGTAATTAGTCAGCATACCCTCAAAATGTCGAAAGTGGGTTATTGGCGGAATCAATCAGCAAAATCATCAATCTTTAAAATTAATATCTCCATAATAGATACAATGAAATAGTGTTGAAAGGAGTAATAATTAGAATTTTGATGCAAGCCCCTCATTAATTTCACAGCTAATTAGTCTAAAACAAAGCCGTTTTATGGCTAATTTTGCGCACTATCCTGCACCCAAATAATTACTGAACGGATACATTTCCTACTTCCTGCGAGACAAATGTAGTAATACGTATGATCTGCTAAATAACATAAAACTGAATCAAATCCGTCGAGAACCTTTATTGTTATGATTGTTTTCAACATCGGGGTAGACCATTTGAGGCCACCCGATCGCTACTACATTGGCCTCCGGCGCAAACCCCCGGCGCGAGCGTTGAAATATTGCGCTGACAAAATGGTCGATTTTTTATACTTTCACATAGATCCTCGATCGGCGCCAGGGTGTAATTAGTCAGCATACCCTCAAAATGTCGAAAGTGGGTTATTGGCGGAATCAATCAGCAAAATCATCAATCTTTAAAATTAATATCTCCATAATAGATACCATCTATAGGTCTATGCAAAATTTCAGGACAATTGGAGTATAATAAAGATGTGGTTGCTATTGTAATGTTCCACGATATCACTTTTTACGACCGATCACTTTAAAAACTCATTTTCTCGGAAGTGACATTCCACAAACTTATGCACTTGAAGTGGAATATCTTCGCCCAAGCACAAGATAGAGTGTTCATCTTGCTGTCATTTTAAAGCTCTTCATCTCCTCTAATTTTGTCAATAATAATATGGAATTGTCAACTTGCCGACAAAAGCTTGGTTTTGGCATGCCGCGTCACACACACACACACACACACACACACATATATATATATATATATATATATATATATATATATATATATATATATATATATATATATATATATATATATATATATATATATATATATATATATATATATATATGTATATATATATATATATATATATATATATATATATATACATTTATATATATATATATATATATATATATATATATATATATATATATATATATATATATATATAAATGTATATATATATATATATACCTATTATATATATATATATCTTTATACATATATATCTTTATATATACCCTATCTTATGCATGGGCGAAGATATTCCATTTCAAGTGCATAGGTTTGTGGAATATCACTTCCGAGAAAATGAGCTTTTAAAATGATCGGTCTTAAAACGTGATATCGTGGAACATTACCATAACAACTACACTTTTATAATACTGCAATCACACTGAAAATATGCATATACCTAGAGGTTTTGTATACACATAATATGAGGAAGTGTAATTAGGAAATATTAACCGGCTAGCACTCAAGTCTGACGGTCACCCCGAATCTCATCAGGTCGGCCATAGCCGGTCTGCGATTACAGCACAGCGTTTGAATTCGGTTTACGTGGTTGCATCTAGCGATAAAGAGATGCAATAAATGCGACACCTATCTAGACATATATCATTAACTTGTGGCTATTTTGGACACTTCCGTTCTCAAAAATATTTCCCCGTTTTCAAAATATTAACAGCAATACTTGTTAATCCAACCAGGAGGTTGGCCATGTATACCGCTAAAATGTGTAAAACATTATGATAAATTATGTACCAGTGTGTAGATAATGTAATGTTCTTTTAAATAAACCGAACTTGTAGACGTAAAAAGCCAAGCATAAAAAAGTTACAACGCAACAAAGTATGTGTTAATAAAAGTTTCAAAATGTATAAGTGTCAATCAAGAAATGGTCAACATTTTACAAAGTTACAACAACAGTTTCGACACCACTGTATAAGTACTTTTATTTTAAGCATTGGTCATCATAAACAGGAACATCAATTTCAAAATATCACATTGTATTATTTCAAAACTATAAACAATTCAACATGATTACATTCAATATCAAAGCAGGACACACTGTCAGGTCCACCTTCACTGTTCACAGTCGAAACGTCTGCCCCTGTGTCCTCGGCTTCGCCATGGCCTTCCTCGTGCTCCTCGGCCTCGCCATGACCTTACTCGTGCTCCTCGGCCTCGCCATGGCCTTACTCGTGCTCCTCGGCCTCGCCATGGCCTTCCTCGTGCTCCTCGGCCAGTGCCTAGTGCCCGCTTGGACAAGAGCACATCCCAGTCTGTGTCCGAGTCAGAGGAGGATGCAGACTGAGAGGAATAGGAGGGGGACAGAGAGGGTTGGGAGGGGGATTGTGAGGACTGAGGAGTGGCTGGCTTGGGACACACGGTGTCCCTCTTTTCGTCATCCACAAAGGGTCTGATGTGGCGGTACAGGTAGGCCTGTCTGTCGCGGGTCAGACCAGCAGGCGGCGTGGACGGTGGCAGCCCCTGTGGCAGCTCACCCCGCAGCAGAGCCATCTCAGTGGTGGGTCCGTCCCACTCGGCCTCATCAGCACCACACCTGGCCTGTCAGCAGAGAAGGTGAAATGCTGCAAGCCTTGATGCCCTTGATCTTCCTGAAGGCAAGCTATAGGAAAGTGCTCAAGTCGAGGTAGGGACGAACACATTTCCTGCCTCCACAACACCAACAATGTCTGCCAGGGACGACACTCTGGTTCGGCGAAGTTTCCTCCTGATGAGATCAAAACACCAGTCCGGCGCAAACTTGGTGTGGCCAGCCAACATGAAGTGCGTGCTGATGGTTGTGTGCAGGCCAGACAAGACTCGCCATGCCATGTACCACACCATGAACGAGTTCTTGTTCTGACCTGCACAGTTGTCAGCATGCAGGTGCATCTATTTTTCGCCGATTCCATAGTGCTGAAGGACGCTATTGGTCCCTTTCCCTGTCGACACAGCCTCATCGATGAGGTAGTTCGCTTGAGTCGACATGCCCTCTGCATGGACTCCAAAGAGCCCACAGCGTCGCTGTACAAGGACATAGATGGGCCAGGGCTGCACAGGGTCATCAGGGTACATGAATTATTAATTGTTGCGAAATTGTTAAAATACATGAATAAGGAAAATAAGCATTGTTGCTTAAATCCAATTGTTACATTGTAACATGTACTTTGACATGAAATTATGGTGGTGGTGGTGGTGGTGGTGGTGGTGGTGGTGGTGGTGGTGGTGGTGGTGGTGGTGGTGGTGGTGGTTGTGGTGGTGGTTGTGGTGGTGGTGGTGGTGGTGGTGGTGGTGGTGGTGGTGGTGGTGGCGGTGGTGGTGGTGGTGGTGGTGGTGGTGGTGGTGGTGGTGGTGGTGGTGGTGGTGGTGGTGGTGGTGGTGGTGGTGGTGGTGGTGGTGGTGGTGGTGGTGGTGGTGGTGGTGGTGGTGGTGGTGGTGGTGGTGGTGGTGGTGGTGGTGGTGGTGGTGGTGGTGGTGGTGGTGGTGGTGGTGGTGGTGGTGGTGGTGGTGGTGGTGGTGGTGGTGGTGGTGGTGTATTCTAGTCATTGTGTTTTTCATCAATACAGTTTGTGTGGTGGTGGTGGTGGTGGTGGTGGTGGTGGTGGTGGTGGTGGTGGTGGTGTATTCTAGTCATTGTGTTTTTCATCAATACAGTTTGTATACATTTCGGTTATCTTGACTCCGTGTTCGTGATTTTCACGGGACTAGTGTATAACTTGAGTTGTAGGTAATTTTGTATGAACATTGCTTTATGTATATTTTATTGGGTCAATAAACACTTCCGATTTCGATTCATTCGTCACCAATCACAGAAATTTGTTTTTATACAATATGAAAAAGAGTGTTTTTCTAAACCATCCTACATGTGATTGTAACATGCTTTATTCATCAATGTTGTACGTTGTACATGTCATTCACAATTATGAAAAACAAACATATACGTTTTGTGTTGTCAGTTAGCTGATACTGATAGTCAGTTTGCAGTTGCTACGGGTCTGTTTTCACGGTAAGTCACTTCCGTCCATGTTTGTCTTCAGTTTGCAAAATAACAATAAAACATGTATGTTTACGCAGGATGATCTTAATATATAATAATAATAATACAATTTATTTGCATAGCGCCCGAATCAATATTATTGCTCTCGGGTGCTTCACATAAATGTACAAATAGTAGCTAAAATTGGATAATAAATTATTATTAAAATAGATATATGTATATATGGATGGTAAAGTATTATTAAAATAAATAAAATTATATATATATATATATATATATATATATATATATATATATATATATATATATATATATATATATATATATATTTATTTATATATATATACATATATATATATATATATATATATGCATACATACATACATACATACATATATATTGATACATATATATATATATATATATATATATATATATATAAACATTATAAATATAAGCCTGTACATGAAACAGTAACATAAAATAGCACAGTCGTTACATTAATTAATATTCTTCAGAATGCTAAAATAAAATATAAAAATAAAAAGTATATGATTAAAAAAATAATAATAACATACTAATCAATCATATAAACTATCATACTAAAATGCTAATAATGATACTAATTTCGTAATAAATAAAGTCCACATGATCATGTCACAGAAACGCTATTCTAAAAAGGTGTGTCTTCAATAGTGTTTGATACTGTGGCTGTGTCTTTGCCGTCCTAACACTCTCCGGCAGTCCATTCCACAGAGCAGCTGCTGCTATGGGAAAACGACGCTCACCGTCAGTGACCATCTGCGATGCAGGTATTGTCATTAGCGACAAAGACGCAGACCTCAGTCGGCGATTGGGTTGACGAGGTGACAGTAGTTCCGCGAGGTAACACGGTGCATGGTCATGCGTAACCGAATAAACAAACAGAAGCACTTTATATGTCGGGCGCACACAAATCGGTAGCCAGTGCAGATGTTGTAGCACTGTCGTGATGTGGTCGTATTTTCTAGTACGGCTGACGATCCGGGCAGCGCAGTTTTTCACACGTGGCAAACGCTGCAGCGTTGTCTGCGGAAGGCCGTACAGCAGTGCATTCGCGTAGTCGATGCGTGCAATGACAAGCGCGTGCACTAGGGCTTTGCACGCATCATCAGTGATGCTTGACCTGATTTGTCCAATGTTGCGTATCTGGTGATAGCAAGACTTTGCTATCTGAGCAACCTGCGCTTGCATAGTGAGTCCACTGTCGAGTATGACTCCAAGGTTTCGTACATATGGCTTTGGCACAACTCGATGTCCACCAATTGTCATGGAAATGTCACAGGGCAAATCGTTTCGATTGTTTTTTGTTAAGAAGATGTCTGTCTCTGACTTCTCAGTGGTCAATTTAAGTTGGCTCTTTCCATACCAGTCAGTCACCTTCGTCAAGCATTTTTCGATCTTTGTAATTGCTTCTGTGATTGGCTGGTTATGTTTCACTGCCATATATATGTGTGTGTCATCAGCATAACAATGGTATTTCAGGCCATGTCGTGCAACGATGTCACCGATGGGTCTCGTGTATATGCAGTACATATTTGGTCCAACTACTGATCCTTGTGGCACGCCACATTTCATAACACAATCAGTTGATGTTGCGCTGTTCACGGTGACTCTCTGGTAACGTTCAGTGATGTACGAATGGAGCCATGAAAATGCTGCGTCTGTAATGCCTACCGAATGTTGCAGTCGATTCATCAAGATGTCGTGATTGATTGTGTCGAATGCACTTGACATATCGAGCATCACAAGTACAACCTTGCCTTTCTCATCCAACGTCGCGGCGATGTCGTTCTTCACTCGCAGTAGTGTCTCGTTGAGTGTCCATGACGGTATGCTGATTGAAATGGATCGCGTAAGGTGTTCATGTCGAGATGAATGTTCAGTTGTCTTGCAATCACTTTTTCATCAAGCTTTGAAAAAAAATGGCAAGTTTGAAATTGGACGGTAGCTGCATTAAGCATCTTCATCATGCGTTACCTTTTTTAGGACAGGTCTAACGAACGCCTGCTTGAATGCGTCAGGTACAATTGAACTTTCGAGGGAGGAGTTTATTATACCTGTGGTCATAGCTACAAGTTCAAACGAACATAGTTTCAAGAGAGGGTGTAGTCCGCATGATTTGCGCGGTGAGTCTGCGATCAACTTTGAAACGACCGAAGCATTAACTCCTGTGAAGCTTGTCAATTTAGCACCGCGGAAAGCAGTGTCATCACTGAATGCAGCGGCAATAGCATACGAAAGATCACCGCTACGGTGAGCTATGCTTTGCTGAATGTCACTCACTTTCTTCTCGAAGTGGTTGCTGAACCGTTGGGCCTGATCATTTGGAAATACATGTGACGGCAGTTGTGCGTGGCAACTTACTCCCATTAGGGTTTTCGTGATATTAAAGAGCTAGGCTCCACTGTTCCAGTGGAGGATGGGGTTGTTTTTCCCCCTTTACGGTTTCTGTCAATGTATACTTTCGCTTAACGCATGTTTTTCTGTCGATACACTAATATGCAGTACAATGTATCAGTATACATGCAAGTAGCTGATTGTACGATAGGCTTTTTGTTGTACTTGGATGCTTATCATTTACAATAATACTGTATGTCTTTCAAAGTACAATCAGCAGAGCGCACACTTCAAGTGAGCGCCAGGCAATCCAGTTGTAAATAAAATATCTAGATTGCCATATTACCATTACAAGGTATTTTGTGTCTTATTGATCTACCGTAAACAGAGCCAGGCCCAGCTGTAGTTTATTAGGGAGTATTAAGGGCACACTTACGAGTGGGAAGGGCGCAGGCTCGCAAAAACTGTATTGTGCCCAGGGGGTTGCAATATAATTTTGAGGCCAGCCCTGAATGAAGCTAGGCACACGAAACGAATGGAGGCCACCTAAGGTCAACGTTTCCCGTCACCCAGCCCCGGGCAGGAGAGGGCACTGTGACAGCCACCTGGCCGGTGACCTCGAACCGGCAGTTCCGCTGTATGCGTTGACTTGGCAACAGGGTTTGTCGGTACCTCTGTTGGTTTTAACGAAATTTCCCGCCCGCCCTCCCTGTTTCTCGACTGGTGTGTCCCCTTTACAGGTTTGGTACTACATTGTGTGTTCATGTCTTACGTGTGGACTTGTCAACTACAACAATTTCTATATGTCTGCACATTATGCGGTCTGCCTTCAGTTGTGGCTTATTTGGTTGTGTGTGTATCCCTTACTGTTGTTCTTTGTGTACGCTTGTGCACCATCACTCACGAATGTGACATACACGTTATTTGACGCTTTTCCCTGCATTAGCTCAGTACATGAGGTTTGGCATATTGCCTTTCATCCGCTGGTTGTTCAGCGATGAATGCAGGGTTTTTAGTTCGGGTACTCGTAAGAGTACGTTTGTTGAGGGGGGTTGCTTTTCCCCCTTTACGGTTTCTGTCAATGTATACTTTCGCTTAACGCATGTGTTTTCTGTCGATACACTATTATTGTATTAGCATACATGCAAGTAGCTGATTGTACGATAGGCTTTTTGTTGTACTTGGATGCTTATCATTTACCATAATACTGTATGTCTTTCAAGGTACAATCAGCAGAGCGCACACTTCAAGTGAGCGCCAGGCAATCCAGTTGTAAATAAAATATCTAGATTGCCATATTGTGGGACTACCGCATATACATCCCGGGGGCCCCCGGACGACGCAGCCTGCGGCTGTAGACTTTACCACCCGCCAGGAGTAATTAAACCGTATATCTAAGGCAGGGCCGCCGCGGCAAAGTTCAAATGGTAATTAACCCGTCGTCAAATAACGCTAACCAGCCGGCGCCTGGACGGCGTAGGACACACCAGCCGTCCTCGGCCGATAGGACCCAACCGTACACAGCCTGACATTCAAAAGCTGCGATCGTGCCCAGGACAAGACAAAAATAGTTGTGTAAACACAACGTAAACTTTCAAAGGGACGTGAGGATATGTTAGCGTCACCTAGATTACATCTCACCGGCACTGAGGCAACAAGCAATCAACACCTCTTTTACCGATGCAACCGTAGCTAAAGTGACTCGCACGAAGAAGAAACGATGGCAGCAAACACCCACCGGGGTGTCAACTCACGCGAAAATCATTATACAACGAGCATAGCATACTACTACAGTTGGATTGTGTCGCAAAAAAGAAATAAACATACGTGACGTGGAGGGAGTTCCGCAGAGCAAACGTCCAATTAACAGCACGTATCTCACATCAACCAGGAAATGTATGTGATGATCGCAGAGTGGATTCCCGCAGAGTTACAACACCGCGCTGTATAGTCAATGAAGACAGCGGGATGAAAATTTCGTTAAAACCAACAGAGGTACCGACAAACCCTCTGGCCAAGTCAACGAATACAGCGGCACTGCCGGTTCGAGGTCACCGGCCAGGTGGCTGTCACAGTGCCCTCTCCTGCCCGGGGCTGGGCGACAGGAAACGTTGACCTTAGGTGGCCTCCATATTCGTTTCGTGTGCCTAGCATCATTCAGGGCTGGCCTCAAAATTATATTGCATCCTCCTGGACACAATACAGTTTTGGTTACTCCCACAACTCGCGATCTTGTCAGTGTAATAATCACGTTTCGCGGCGAGTAGCATACGGTTTACAATCACACATTGCGCCCGATACACTTGCCTGTGTATGACAAGGCCCGTGCGTAGCCACGTCCGCTCCGCTCGCCGTCTGTTATGCTTCTCGCGTCGCAGTTCGTCGGTATTCCACGGCGAATTAGGTATCAGTGTTACTATTTTCTCGACCAATGCATGGTGGTCAACACGGCGCCGTAATCCGGTGTCATACGCTCCGACCATTTCCCCAACTGGTTTGACAGAGTGTCTGTGGTGTGGTGTACCTCTGTCATGTAGTCAGAAATGCTTATCTGTGGCAATCTGCGAAACGTTGTTGTTTTCCGCACACCAGACGGCTTCCATGCGTTTACGTCAAAGCGTAGATGGTCTCCAGACGAGTTGCCATGTGTATTGCATAAACATGCGTCGTATACCTTTGGCAGTGTAGGTACTATGCAAGTATTGTCTCTAACAATGACCACATCCAAAATGTGCCCCTTACTGTGGGTGGCTTCAGTGACGATTTGGCAGGGTGTCTCGGAAAAAAACGTTTCACGTCCAGTTGTGTTGGGATGTCCAAATGAAAGTTCAAATCACCAGTGATAATGACATCATGCATGTCCAGCATTATATCAAGGATATTATAGCTTCACAAAGATACGCAACTCCTCGCTTTAACGTGTGACGCCACAACCACTAACGCCATCTAGGTTTAAACGTGCTAAACTACAGACGATGGCGTCTGCTCGACGTTGGATGGAAAATTGCCAATGTTGTCCTGCGCCCAACTGCAACAACAGTCGCACAAAATGTCCGGAAATGGTTTTCCACCGCTTCCCGGTTGAAGAGAGAAGGTAAATATTGGACATATTAAAGACACGTGTATGTAAAAGTAGAGTAATCGACACTTTCCCCTTTGAAAACATGAGAAAAATAGCCAAATGTACATAGATGTCATAGTCACTGAAACGCCAGTCGAATACGCTAGCAAGTCAAACACTGTCACTAAAGGATACCGTATGCAATTATCACCATATGTAACATAGAATGCGTTAAACAGGTACATTTGGCAATCAACATACATTTTCAAAAACTATTTGTCTTATTATATTCGACGAAATACTCACTGGCCTCCGTTGCGTAATGGTCCCTATGCCTATGGGAAGTGTGGCATGTTTAAAAGCATCTACAAATAACGCAGAAGGGCGGAATATACGTAGATAATATTGGTTAGATTCTCAATATGCCAAAGGATTATTCCTAGTCCATTTCCCATGTGGAGTTACTCTCGTATGGCAATATAGTTAAATTTGTCTAAATCTTGTAATTATTACCACCAACTTGTAATGAGTTACTTGTCTATTTCGACTCGCGGAATACCTAGATACTAATTTAATTGAGTTGAAATATAATGTAATGTTTGCATGAAGTCAATCATGTTTTGTTATGTAACAGGATATTATTATTATTTATATGGCAGGATTAATGTTCGTATATAACTAATTCCATTTATATTATGTGTTCTTATTTAGCATTTAGGATGTGTGCAATATTTACATATCTAATGATTTTTTATTATGCCGGTTGTGACCACAATAGTTATGTTTGGGGATACATATTAATAACAGTTGTTACATTCTTGTGTATTACATCATGTGTACAACATGTTGACATGGTCTTCAATTGTAATATTTGTTGAATGTTATTTGAATAAATAATAGTGAATTGAATTGAATTAATAATTGTGTTCAATACATGTTGCAGAAGAAGCAGCTCACACAGGCACAGATGAGTTCATCGAAAGGATGGACCAACTGTTCAATGCCTTTAACAGCCAGATGCTGACCAGTCCAGCACTGATGCAACACGCTCTGACTGTAACCAGTGGCCACAAAGTGTTTTTGCTAGGAATCTTAGATTGGCTATCCAAGATTAAAACCAAAGGCAATGATGGCAGTATATTAATTTTGTTTAGATGTTGTGTCATTTGTTGTATACATTCTTAACTATTACATGTACCAGATAGATATAAATCTAAACAAAATGGCATATTTTGACTTTTTAAATCAAATCAAGGCAAGTTTTTTCAAACATCCTGTGTATGCTATGACTTACACCTGAATTTTATTAATGAGCTTTGAGTGTCATATTAGTGTTCGATGTATATTTCAGGCCATTGAGTGTACACAAGACACCGTTTATGGCAATAATATTATTAAAACATATACTATTATTAAAACATGACGTTTGGTTGTGGCATAATAATGGTGTATATTTTATCCATGACATATATTCCGAGTAGATATTCAGTCGAACAATAAAAATAGGAACGTTTTAATTGGATTGTAACCATTAGTCACCTTTGTGTTTGGGTTGTGTACACACCATTGTAACGTTTATATTTATATACACACTATTTACCATTATAACTGAACGGTAACGATCATTTACGTTTTGAATTGTACACATTATTAATTGGGACTCTTGGGCTTGTTATCTTTCTGTGAATAAAACTTCTGTACATCGTTATAGTCATATTCTGTTTGTCTTAATTGTTCAATCCATCTATGCTTGTATGGGAATTTGACTTTACTATGCGCATTTTCAACCCAAATGTCTTAATTCTTGCAATTTTGCCACTTCAAGCCAAGCAAAACAGGGAGTAATTGAACAAGCAATTCGAGCAAGAATTTGAACACATTCTCAAATCTGTAATAACATGGGGCCAGATCTATCGCGTATATTACGAAATAGGCCCAGGAATGTACTGTGCCATTAACCTCAATTGAAATAATACACTACCTTAAAAACACTATCTACAAGGCAAGTGGGGTGAGTTAGGGTGAGAGGGGGGTATATAAGACCGCTGGTGCAGCCTCTGTCATTTGAACCTTTGCTATCGTGTCCTAACACGCTTGTGCAGTCTCTGTAATTTGAACCTTCATTATCGTAGTTTAGCACGCTTAATATCAGGTGACGCCACTTACGTAATGTCACGCTATTTACGGCAAAATCGCGAGGAGTTGCGTGTCTTTGTGAAGCTATAGAATCCTTGATGATATCGTCTAAAAACGCAGACCACTGGTAAAAAACGGTGTTTGCAGTGTAACGTTACAATATGAATATAGTGTGGATAACGTCTGGCAGTAATTATTTATAACATTATTTTTCTTGTGTCTGGTGATTTGAAGACCACCAGTATACTATCGTTGCATCGGCGTATACATGGTTTTGTTTGTACGTTAACTGTATATATATACTGACGTATAAATGCAAAACATTTATGGTCTGTGGTAATTTATATTATTTCTTTTTTTAAATCAGTAAACATTTATCCCCACAAATGTTAACCTTCATAATGATTGATGTGATCTCTAATGTTATACCGATTTAAAGTTCTAAGTTATGCGTCACTGTGTGTTGTCTTTTTATTGTGTCTGGTGACTTGAATACCACCAGTATACAATCGTTGCATCCCTAAACATATTACATATTATAAGCTGATTTAACACAGTGCTTTGAGACATGCTTTCAATGCATCTATTGACGTGATCAGCCGCAATTCCGTCGGCAATATATTCAATAGAAACGGCACGGATAGAGGTAAGGAATGCGGCCATAACGCACCAAGCTATATTCGGCAGTCAGGGAAACGTGGCACGTTTCATGTTTACAAGCAGTTTTACCAATCTGCTTTATATCACCATGTGCGTGTTATAATGTGTGTGTGTGTGTGTGTGTGTGTGTGTGTGTGTGTGTTCGTGTGCGTCCGTGCGTGCGCGCGTGCGTGTTTGTTTTACTTCCGGTTGGTCTTGTTACAACAATACGTATTATGGCACAATATTTAGTTATCGCAATCTCTCACATACCTACGTACGCACACACACACACACACACACACGCACGCACGCACACACAAACACACGCACACACACACACACACATGCACACACATAAACATGACATGAGTATAATAGCGGCAGAGTTGCCATTACAAAAGTGGACTTTGGTGTTCACGTATATGAGGTGTGTAACAAGTAGACAACAGTAGAGCTTTCTCAGATTGTATCGTTTAGACTGAGCCGTCCTAGAAAGTAACCGTAAATTAAAGGTGCACACGTACAAAATCACTCATTTTATTCCATTGTTTCTGCACGCCTCACAACAGAAGCATCGACACAGTACACTGGCATTCTGCGCATACGGTTTCATGAACCCCCTAATGTAAAATGGACATTCCAACACGTGAACTCGGCAGCGAGATGAAAATAAAAACCGTAAAACAACTGTCTGGTTGTTGGTTTTTCTAATCATTCCAGGTAGAATATCGCATGTAAAATAAATAACAGTTATAGCTGTGGAACAATTGTAACGACGACTAAGGTGACGACAGTGGTCATTCTCTTTAACAACCGGAACACACGTCCAGTCTGACTGACCACATAGTCAAGCTTAAAGGGGCACTGTATGGGATTGAACCTTCCACTCGTAACGGCAAAATTTGGCCGACCCGCGAGAGGCAGCACCATCAGAGCCTAAACATATCTTGTCGACAAAACTGCGACAACTGACAAGACAAGCGTGCCGCATGATAACTGTTGTTGCTATTTTTAACTCATGGTTTTTAAAAGTGATCCTGGACAGTGCAGTTGTGGAAACATCTGTAATAGATTGGAAAAGAGAGGCATGTGTCCGTGTTTTATTCAAACGTCAACAAGATATTTTTAGATAATGACGGTGCTGCCTCCTCGCGGGTCGGCCAAATTTTGCCGTTACAAGTGGAAGGTTCAATCCCATACAGTGCCCCTTTAATGGCCAATGGGTATATTTAAAAAAAATTATTTTGAAAAGTACAATACATGCTTTACATGTATAAAATCAAGAAATATGCATAGGCAATGTTGTCATTGCATAACACTGTTACGTGAGACCATATTGAAATGAGGATGCTGATGTTCCGTTACTGATCACAGAAACTGAGTCAGTGTGAAAATAAATCAAAGTCACAATCGTTGAGGATCACTGTAGACTGTCTTAGATCTTTACGTCTGAGCGAAGATATCTAATCCGACTGATCTCGTTCACATTCGCCTTGTCAAACATGATCCGCTGGGTGGCGCTAGTCTTCAACGGGCACCGCTACGCCATGGACAACGATTGCTTCTGAAGAGACAAAGCACACACGGTATAAAAACATAATGTGGTTACATTTGCGTTACTCCATATTTCATAACAAGAACATTTCAAAATAGAGTGGTTGTTTGCAGCGATTGAGAACACAAGTTGGTTCTGTTAATATTTGAACGTTTGACAATCAACTGCGTCATATATATATACTTTGATACTTTGATCTTAAAAATAAACGCATGACCTTTATTGTCCTTACTCTATTTTATTACACCATGACAATAAACAAAAAGCAATATATATATATATATATATATATATATATATATATATATATATATATATATGTATATATATATATATATATATATATATATATATATATATATGTATATGTATATGTATAGGTATATGTATATGTATATGTATATGTATATGTATATGTATATGTATATGTATATGTATATGTATATGTATATGTATATGTATATGTATATGTATATGTATATGTATATATATATACACATATATATATATATAAATTACAGTTTATACAAATCACATTTCATGTATATATATATATATAATATATATACATGAATATATATACATGAATATATATATATATGTATAACTAATTATATTGCAAGGTGCGTTGTTTGTTAACATATATATATATATATATATATATATATATATATATATATATATATATGACATAGCGACATTGGCTGCTTCCATCACTTGACTATTGCCCTCCATTTATCTCTCTGTTGTGAGAGTGATGTCCACGGGTCGGTCTTTATGTCCTCAGCTTCGGATTTCTCTTGATGGTATCCTTGAACCGGAGACGAGTGCGCCCTCTCTTTCTGTGACCAGTTGAGAGTAGATAATCAGCTTTGGTAGCCAGTGTTTCATCATAAATGCATCCGTTACTTGATATAGTGCATCCTATATAGGTGAATTCGAGAAGAGAATTTAGCTTGTTTTCATGATGATGCTTATCTTCAGGCCGAACTTGTTTCACGCATCGGAGAAAGCATCCACTATGTTCTGCATCTCTCCAGCAGAGTAGGCAACCCGTGACTGTCATCTGCGAGTAGCAGCTCTCTCTCTTCAGTATCCGAGTAGTATTGGTCTTCGCTCAGACGTATGCGACGTTATATAGGACAGCGGTCTATCTGGACTGTATGTAGACGCCACCCCCATGTCTCGAAATACCTCGTCGAACATTGCTGATACGAAGATGGAGAAGAGCGTGGGAGCCAGTACACAACCTTGCTTGACCCCTTTTGTAACAGTGACCAATTCCGAGACTTGCCCTCCAAAAATAACATTCGCCATAATTGCAGTATGTAGAGCGTCGACCATAGTCGTGACATTATCTGGGCGTCCCTACTTCCCCAGGACCTGCCCTAGCCCGGTCGTCCAGCTCCGTCCAACCCACTACCGAAGTCGACAAACATCACGTGACAGTCGGTCCTCGTCAATGCCCTTTTCTAATAGCTGTCGAACACAAACTATAATATCCACGGCGCTCCGGTTACGTATGAAGCCACATTGTGTCTCCGGAACTACCTCTGGTGTTATGTGGGTAGATAGCTTGTTGATGAGGATCCTGGCGAAGATCCTGCCTGCTATAGAAAGAAGATATATTCCTCTATAGTTCCCACAGTCTGTTCGATCACCTTTCTTGGAGATGGTTACAATGCTGGCATCCTTCAATGCATATGATACAGAACCCACCTTCCAGGTATTGGTAATTAGCTGGTGCAGTCTGCTGAACAGGTTTGTCTACCCCGTGCGTCCCTACTTCAGCAGGAATTCCATCACATCCAGGTTCTTTGCCATCTTTCTGGTCGACGATTGCTCTAGCCATCTCAGCCAACGAGGCTTGTCTAGGTAATGCGCTGCGGGATGTTGTCCAGAACTTCGTGATCTATGTTGCCAGGGACGCTGAGTAGCTTCTGGAACTGTTCATTCCATCTTGCTACAACTATGTTGCTATCAGACAAGGTATTCATTGCATAAGTTGATTTCAGGTGAACAGGTCGTCTTGGGTCCCCACACTTTATTCAGTCCACTGTAGAAGCCCTTAATGTATTTCCTGTCAGCAGCTCTCTGCAGCTCCACTGCCTTTCTTTCCCACCAGTCTGACTACAGTGTATTAGTTCATTTTTGCAGCAGTCTGGAGGCATCTCTGCATGCTACAGTGGTGGATCTAGTGCTGCTGGTTTGCAACATTCTCTGGTGGGCTTGATGTCTTCTATTCATAACAGTCTGTAGCTCTTGGTCGTTATGGCGAACCAGTCCTGGGGTTTTCTATCAAGCTGGCCAAGATATGTATTCACTGTGTTTTATACGACCTGCTGCAGACTGCACATTCCTGATCTGGTATTGACCTTTTCTTCTCCCATTGGACAAGAACACTGTCCATCTCCTGCTCAAAACTCTCCCTATGGCTGATGGTACTTAGTTTTGCTATGCTGAGTATGGTCGACTTACTTGTCCTTTGCCTGTTGTGCTTTTGTCGTATAATGAAAGCCACTGTTGACCTCAGCATCTGGTGATCGGTCCAGCAGTTAGCTCCACACGTGGCTCGGGTACTGTGGATGTCCATCTTATCCCGATATCTGGTGATGGTGAAATCGATCATATGCCAGTGTCCGGAACGCGAATGCATCCAGGTGGTCCGGCGTTCATCCTTCTGCTTGAACATGGTGTTCGTCACTATCAGTTTGAAATCAGTACAAAAGAGCCAGTAGAAGCTCGCCATTGGAGTTGCATTTCCCAAGTTCATATTTGCCCATGACCAAAGGCCACTTGTCATTGTCTATTCCTATCCTTGCATTGAACTCACTTATCAGAAGTAGCATATCTGTACGACGGAAGCCCGTGAGCTTACTTGCCAGCTGGTTGTAGAAGGCATTTTCATCTGGGATTGTCATTGATGGAGCGTACACGATGATAATTGTAGCAAAGTTGTCCTTGCTCAGAGGTAGTCTCATCGTCATGATTATGTCACTTTTTAGTCGTGGCATTTCAGTTAGCTGTGAGGTATTAAAGACTAATACAATCAACATATTATGTTCAGTGATATATATATATATATATATATATATATATATATATATATACAACATATATATATATATATACAATATATATATATATATACAATATATATATATATATTATATATATATTTATTTATCGTACACACACACATATATTATATATATACAATATATATATATATATATACAATATATATATATATATTATATATATATTTATTTATCGTACACACACACACACACACACACATATATATATATATATATATATATATATATATATATATATATATATATATATATATATATATATATATATATATATATATATCGCTCTCCGATACTCACGTCTGATCTTGATTACGAGAACTACGACCAGTACAATAAGAACGACCGTCAGCAGCAAACAGACAAGGATGAGAGCCAATCTCTTGCTTTCGCTGTCTGCAACCAATGAAATGTACATCTTTAAAACAGGTACACAGTAGGACTTGCTAAGCTTGACATACTCTCATAAACACACCAGAGACAGCACCACACACCCACACATGCGCGTGCACACTCACACACATGCACGCGCGCGCGCAAACACACACAACTAAACATGACGTATTATTATTATGTTGGCCATAACTTACATGGTATTTTTTTCTTTGGAAGCATCATCAATGTGTCCTTTTGCACTGCAAACAAACAGTAATATTAAATGTTTTCTATTAAACTATGCATACGTACACAAGCTACATTATCCTTAGTAGAAGTTCGATAATCAGTCATTGCACCTGTTTAATTGTCTTATCGTATCTTGCAATTACATTAATAATATTACAATGCATTTAACAATAATTTCTTGGTTTTGTTGTATTTCAGTTAAAACATAAATGTCATACAAGTACTCCATTAAAATTTGTTTTAGCATGGTTATGATGTGTTTATCATTCGTGTTTTCTATTGGCAGTTGTAATAATTTCATAGCAAAACAAGAAATATCGTTCACATGCATATTATAATTACTTCCATCAGCACGGGAATGTGGTTGACTAATATGGAACTTCACAACAGCTTTTCGGAAATTGTAATTCTATTATTTGTACCCTTTAGTCGAATATATACAATGCAATTGTTTTTACAACAACGTGAACAGTTAAGGTATTTTGAGAAACTGACATGTGTATCTCTGAATATACAAGTGTAACCGTTATTATCACATATACCTCCGTAGCTGGGAATCGCCACAGGATCTGAAGAAGAAGAAACGAAACTATTTATTTGACGTTTTGGACCCATGTCAAATCAATTACAATTTGTAGACAGTTATACTGACACATACACATACATACACACAAACAAATACACACACGCACACGCACACACACACACACACGCATACGCACACAAATACCTAAACACACACCACACACACACGCACGCACACACGCACGCACGCACGCACGCACACACACACACACACACACACACACACACACACACACACACACATTAAAGTCACACTCGCGCACCACATACTCACACACACACACACACACACACACACACACACACACACACACACACACACACACACACGTACGCACGCACGCACGCACACACAAACATGTAAACTACCCACCATTTACTTTAACAGAGGCCGGGTCAACGAGTCCACGGAGCGAGCCGTTCTTTGCTAGAGCCACCAGGTGGTCTTCGACGTTCTTGGACGTATAAGACAATTTGGTGACAACACGGAAGTCAGCCTTGACACTGCCAGCCCTACAAGCAATGTCATGATCACGTAATGGTTTGTTGTTGTCGGTGTTGGTGAATATACAAGTGTGCGTCCTTGATCAGATAAGTTTGGATTTATGGCAGATAAGTTCTGCTGTAATAATACCGAGAATAGCCATAACGTTTTAATACGTCGCTTAACTCACAAACCGTAATATAAACTCATGAACACCGATATTTGGAAGATTAGAACGGTATTATGACATGGCATATAAACGCCTACCGGAATGTCATGTCCAGGATTGCTTTGATGTAGACTTGGCTATCTTTTTGCAAAGCAAGTATCTACAAGGAAAGCACGCGTACCGCTGATCAGATTACTTGAACTAATACAGCTAAGTTAGGGTGGGATAAGGCGCCTATACGAAGCAATACGCCCACCAGTTCTATCTACATAACAACGGGTCAGGTCGCCACTAAGGCTTTTTATATCCTAGCTGCCACATACGAAACAAAAAACATAAACAGAAGCAACATTTTACAATCGTGAGTACAAAATATTACTTAGTTGATTTGTAAGTATAAAATAGTAAAATTTGTCATTCCCTATAATATCATTATACAACTCTGGGATTATCATAATAACCATGACATTTATTCATCTCTTAGGATACACATGTCGATTAACATTTGGTAACAGTTAAATGTGCGATAATTAAGCTGCAAGCCACATACAGCTATTTTACTAACGCACATGCCATGGGGAAGATGGGCGTCTTGCCCCACCTATGGGGCTAGACGCCGTTTTCGTAGCTATTTAAAAAAGTAAAATTTTGTATTATGTTTTGTATCTATGTGTACAATTATTTTATACAAAGTAGGATATCTATTTTAGATTGCCTGCAACTTAAAATATATTCGATTGGGTCATTATTAAAACAAATGCAGCGTTTCCTGCTTATGGTGGGCGCCTTGCCCATCCCTACCTTATATGCTTTAACAATGCCGCGAATACGTTAAAACGGTGGATATGGATCTCATATCTATTCGACCTTAATCATTGCGTAAACATCGAGCGCTACTGCATGACTATGGAACGTCTGTCGATATTTGAATGATCACTACATGTTGCTTATTGAATATATTGTTCATGGCTCCAAGAATGGTTTAATGTATGATTTGACTTACTTTGGAGCAAATGTGTATCGATGAGTACGATGTTTCAAACCGTCAGCGGCTACTGGCCTTGTTCACGTACTGGTGTCACGTGTGTTCGCTCAGATTTTCTCGCCGAAATCTGACCTACCACACGTGACACCAGTGCGTGACCAAGGCCCGTAGCTAACGGGTCGAAACGTCGTACTCATCGCCACATTTTGGAATGTTACTTGTGTAACGACACTATTTGTGTTCTTACATTTACGGCGCATTATGCACACGGATACAGACACGTCCAAAATACGAATGCGTTTTCGAAATCGTGACATGAAACTCATAGAAACTTAGATGTACATAAATGTCGTTGTTACCAAAATACAATAACATTTGGTGGTACTTCATTTACATGTGTCACACCCACAGTTCGAGTGATTGAGAACAAACAAACAAAACCGCCGCCGAGGTGAGTGTACGATTACCATAATTTCGAGCTTCTTGAACAGCGTCTTGTATTGGGAGCTCGAGGCATCTGCTAGTTGTTTAGTGTATGTCTCACTGGGCATCGTCACCGTCGTTGGGTAACTGTAGTCTTCCGTGATTGGTCTGTCCATTTTGTTATGGCCTAGTAACGAGACGAAAATATACACTTGCATGCGTCATGCAAATGCCTAGCGAACAGTATAATACGTATTTACAATGTAATTAATTGCTTGTAAATGCCAAGAACAATTTATAGGTGGCTATGAACATATATGATGATCACATTAGATGACCTGCAAACATGAATTATATATTTTCAAGCATAAAGCAACATATAACAACTGTCAGTCTCAGACAATTGGTCATTAGTAGGGGATTCCATATTTTCGGTAGATTTCAGGAGATGAAAACGAGGAAACATAAATTTAATTTGTTCAGTTCACTTTTAACTGTATTATTGTTTTATATGTATTTCTCCATGAGAATATGATATGCGCATCGATCAAAACCCAGCAATCAATTTGTAATATTTAAATAAATATGATATTCCAAAACAATGATGTCTGTGCTGTTACGGGACAAAAACAGTTTTCTACTACAATAGTACTAATTACAGTAAAGCAAATTAATACACAATTCAGCTTTAAATTCGTACTTCTATTATTTACAAATTATGCGTTATTTTCTCGTGGATGGATATATATTTGGGGGTAGACACAGACAAATCGAGAACGCTGCGTAACATATTTCTGACGCACAGTGTACATCATCGATGTATGTGTAGAATTTATCAATAATGACATAATCAGTAAACGCAAAATTTATATATAATAAAAACAATACTAATATTATACATCTTGCACGGTTTTGCGAGTGTCCGGATATACATTTCCATAAACAAAATAAACTTCCTGTAGTGTAACTAATGCAATATGTCAGTTCTTGTTCACGCTAATTGTATGTTTTAATAATGTAGTGTAACAGAATGAAAACAGATTGTTCACGTGTAACAGAACTGACATATAGCATTTGTTGTGTTAGCATATGTACACAAAATAAACTAAGCGAACAATGTGTATTTATTTCGTCCCCGAGAAGAAGCTGCTAAACATTGCGAAGTCTTCTACTGGCCTTGTTGTGAAGTTGGTTCATCATTGCAGAAATGAAACAGTGTTATCCATTGGATCACATAGTTCAAAGGTTGGAAATCTAGTGTGGGGGAAAATGGAAATGTTGTGCTGCCGTGGATGTACACCACTATGGTGTGTTTAGTGTATTGCCAGTGGGAGCCCCCAACATAAACGGCATTGATCTCCTTTGTGTACTTGCACATGTAGTTATCGGCGATATCAATGTGGATCATGCATTCGTCTGTCTCAAGACATTCGTCTGTCTCACATTTGGCAATGTCTGAATTTTGGTTTCTCTGGCGGTGACGGTATAATTGTACAATTGTATTATTCTCAATAGGTGTCTTCCACTGGGGGTATATTACAAGGGGTTGTACGGTGCGGCTGCACCGATGGTATTATTGTTGCAGTTTTTACACGTCCTATACATGCAGGCATTTACTGCGGGATCACAGCTTAATGATGCTGCCAATTTTTCGATCCTCGGATTTGTAGGGATGCTCCGTATAGCTGACAATGTTTCTGCCAAGAACTGTACGTAGTCATGCTGCTTACATATACATATGGCGGGAAGCTAGGCCGAGAAAGGTCACGGAGCACATCAAAGGAGTTCGAGAGCTTCATGTGTGTATGCATGGCCTTCAACGTCAGGTACAGTGGTTTCAGTGTATCATAGAGTAGTCGTCTCTGTTTCTTGATATTCTGTTTCGTGAGTGGTTCGTTTTTTCCAGTTATATTCCTGCAGAAATTATCCTTCGAATAGACGCTGCGAATCTCTTTCTTCATGTGTTCTCCTTACACTTTCGCCTTGTTTTCAGCTATATTGATATCATGCTTTGAAATTGCGTGGCTATGTCTTCTCCTTGAAATCCCAACAGTTTTGTTCAATGTATAGCTGGAGCATATACCTTTTCAAGATAGATCCAGTGATGCATTGACCAATGACATTCCGCTCTCTCTCTCTCTCTCTCTCTCTCTCTCTCTCTCTCTCTCTCTCTCTCTCTCTCTCTCTCTCTCTCTCTCTCTCTCTGTCACATTTTGACTGTTTGTACTTATGTTGGATGATCTCTGTAATTACTTAGTGCAATTCCAACAATAGGTGCCAATGTTTGAACGTTTTGCAGCAGATTTGGCGGGGTTTTTTTCTGAGGAAATTCAGCATGCGAAATAGGTCTTTCTTCCCGACGTTTTGTGGCACGCTGGTATATAGTCCTCTATTTATCTGCGCTTTCAATTTTTCAATTGTTAGGATAACCTGTTTTTGGTTCATGGTAAGGTCTTAGGTCTGGGGTTTACCTCCAAACAACCCAAACTTAGGCAAACGCTGCAGTTGTCTTCTCTAGAATTAGTGAGTCCACTACAGGTTACACATTTATCCCTGTGTGGGATATTTTACTTCTCATACACACCAGATAGAAGGGACCACCGGTTTTTAGTGTGTCTTCCGAAAGACACAGGCAATGTGGGGTGCACGATATTGCCTAAGTTTCGAAACGGCGGTAATAACTCACTCGGTGCCGTCTCATTTGCTTCTTGCCACACTCAATATGTGTTCTTGTTATAATACAAGTTGGTTGGTTTCTATGGCACCCAGAATTGTCGTCACTTCTTATTTTCCTTTTTTTCTTGGTTGCTGGTATCACATCCATAACGTTTGTGTGATTTATTTTCGTTGTCTGATTGGTTAGACTGTTTTCGCTTTCCAAGTGTGTTCAGCTTCGCGTACGACGCATGCCTTGTGTGTAGGTGTTCTTCTCTTCTCTTCTAGATGGATCGACATCTCATCGCTGGCTGCTACAGCCACTGACGTTCAGCATTTCTTCTTTCTCATTATATTGCAGATCATTGCGTTCGTGAAATATACAGTTCAAAACAGATTAGTCACATGATATGAAGCCCCTTCTAGTGACCGCTAGAAATAATCAGTATGTAAATGTCAGTACTGTTACATACTCAGTCTCACAGGACTGACCATAAACGACATGTAACAGCACTGACAAATGCAATGTCTAAGTAAACCTTTATCCACATGATGATCTTTTTATACGGTATGTTAGTGTTATCGATTGCGTAAATATAATATAACAATTCTAGAATATTTGGAGTAATGCACAAAGCACGTAAAGTCCTAGACTTAGCAAACCTATTTACACTATAGTACTCGTCGGTTGTTACCAGTACTCAGATACTGTTCCAAAATATGTGAAACCACATGTACGAATTCGAATACATTTATTTCAGGTAAAAACCCATATACAGTTGGTATATACATTAGCACATCTAAGTAGATATAACACTTCAAATATGTTAAACAATGAATAGATAAAATAAATAAAGTTATAAGTTAGATAAGTGTAAAATTGTAAAAAATAAAACAGATACAATAATTAGCAATATACAGGATGTGATTGTATAATAAATATGCAATTAATTCATGTAAATAATCGCCGTTTGGAAAGTAAGTTATATAAACAACTTACTGACTTTAAAAATATATATAATAATAAATAAATAATAATAAAGTGTTATGCGAAACATGATGACTATCTTACAGATTAACCGTGTATAACGAAATGGCCCAGCTAATCCACATAGGGTCATTTACTATTTCAAAACAATTGTACATAACCAAAATCAAGTCGTTGTTAATGTTAAGAATGCGTTTTTGTAAACCATAAATGTTCTTACGCAGTAGGGCGTCAAATGTATGAATAGCATTATTAGCAAACATGCCACTGGCGCTGTCCCGTCGGCTATATCCCACAATCCGTCTATGCATATTGTTGTAGGCAACTTTAGCTTTTAAATAAGAGCCCTTATTAAAGTTAACCCATAATTGGCAACAATAAGTTGCACAACAATACGCATGAAACAGATGTAGTTTAACACCCACGGAACAGTGGTGACATTTTCTGATAATGCTATTAGACCTAGCATAACAATTACGTAGATGTCTCAACATTTCACCGTCATCTTTCAGGTCATTGCATATTATCACACCTAGATATTTTGCTTCTTTGACACATGCAAGCCTGTTTACATTCATGTATGTATCTGGACATTTCAGGTTAAAACCACGTGGTTTGAAGACCATACATAACGACTTGATAGGGTTATATTCAACATCATTTTCAAGGCCGAATTTTGCACATATGTTCAGCAAACCCTGAAGCCCACTAGGACTAGGAGCAATAACACATATGTCATCAGCATAGAACACGTGATTAATGCAGCAGTTGTGTATATGGCAACCTATACCAGTACTATTTAGCATAGTGCTCATATCATCAATGTATACGATAAATAAATATGGGGACAAAATCCCACCTTGTCGAACACCATTCGAAACATTAAAAAACTCTGATGTTGTAGAACCCCATTTTATACAGAAAGTTTGGATTCTGTACCAGCACAACAGGATACGTATAAGTACAACAGGCACACCTCGATTAAGCAATTTTCTAATAAGCGTCCAATGGTTGACTCTGTCAAATGCTTTTGAAGCGTCTAAAAAACATGAATATACAGGGCTATTGTTACTTTTATAGTACTGAATAACATTTTTAAAGCAAATATGCAGTGGTCAGTAGAGTGTCCCTTCTTAAATCCAAATTTATTGTCGGTTGTATTAAGATATGGGGTCAACATCTCCAGCAATATGATTTCCAATATTTTTGAGGCAACGGTTACAAGCGCAATTAGTCTGTAGTTGTTGACATTGCTCGTGTCTCCAGACTTATTTTTTATCAATGGAATTATAATAGTTTTCATAAAGTTATCAGGTAGATGACCATGATAAATCACTCTATTATAATATAATACACTACTACTGCATACAGTATTAGTATATTACACAAAAGGGTGGTTCGATTAATCTGTAATGTTAA
This sequence comes from Oasisia sp. SBJ-2009, assembly GCA_964017155.1. NCBI lineage: Eukaryota > Metazoa > Annelida > Polychaeta > Sabellida > Siboglinidae > Oasisia > Oasisia sp. SBJ-2009. The sequence continues at coordinate 1,591,983 of OZ024867.1, forward strand.
CAGATTGTATTACACTAATATGTATTTCATCGATATAGAATATTATTATTCAAACACTTAGTACCTTGGAAGATCCTGTCAATTATATTTAACGTTTTTAACAATATATCATACTTGCAAAAGTGCCAAAAGGGTTTACGGATACCACAATATATTCTCCCAGATTAGAATGCCAGTTTTCCCGACAATGCGTGCGCACTAATGTTAAATATCGATGCCTGTCAAATTATGTTATACACATTTGGAAAGCATTATCTGTCAGTGCAACAACATGTTAATAAATAAAAAATCAATACGATCAGCAAATACGAGATTGTTGTATGATACGTTGATATAGTTGCTGACAAAATCAGAGAGAGCAGCTCTCGAATAATTGTGCTCTGAACGTATCCGGCGTTATTAAAAACTATTGTATTATTGAGCATTATAGCTAAATTATTGTATGTTACAATTAATTTATTAATTAGTTACAATGTGATAGGGATATATACACTCATAAGATAATTTTTTCAGTATAACCCTTTTTTCTAACATGATATACTGTTGTTTAAAGTATGTTCCATATTAAGTTCGGTGTTGGAAAATAAACATATTGATTAATTGACTGACGTAACAATACTGACATTTATGATGGATAAAATTAAGTGTTTGGTCGTTCAACCAATAACTACTTAATTAAGCAATTGTAATAATAAATAGTGATGGTATGTAGTACATGATATGTAGGTCTTCGCTGAATAGTGATTTTAAACTGTAAATCATGCAAATAGTGAATATATTATGCAAAGAAAATCCAACCACCCCTCACGGGACATAGTGGAGTCGCTTAGGGGTATGATCGTGACACGCTGGGCCAAAGTATCAAGTTTGACACAGTTGTCCCTTAGAACCATATAACACGGCTGCCCGATTTTAAAGCCAAAGTCAAGGTTATGTTAAGATAAATAATTATATAAACATATTGTCCAATATCCTGTGATTTTAATGATATTTTTAAATGCTTTCAAAAACTCATTTATTTGTGAACCCACATTTTCCAAAGGGATGCTTACGTAATTTGCATAGATTTGAAATGGCCGACAAAAGACCAAATACATAAATATCGTTATTCTTTATCAGAGCAATTTTCACAAAGTTTACTAAACAAATATTTTGCAGACATATACTTTATGAATACATACAACTTCTGAAATGGGTCTACCCGGATTTAAAGGTCTAGGTCAGACGAAGGAGAAAAGACAAAATATTTCATAATTCCAATTTTACCATCTACTAACACTATAACAATGTTTTTTTTTCGGAATGTTACAAGACACGTTTATGGCTGCAAAACTCTATTTTATATTTTGTCCTTTATAAAATTGGCATAAATTCAAAATGGCTGTCAATTATTACACTTTCAATGTGCACACGTAGCTGCACCCATGTACTGTAACGTTATAACGATGCGTAGTGCACATCTATATTTATAAAGGCAGTCACATTTACTCAGTTAATTACCTAATTAACTCAAAACTACATTGCTAATCGATTCATCACATGCCGCTACAATGAGCTTGTTCTTAACTCTCACAAAGGCCGGTATTTTCTTGTGAAAGAAACAGGTTACCAACATGTGCGATGTGTTCGTGACAATGGGAAATCCGTTCGTGGATTCATTCAACGAATTAATGACCTTGGATAACCATGACTGCATGAACGAAACGGTAGTTCAAGCACTGTACTCAATGGAACATCCGGGAAAAGAGCAATATTCAAAATACATTAACGATGTGCTTATTGAAAGGAAGATCTCTATCCACAAGGCCATCAAGAATAAACAACTGCTCTTATTGTCAAGCGTCGTCACTTCACTACGACAAACTCGAAAGCAAAACAACAGTTTCAATAAATGAAGAGTGACTGCAATCTATTCATCCAACTGTTCAATACTACACTAGTTCATAACACCATACTTGATGAGTTGTTGCGCATGAACCCCATCCGTGGCCGCCAGCATTGTCACTCATATGACACTTCGACTAACAAGCACCACATATGACCTGTTGTAATGCATATGACCAAATGTCCAACAAGAAACACCCTCTCATTTGTGTTCGATGGTGCTGCGTTAGTGCATGCCCTGCCACTAGACAACACAGCAACCTTCGGTGAATACAATAACAACATATTCATTCCCTGGACTAAAAGACAATACAATGCTGTTTTAAGATTGATATTTGTTGGGACACGTACCGACCTGACAGCTTGAAAGCCACGACCCTGGATAAACGAGGGAAAGGCTTCCGCAGAAAAGTGTCCCGTAATGCCAAATTGCCAATGTACTTTGCGGGTTTCTTACAAGATGCCACACACAAGTAAGATGTAGTCAAACATGACTACCCACCAAGTAAACATGTGTACATTACCACTGGTTCTCATGCAAAGTCGAATCGTGCTGACATATCGATATCGTCGAATGACATAATGAGGCAAACAACGGAATATGTCTACACATAGACTGAGGGGGACCACTGTTCTTGTCAGAGTCATAGAGCTGACTGAGGGGACGACTGTTCTTGTCAGAGTCATAGAGCTGACTGAGGGGGACCACTGTTATTGTCAGAGTCATAGAGCTGACTGAGGGGGACCACTGTTCTTGTCAGAGTCATAGAGCTGACTGAGGGGGACCACTGTTCTTGTCAGAGTCATAGAGCTGACTGAGGGGGACCACTGTTCTTGTCAGAGACATAGAGCTGACTGAGGGGGACCACTGTTCTTGTCAGAGACATAGAGCTGACTGAGGGGGACCACTGTTCTTGTCAGAGTCATAGAGCTGACTGAGGGGACGACTGTTCTTGTCAGAGTCATAGAGCTGACTGAGGGGGACCACTGTTCTTGTCAGAGTCATAGAGCTGACTGAGGGGGACCACTGTTCTTGTCAGAGTCATAGAGCTGACTGAGGGGGACCACTGTTCTTGTCAGAGTCATAGAGCTGACTGAGGGGGACCACTGTTCTTGTCAGAGTCATAGAGCTGACTGAGGGGGACCACTGTTCTTGTCAGAGACATAGAGCTGACTGAGGGGGACCACTGTTCTTGTCAGAGACATAGAGCTGACTGAGGGGGACCACTGTTCTTGTCAGAGTCATAGAGCTGACTGAGGGGACGACTGTTCTTGTCAGAGTCATAGAGCTGACTGAGGGGGACCACTGTTCTTGTCAGAGTCATAGAGCTGACTGAGGGGGACCACTGTTCTTGTCAGAGTCATAGAGCTGACTGAGGGGGACCACTGTTCTTGTCAGAGTCATAGAGCTGACTGAGGGGACCACTGTTCGTGTCAGAATCATAGAGCTGACTGAGGGGACCACTGTTCTTGTCAGAGTCATAGAGCTGACTGAGGGGGCCACTGTTCTTGTCAGAGTCATAGAGCTGACTGAGGGGACCATTGTTCTTGTCAGAGTCATAGAGCTGACTGAGGGGACCACTGTTCTTGTCAGAGTCATAGAGCTGACTGAGGGGACCACTGTTCTTGTCAGAGTCATAGAGCTGACTGAGGGGACCACTGTTCTTGTCAGAGTCATAGACACTGATGTGGCTGTCAGTTTAGTTGGACTCGTCCACGGCCTTGCTCACCACCATCCAGGGATGCGACTATGAGTCGACTTTGGCACAGGCAGCACTTGGGAAGGAAACAGCTCGTGATTTGCCCTATTCACGCCTTCTACGATGTTGTTGCAACATCCCAGTTTAGCGGTAAAGGCAAAAGTCAGCCTGGAAAGCATGGACAACATATCATGTAGAGCGCAGTGGCTCAGGGGTACAGCTTCGGACACTCGACTACTAGAGCCCGGGTTCGAATCCTGGCTGCGGTGTTAAAACCGCGGGCAAGTTTTTTCACTCTACATTGTTCCAGTTCACTCTGAAAGCTAAATAAATGGCTACCTGGCTATAGACAGTGCTTGATATGTGTACGAGCAGCCTTCGCGCATTAATTGTAGCATAGGCTGGATGCTTCCCAGAGAAGCCGAGGTGGTGTTTGAGTGAAAAGGTCTGGCAGGGAAGTAAAGGGTAAAGCGCTTTGAGCGGTCCTGAGGACTGGATACTGCGCTACATAAGAACTGCCTTTATTTTGTGCCTTTATTGTATCAGGCAGCCGCTACTTTGTGTAGCAGCCACTTCTTTTGTGCGTCTCACAAATTGTTCCTTTGGAATATACATCTGCTGCATTCAGACTGATTGAGCGATGTATATGTTTCATGTATGACAGAACGACATTCTATGACAAGGTGAACGACCTTGGGTAAGAACTGTTTCCCAACGACGGCTAAGATTGTGGAGAAGCTTCCTCCGACCGAAGCATCATTGCTTCAACACGCAAACCGATGCTTATACCTAGCCGGTATATGGAGAAATAGCCTGAAAGCTATCATAGCTGTACCCAACTCTGAACGTTTTTGAAGGACAAAAGAAGACACCGGATGGCGACTATTCTGGACAACAACTCTACCAGTTGCAGCTGCAGGTTGTGGAGAACTGATCAAATATGGTTGCAAGGCTGAACCCACTTGTGCGAGGAAATGCAGATGCAAGACTGCCGGGCGGAATTGGTTAGCAACCGTGGTGTGAGTTAATTAGTTAATTAACTTAGCAAATGTGACTGCCTCTACGACTGTACATGTGCACTACATATCGGGTGCACATTCAAATTATAATAATTAGTTATGAGCATACTGGCAGCCATTCTTTATTTACACAAATTGTATAAAGACGAAATATAAAATAGAGTAAATAGAATATAATCTTCCGAAATACAAACATTGTTGTAGTGTTAAGAGATGATAAAATTGGAATTACGAAAAAAAAATTCTTTTCACCTTCGTCTGACCTTGACCTCTAAACCCAAACAGCCCCATATCAGAAGTTGTAGATTTTCATAAGGCATTTGTGTGCAAAATATATGTTTTGTAGCCTTTGTGAACATATGATACAGAATAACGATATTTATATATTTGCTCATTTGTCGGCCATTTTGAAGTTATGAAAATTGGATAATCATCCCGTTGAAAGATGTGAGTCCGTAAATAAATGAGCTTTTAAAAATATAATAAAAATATTACATTCTCGAGATATTGGACAATATGATTATATAAGTATTGATCTTTGACTTTGACATGACCTTGACTTTGGCCTTTAAAATCGGACAGTCCCCCTCTAAAAAGTGTTGTAGGTACTACTGTGCCAAATGTGGTGCTTTGGCCCAGGGTGTCACGATTCCATTACAATTTGGACTTAAGCGACTCCACTAACATGATCTATTTCCCGATATGACTTTGACGTTTTGCTAATGTCGACGATATCCTTGAATTATCAAAGTGAGTTATGACTTGCTTAATGGCATAATGTAACTAAAACAACGCATGCATGTAGAATATAAATTTCTTTTATTTTCGCTAAATTACCGGTGAGAATGTAGTAATAACACTGAATTGCCCCGACAATCTGGAATCAGTAAAGTGAGTCTTAGCTAGAATATATCATATCTGATAAATAGCACAGGGGGAGTTATTACGCAGAATGATAAGTATGTATGTACCTGGACACGGATATTGGGCGCAAGTCTTTTCTTGTGCAGGAGCATACTTATGGTTACAATCTTGACCGCCGTTGGCTGGTTTTGGATTGTCGCAAGTCCGCGTCCTGGTCTTGATGCCGTCTCCGCAAGTCACCGAGCACTGGCTCCACTCTGTCCACGAACTCCAAGCTCCGTTCACTGCAGTCATATGCAAAATGTTGACTTACCAAGTCAGACTAAAATGTTACAAATCTATCAATACAAATGTGTTTGTGTATGTGTGAGTTTGTATGTATGCTTATAGCATTTATTCAAGACGAGGTATTAGTTAGATAGTATTTCCACAAATTATAAAAAAATTGTTTTCCTATATAACACCATTTCATAGGAGTATGGGAAGTACATCACATTGTATTGTACTGGAGATATATAAACACAAATACATTATAAATTACCATAAACACCCACACACGCATCAAAACACACACTCAGTCACACACCCACATCCATCCTTCCACCCCCCCCCCACACACACACTAGCAGGCCAGTCGAAGTGTATGTGTGTATGTACATCTCAATTCTGTTATTTCGAAATTCGCTTTGGATTGGTGAAGTCTGGAGAGATAACACGATTATTGTTTTATACGGAAGCCCGTTGGTGCCACGTGGAATATACATTTTTTCTGACAGCCGCAACTTAATTATCTGGCGGCAGTCACATACTTATATGGCGGCCAACATTTATTTACCATTAGCCGTCACTCAGTTGTACCAACTATACATGTGCTGGTAGCGTATAGGTGACAGTTTAGTGTAATGTCTCCGTCGAAATAGATTTTGCAGACACAGCGAACGTTTAAGAGTCCTCTTACTAATAACTATGCGGTGATTGATGGCCAGGGAAGCGATCATTTTGATGTACCTTAGCCCGATGTGGAAATACAGAGCACCCGCAACGTCACTAGCCATGGCTACCAGCACCAGTTCTAACATCCCGTTACCATCACGTGCATAGCTCGTACAACGGAGTCACGGCTAATGACTAAGCTGCGGCCGCTGGCTTGATAAGTGTTGGCCGCCAGATAATCAAGTGGCGGCTATCAGAAACAAATATTGTCACCAACGGGCTTCCATAGTTTCATGGTGTTACTTATCTTCGTCAATTTTAAAGTACGAGAATAACATTTTGTGTGCAATCTATGTGATCTAGTGGGCAGGTTTAGTAGATTGCGATGTTTTCGAAATTCGGGGTAGGAGTAGTTATTTAAGAATGTATGTACCTGAACACGGATTTGGGGGGCAACCCAATTCTTCTGTAGTAGCATTCTTATCTTTACAATATTCACTGTATATTTTCATAAGGCATTTGTGTGCAAAATATATGTTTTGTAGACTTTGTGAACATATGATGAAGAATAACGATATTTATATATTTGCTAATTTGTCGGCCATTTTGAAGTTATGAACATTGGATAATCATCCCGTTGAAAGATGTGAGTCCGTAAATAAATGAGCTTTTGAAAATATAATAAAAATATAATTACATTCTCGAGATATTGGACAATATTATTATATAAGTACTGTGCCAAATTTGGTGCTTTGGCCCAGCGTGTCACGATTCCATTACAATTTGGACTTAAGCGACTCCACTAACAGGATCTATTTCCCGATATGACTTTGACATTTTGCTAATGTCGACGATATCCTTGAATTATCAAAGTGAGTTATGACTTGTTTAATGCCATAATATAACTAAAACAACGCATGAATATAGAATATAAATTTATTTTATTTTCGCCAAATTACCGGTGAGAATGTAGTAGGACAACTGAATTGCACCGACAATCTGAAATCACCCAGTAAAGTGAGTCTTAGCTAGAATATATCATATCTGATAAATACTCCAGGGCGGAGTGATTACTTAGAATGATAAGTATGTATGTACCTGGACACGGATATGGGGAGCAAATCTTTTCTTGTGCAGTAGCATACTTATTGTTACAATCTTGACCGCCGTTGGCTGGTTTTGGATTGTCGCAAGTCCGTGTCCTAGTATTGATGCCGTCTCCGCAAGTGACCGAGCACTGACTCCACTCTGTCCACGAACTCCAAGCTCCGTTCACTGCAGTCATATGTAAAATGTAGACTTACCAAGTCAGACTAAAATTATAACAATTTATAAATACAAATGTGTTTGTGTATGTGTGAGTTTGTATGTATGCTTATAGCACTTATTCAAGACGAGCTATCAGCTAGATAGCATTTCCACAACTATTAACATTTCTGTTTTCCTATATAACACCATTTCATAGGAGTGTGAAAAGTACAACACATTGTATTGTACTGGAGATATATAAAAACAAATACATTATAAATTACTATAAAAACCCACACACTCACAAACACACACACTCACTCACACACCCACATCCATCCTTCCAAAACCCCCCCACACACACACACTAGCACGCCAATCGAAGTGTATGTGTGTATGTATACCTCAGTTGTATCATTACGAAATTCATCTGGGGAGATAAGACGGGTAACACATGTATTTATGTTATCATGTCCCTTATCTCTGTCAGTTTTTAAGTACGATAATACCATTTTGTGAGCAACCTATGCGATCTGGTGGGCAGGTTTAGTTGATTGCGATGTTTTTGAAATTCGGGATAGGAATAGTTACTTAGGATTACAAGTATGTATGTACCTGAACACGGAGGACAAGCCATTTCTTCTGCATTCTTATCTTTACAATCTTCACCGCCATTGGCTGGTTTTGGGTTGTCACAAGTCCGCGTCCTAGTCCTGATGCCTCCGCAAGTAACCGGGCATTTACTCCAATCTGTCCACGAACTCCAAGCTCCGTTCACTGCAGTCATATACAAAATATAGACTTACCAAGTCAGAATAATATGATAACAATATATAAATAAAACAAATGTGTTTGTATATGTGTGTGCATGTATGCTTATAACACCCATTCAAGACGAAGGCTTAGTTAGATAGTATTTCCACAAATTATTTAATTTCTTCTTTCCTATGCAACAACATAACAACACTTCATAGGAATACGGGAAGTACAACACATTGTATTATACTGGATATATATAAACACACATACGTTATAAACTACCATAAACACCCACACACGCATAAACACACACACTCAGTCACACACCCACATCCATCCTTCCACCCCCCCCCACACACACACTAGCAAGCCAGTCGAAGTGTATGTGTGTATGTACATCTCAATTCTAGTATTTCGAAATTCGTTAGAGATTGGAGAAGTCTGGAGAGATAACACCGGTAACACGATTATTGTGTTATGCGGAAGCCCGTTGGTGCCACGGTGAATATACATTTGTTGACAGCCGCAACTTAATTATGCAACAATGTAACAACATTTAAGGAATATAGGAGGTATGACATGATGCATTGTACTGCATATATATATATATATATATATATATATATATATATATATATATATATATATATATATATATATATATATATATATATATATATATATATATATATATATATATATATATTAGCACCAGGAAATGAATGGGACATGAGTCATAGCAAACATGTGGAATTTCACAATTTTGTTTTCGCGAAATGTAATTATACAATATCCTTTTGTTTTGTTTTTGTTTGTTATTACACAAATTAGCACGTATAACGTTAGTACAATGTTGGATAAGGGTATACAATGCACATTTTTAAATAGTCATTATCACCCACACACGCACACACGCAAGCACGCGCACGCACGCACGCACGAACGCACGCACACACACACACACACACACACACACACACGGGCACACACGACCTTAACCCACCAGTTGTCTTAACAGAGGCTGGATCGACTAGGTCACTGAGGGAGCCGTTCGTTGCCAGGGCCACGACGTGGTCTTCGACATCCGTGGACGGATACCTCTCGTTGGTGACAATATCACAAGCAGCTATGACGCTGCCAGCCCTACAGACAACGACAATGTGTTTGCTTGTTGTTGTCATCGTTGTTTATTACGCGAGTGTCATGTGAATGTGTGTGAGTGTATGCATGTTAGTGCGATCGTGTATACTGAAGTCACTAACAGTCGATTTGCCACCGTAATAATCTTTCTGTTATTGGATACTAGTTTCACTTTGGGCAAAAGTGCTTTGAGCAGTCTCGAGAACCGGATACATCAGTACCTACCGGAAACTCATGCCCTCTATTGACTTGATGACGACACGGCTCCCCTTCAGCAATTCCAGCATCTACAACACGGAACGCCTACTTACGACGTATTTGATTCATATTTTCGAAATGGTCACCTTGAGTGTATATATTATAATTATGTATATAATATATATATATATATATATATATATATATATATATATATATATATATATATATATATATATATATTGTGCAATTGAACCTTATTCTAGTACCAGGACAACTACTATTTTGCATCCTAACGTTGATATAGTAATAGTAATTTGACATCACGCTAATTGAGAATGATGACATGTAGACATATATATATGAATATAACCAACTACAAAGCATCATTGATCGACCTTTGAAAGGGTTGATATCACAACATTGCATACATTTCAAAATCAATATATAATTACATGTATATGTAGATGTAAAATATCACATACCTGAACAGAGAAACACGTATGTCACAGCTGCGCAATTATGATGATATTATATATGTGTATATATATATATATATATATATATATATATATATATATATATATACATATATATATATATATATGCATTATGCATATATATATATATATATATATATATATATATATATATATGTAAATATGTATATATAAATATGTATCATCCTTTCAGTAGCCATCTAGGGTAATTGATTGTATGCATCGTTAATATGTGTTATCTCTCATTTCATATTATATACTATCACTACTCAAGTGTCACCTAACAAAACTAATCCGTACGGAAATAGATAATAGACCAGGTTATTGTATTACTGAAAATGTGTTATAATAGCCCATTCTAAGAGATACAACTTAACTAAACAGTTATCTTCTTTGACAAATATGCAGCTAGACATGATCTTTTTTTTTTTGTATTATTTTCATTTCAACTACACAATCAATAATCTTGGTTTTAAGTGTCTTTGTCTGTGTAAATCCCAAAATTTAGGTATGGTATTTTACATTTACATTCAAGACAATATATATATATATATATATATATATATATATATATATATATATATATATATATATATATATATATATATTTGTTACCTTCACGCGTGAGAAAAGCTACACTAACTACTACGTTTACCTGCAAAACGTTCACACTTGTTTTCTATATAAATAACAGCTTTGACCATTGCCGTATGTTTGGTTGCCTGAATGTGGATGAACCCCCAGGTTACTGTCTCCATACCTTGGTTGTTATCAAATTTACCAGCGCCTTATACGTGGCGCTGGACACGTCGGCGAGTTGGTCGTCGTATTCCTTATTGGGCATTGTGAACTCTGTTGGGTATTTGAAGGTTTCATTGCTGTTTTGGTTAGTACCTTCTGTATCTTTAACTGTTTCTACAAACGAGAAATATGTGTTATGAAACCTGTCCACACATAAACATTTTGCACATATTCAACGAACGCCACTTTACATAATTATGTACACATAATGTTAATATAACAACCACAGCAAATGGTAAACATGTACATTACTACGCATCACGCAAATGGTACATACAACACAAAATGACAACAGTTACACGACAACAGCCTAATATATCATTACCGAAGTAATGTATTTACCTTGAGCAAATATTACTACAGCCTTATTGTCAAGCAGTGAAAGACTGGTCAAACTCGTGCACAATAACCACTCCTTTAAACTCACTTCATACTCCAAGATACCCAGACACCTGCTTATGCAAACCTACTACTATAATTTTGAAAAATACCTTGATATATAACTTCAAATTATACCAGAGGCTAGCGTCAATTAGCATGTTTTAAATACGCTTAGTAACACCTTGTTTATTTAAACTCACGTATTGAACATCGTAATAGTTAGCAACATAGTTGTGGCTGCCATAATTATGATGCATTGTATTAAGGTAGCAGAACATTGTTACTATTAAGCGGAATTTGTCAAGCACAATGACATGGAAAATGTAGCAAATTACATTGGCAAGCAAAACCAAACATTCTTAATCAGTGGCATTGTAATACGAGAGAAAAAAAATTAATAGCTTAGTAATGTATAACATACTTCACGATCATTGACACACATTTCACTATGGTTCGCTACAGAAAAGCATGAATATTATATTGATGGAATTTGTTTAAACCTCAATACTTTTGTATTGACGAGATAAGGATTATTATGTTTTATACCAGTCCTGGAATGGACGGTATAAAACAAACATCATTAAACGAACACTCTAACATTATTGAACCATTATGCCACATCATGAAAGTATCGCTTGACAAATGTTACGCACCAGATGAATAAAAATAGCTAATGTACTGCCGATTGAAGAAAGGAGATGTTACATTAATCGATAACTATAGACCAATTTGCTTATTACCGGTATTTTGTAAAATATTTGAAACAAAACTTGTATTTGGTAGACTACTACAGTGAACCATAATATCCCATTAAGACAACTAAACAATTAAACAATAAGCGGAACGGTTCTCCAGTGGTTTCAGGGTTATACATGTGATAGAAACCAAACAGTAAAACTTAGTGCAATCAATTATATTCTTAAAATAAAATGTGTGGAGTGCCACAAGGATCAGTAGTAGGTCGCTTTTATTCCAGAACGATATAAATGATTTAAATGTTGTTCCACAAACCGTCTTTCCAAATAGTTTTATCCAAGGGAACTCTATTTTAAAAAGGGAAATTTTTGTAACACTGAAATACCAAAATATTAACTGTGGCTTAAATATATTAAAGCTAGTAAATATTCGTTAAATATTAAGAAAACAAGCACAATAACATTTAGCAATATTCCTAGTGTAAGAAACACCACCAACAACATTTACACATATGAAACTCACATAGACATGTTAATCATACATTAGGTGTGATACTATATAATACAATCAATTGGAATGAACATATAAAATATATATCTAAATAAATATAAGTGTAGGCATTTTCTGGAAAGTCAATAACAAAATGAACAAAACAATTTTGCTTAACCTACTTTACACCTCTATATACCCTTTTATTATATGTTGTAACATAATATGGGGAAGAGCCCAACAAAATATTGATATCAAGTTAATATACTGTAGAAATAAATCATTCGTATAATAAGTCGTGCTGAATTTAGAAGTCATACATACACCAAAGTGTGAACATTTATCAACTGAACAAAAATGTACAACTATAATAAGGGTATGCTACTAATAGCCTCAATTACATATATATATATATATATATATATATATATATATATATATATATATATATATATACATACATATACATATATATATATATATATATATATATATATACATATATATATATATATATATATATATATATATATGTATATATATATATGTAATTGAGGCTATTAGTAGCATACCCTTATTATAGTTGTACATTTTTGTATATATATATATATATATATATGTATATAACAAGAATACTTGACTTACGTTTATTGCACGTTTCTCTTGTGCAAACGCCATCAATGGAACATAATTCTGTAAAATAATGCACTAGAGTAATTTCAAATAATGCAATTATATTAAAGCAATACTCGAAATAAAAAACAAATGTGTTCATCGTCCATTGCAGTTTCGCATCTAAAATGGTCAAGGCAAATGTGCTTACTTTCTGCAACGGTTTATGAGAGATACACGAGTGACCGGGAACAGGTAGAAGTAATTTTTTGTACGATAATGCATAGTTGGTGTACCACAATATGTTAAAAGCAGTGTGTCTGATGTCATGTGTCTGGCTACTCAGCTGCGTCTATGGTGAAAATGCATTGCCCGTGCTTGGCAATTGTTTCATCGAGGCGAAATGCTAACGTGTGGTAAACAGAACTGATTTTAATGTCAAGCGGTCATGATTTGTAAACGCCGATAATTGTGTATAACTCGACAGATGGACGGATGGACACACACACACACACACACACACACACACACACACACACACACACACACACACACACACACACACACACACACACACACACTCACACACTCACACACACACACACACACTCACACACACGCGCGTGCACGCACGAAAAAACCCGGAATGATCGCAGTTGTACCTTACCTTCATACCAAGGAACAGCGTCTGAAGAAGACGAAAACAAATGTTGCCTCATCAATTACAAATGTCGAAATGCATGCTATATAGTATCACTCCTACAGGCAAACACACGCATGCACGCAAGCACGGCACATATCTTAACATAAAATAACAGTATTTGTGTTTACAAATGTGTCGTTTTGATAATCATTCTTGAGCTCATATTATGCATAATAATTACAGTCAAACTTAATGGATGTGGTTTGTTAACAATAACGAATTACATTGCTAAAATGTTGTATAACTGTGCATTGACTACATACCATACTAACAGTCGCAATCGTACCATTTTCAACGTCTAGTCAAGTTGCCAATGCTGATTTTTGGGCTTAACCTTACACCGGCTGACATAGTTGTTCGTGCTGGATTCTACATCCTTATGACTTCTATAATGAATATAAATCGGATATCATTTAGCAATAAGATATATCCAAAATGGTAGCCAAGACGGCAGCCGATGCACAATAGAAACATAACCTATGAACAAGTGAAATTAGGATCGGCAGTGGTCCCACGTTTTTTAACTAATCTGTTTAAGAGCAATCCGGTTTAGGGTTATTGTTAAGGTCAACAAACCGTCAAAGATCAAGCAGTCATTGCTAACTATCGGTTCAAAGGTGATATTTACAATTATTCTTAAATGAATTGTGCAAATTCATGTATTGATGACCATATAATTGACGAGGACATGTCTATATCATTAAATTATATATTAAATAAGTCTGGAGTTTACCCAATATATAAAATCATAAAAGCAGGAACTAAACACCAACTAGTAGAGTTGATAATAAAAACACACGCGCGCGCGGCTATTAGAATGCCAAGCAAACAACGGCGTATGCAAGCAAATTAGGTGGTTACATTAACTGTCATGGCCACAGTTGCCTAATATAATTTAATTACATAACTATCTACAAATTAAATTATAAAGCAAATATATCAATAAACATGACTCTTTTTACACAATGATATATTTAAGAAATATCAAGATAAATAAGTAAAATCCTAACTATGGAGAACACGGTTATTTTGTATTCGGTTCTATAGCGTATGCGTGCATGCCTGCGCGTTTTGCATCGCGGTTGTATACGCTATGTATTAAGTATCCAATATACATATATATATATACATAAATTGTAAAGTACTTTTCAACTAGTGTTCTTCTAATTATTGTCACAAATTAATGTTATCATAGTGATCAACGTAGGCGATACAAAGAAATAAGGCGTGCCGAATATAAATGGATGTATGATAATTGTTAAACATTCTTATCTCACTCAGACGCCATGCCCTTTATCTCAATTCGGCATAGCAAAAATATACCATTATATATATTATTGACTAACATACCTGACATATATATATATATTTAAAAGTAAATTAATTGATTTTATTGTTCAGATATTCATAACATGTTGTGGAACGATGTAGATATGTTACTGTGGTGATGATGCGATAATGAATTAACCTTCAAGCGTACCGGAGCGATGTGGTGGGTTGTCAGTGGATGACAAATGTTTTCAAATGTTGTTACAGTTGCTCAAACAAAACAGACTCCATGTGAGCCTTGGGCGGTGATATACTGCATACTATATAGAAAAAACCAGCGAAATACAATGTGATGATTTACATTCAGATCTTCAGACAAAATTGCAGTATGCTCCGACGTATAAAGGGGGATATCATTAATATTGTACAACACAGTATCTTACAAAGGCTCAGCAGAAAACAAACACAGAAACCAGCTGAACCAAGTCCATTCCACCTACCTGAAAAGAGAAAACGATCGATTGTGGTACCTCGTATTGATTGACGTCTATCGCCGTAGGCATTGAAATGTTAACCAATATCCATAGTGGAATCCAGCCGAATATCCTGAAGGAAACTGCAGATAAGCATAATAGTGAGGATGGATCCGAGAAGACAGATGCCGTTGAGAACAGATTCAAGGATACACGTGATGAAAATGGCAGAATCGTGGGATGATGATGTAGTTCAGCGATCGGTTGGTATCACAGTCACATCAGGTGATCTTCACGGCACCGACGCGCGTTATCACAAATATTCTTATGCATGGTTCGTCTGTGCCAGCTCATACCAAGAAGGAAAAACATCTTGTTGCTTATAAAGAAGGGCAACGACAGCGACCTCAGAGTTTATACTGGATCAGGTTGATGGAGCGGTATATTGAGCTCGGTGGGAAGCAGATGACGCGACCCGCATTAATCAACTTGATTTGCGATAACGTGGATGATCTGGTTGAGTTTTCCGCGTGTGGCTGCCAATCGGTAGTCCTCTTGTGTGACAGTAATGTTGTTATACTGACAATGATCAAGGCTGCAAATTATGACGGCAATCTGGGTGAAGCAGTGGATGTGGTGGCGACATACATGAAGACGTAGTGTTTGGTGATTGACTACAAGTGTCGGACATACCCCACGATAACCTCAAACATAGACCGCAGACGAATCTGCACCGGATACGCTCCATATGTTAATAGGGAACCTATTAATGTGTGAGCAATCTCGTCCCTTTCTTTTCATTGGAAACATCATCACCAGCGCCATCAAGTAACCACTTACAGCCCCTCCAATTCGCATTCGAAACGTCCAGTAGAGCCAATCCCAGACATGATACTCCATATCAGCAAGGTTGACATGTCCACTCCCGTTTATATCGACGAGGAAGATGAGATAATCTACTGCAGTGGTAGAAAGAAGCCACTCCAGAAGACTATTTCGATTAGAGACTCAATGCATATCCTACTTGAAGTCTCCCATCACTATCGTGTACTGGCGTCGTTTCCCAAACGTCTCATCGACGTCGTTGTAGAAACTGTCATGTATTATTTTGGGTATGGTATTGTTGGTGCATATACTTGCACTCCTTTTAGTTTATAGAGCTTTGTTTTTCTCAGAACAAGTTTTGCTACTGTGGGGCTGATGCTGTTTACGTTCACTATAATGGTCTTTCCACTTCCTGTTTGTGAGAAAGCCCACTTCTGCTTGGTCAGTGTTTGCCATAAGGTAGTGACATATTGTTCTAGTCTTCTTACTTCTCCGAACCCGATTACATCCCATATCAACCTGGCTTCCCTAAGTTCTTCTTCGAATTGTTGTGGCTTAGTAGAGTTCTGACGTTATACGTCCCTCCGTTTAGTCTAATTGCCCTCTTTCGGTGGCTCATGTTGACCCAGAGGTTATCAGCACCCCTTGCATGGACGTTTACTTGAACAGATCCGCCTCATTTGTCTTAGACGTTTCCGGTGACGCTGGGGACTGGGGGGCATGGTTTTGCAGTGTTTTGCGTGCTGGTCTTAGTAGCCTAAACTTGGAAGGGAACACGATATAAGGTGAACGAAATTGCCCATGTTTCGACACGATGGCTGTATCAACACCGAACCCCCGACCTGCCGGCACCGGTATTCGAACACCGATCCCTCTAGTCGGGAGACTGGCACTCTACCCATAGCGCCCTATTGTGTTTTCTTCTTCTCCTACCCTTATCCTTGAATAATAGTCGTCCTGACATTCGCTCAGAACATTGGTTAACATACATTACAAAGCTTTGGATTTTGCCGTTTTCTGGCTTAACTAACATGTGTCTAAACTGTAACATTGGGCACTGATTTAAACGTAATAGCAACTTTCAATGTTCAACAAAAATATTATATAAATATGTTAATTACATGCAACATATACTGATTTTATTTGCATTATCTCTGTAATATGACCTTGAACATGTCCTGTGGCCTTTATTGACCTAACATTACAAAACAAATGACCCCAAAACGGATTGTTCATAACAAGTTTAGCTAAAAGGTGGTATCACTGGCGATTCTAAGTTCACTGGTTCAAAGGTTACTGTTCTATCGGCGCAAGCTGCCATCTTGACGGTCGTCTTGAATATATCGAGTTACTGAAGGTTATCCTCGTGATATCCGCTTGATATTCACTATAGAAGTCCTAAGGATTTAGAACCCGGCAAGAAAGAAATATGTATGTTGGTGCAGGGTACACATGTCTGGCGACGTGACTATCACTATTGGTGTAAGGCATGGGAAAATCAAATGTACACTTAGACACTTATTATTGGCACACACACACGCACGCACGCACGCACACACGCGCACACACCCATTCTATGTTCGACAAAAAACTGCACACATGATTTAGCTTAACCCACCCGTTATGCGAACAGTTGTTGCACTGATCATAGCTTTAAGCATGGCGTTGGAATTCACTAGAGACACTACCATGTTTTCTATATCTTTGGCCACAACCGTTTCGTTGGTAACAACGTAGAATGCTACCTTGAGGCTGCCAGCCCTACAAAAACAGTCATCATAATCTAGTATTGTTGTTGTCGGTGATATGATTTGTTGTGCGAGAATGCGTGCGTTTAAACGAGCGCGTTGATTGAGACTAATAATACATAACCGGATGCCATGACACTTATTGTGATATTGAGTTGTTGTTGTGACCTTCGAGATTGACATCGCTACCTTGATTCTGTTTAAGACGTCGCATTCTTATAATTGCGCCGATAATTGTAAGTATATTCAATGTATTAGTTAATTCGCAAGCTAGGCCGTGATTTCAGCTCATTTGCACCGATCTTGGTGGAAAAGCACTGTATCATAATTACATAAAATCACCTACTGGAACGTGATGTTTTCTATTGATTTGACGTAGAATGGGCTGTCTGCTAGCAGTTTCATTATCTACAACACGGAGCAACAAACACACTTCATATTGTATTTGAACGGCGAACGCGACTTGTGAACCGTTTCCCTAAGGAAATCCCGTTTACTTTTCCCTAAGTAAATGAGCTAGCATTATTAAAACAAAATCATGACACATGACACATGGGTGACAACGATACCCTGGCGCGTCAAGGTGTTGACTATTTTCACGTATTCAATGTGCAATTACGGATCAAATTGACTTTTAAACGAAAGATCGTGGTTAAGATCTCATAGCATCGCTAGTGAAATGGTGTCCTGGGCATTCGTAAATAGGTTGCCATTATGAGTTGTGTAAACAAATGTTCAAAACAATGAGATACTACAATAACTAATCCGACCGAGGGCGCTTGTGCCGTCTTTTACGTATTCTTGACGTGTGTAGAATGCGGCACGGGTTTGCGGACCATTTTGCGGAACGCTTGTTTAAATCTTCCTACAATCAGCTGTTGACCTCGCATGACTCCGAAGCCTCACACATAGATACATATGGATACAGACTGACATTTCTGACAATGCGAAGGCATACTATGTACATTGAAGTACATTTACAGCCGATGGAACATCGACTGGTGGCCCGACGACATGTGTGCTGGCGCGATGCCGAAAAATTGTAAAACTGTTTGAAGAGACTTGCTTTTGTTTAACACGATATAGGCACACATTCTTGATGGCCGTCGGCGCATATGTGACTTAATTTTCTATCATATCTTTCACATTTGATATGGTTAGAAAGAAGGCCGAACATTTAATATTTTAAACTACCAGGCTCCATTACGCTCAACGTTAATTAAATATCAAGCGACCATTACAAGATATTCGCCATAAGCACTGCAAAATTGCCTGTCGCAAAACATGTTCAAGCAGTAATGTAGGCACTGGTGAAACTTGTTGCCGAATGTTTTTGAAAGCACTGTGCTTATGTTGAATCAAGGTTTAATGAAGAATAGCTAATTGGGAGGCAATGGCTCTAAAAACAATACATTGCACCATGGATGGGTTCAAATATGTACTTGTATTTTAATAGAATGTGTGTGTGTATTTGAATTGAAAATTACAAAAGGGTGCAGATTTTTATTTTATATTTGGTATTTTCATATAAAAGGTATTTGCAAATACAATCAAATACACATACAAATTACCAACAAAAGGTAAAACATTGTCTGACATAAACTGGCTCAGCAGCCAAGACATAATATAGTTCACACCTGGCCAACAGATGGAACTGAGCAAGTTGGTGTACAGTGAAGCTAGTGTAACATTAGCATCAATTAATGAATAGGAAGCCAATTATGCTTATCTATAGCCATAAAGGCAGGTATATATGTTGTTATTATTATTGAACTTAATTCCGAACATATTAATAATGGTGACTATTGAATATGATACACACACAAACATACATACACAGACACACACTCACACGCACAGGCACACACGCACACACACACACGCACATACACGCACATATGTGTATTAGTAAATCTATGACCACGATTCGTAGCATCAAAACGGCTGCCAAGAAATATATATATATATATATATATATATATATATATATATATATATATATATATATATATATATATATATATATATACATATTATACATATTATACATATGTATATATAAGTTTATATTATATACATCTATATAATTATATATATAATTATATGTTATATACATCTATATAGTTATATATATATATATGTATATATATATATATATATATATATATATATATATATATATATACATACATACATACATACATACATACATACATACATACATACATACATACATACATACCTGACTTTTGATAAGATTGGAAACACTCTTGTAATTGTCGCTCGAAACGTCTTTTAAGTCTTCGCTGTAGCCCATAGTGGGCAACGTGAACATGGTTGGGTAACCTGAATATTTCTGGCAGAACTTGTTGTCTTGTTTATTAGGTGTCTCATTGACTTGAACTGTTAACGAGAAACCGGTGTCACGATGAAACATATATAATCAATGCAATATGTCAACGAACATAATATTATCCATAACAATGTAACACAATTAAAGTAAAAATTATAAACGCGTTGGTTAATGCATAATAACTTGCCTAAGCATTTAGTGAACTACACCATGCAGCAATGGATGTAGACCAGAACCGTTAACCGATTAAAGTTATTCGTAACCAATTTATTTAAACATCCGGATTAAATAATGTTAAACACCTTCATACAGCTTCACAACAATACATAACATACGTGGGAAATATATTTGAAACACGTAATCGAACACTCTAATGCAAAAAGAAAACATGTCGGCAATTTTTACCGATCCTTTACATATTGCAGGCCCCGAGTGGAGAAAGTGCCACATTTACCTTTTGTTCAATGGTTTCCTCCACAAAATATACCCTCCACAAAATATACTAGTCCTCGTGCATAAGCAATACATACCCTATATCGATTTGTTAGTAAAATTGTCACGATCGGTTTGTGGAGTCTGGACGCAGCATAAACTATCAACAGCATATTAATGAAATATTTTGGGACAAATATCCACATGGTGATGATACTTGCATACACAAACACACACATATGCACGAGCGCGCATGGATACCAACGACATACGATCAACGTATTAAGTCAAACATAACTGAACTGAACACAAAATGCCTCAAAGCGTCATCACAGCTGTGTCGTCACAGATCTGTTGCAAATCAGAAAGGGATACGAAGACAAGTCTAGTAAACAATAACAAGTCACAATGTTAATATATGAAAAATAGCCATTCGCTACACACAACCGATAGTTGTTCACATAAAAATGCATTAGTATAGTGAAGAACAACAAACGCAAACATTTTGACAAACGTATAGGAACCTGTTTGCGTGCAATGTAATATGTCACCGACCACAAGCTAATCCATCAACAAAGGAGCGAAATGCAAGCATAAAGCGTAATCCTCCTGACAGGAACACACACCCTTGGAATGACTTTCGTGTGGTACACCTAACGCGTCCACAATACCCCGCCAAATAGATAGACGGACAATTGATTAAACCCGCAATGGGCCTAGGAGAAGAAACATTATAATTTAACAACTGGAGAGGGAGTGGAGATATATGATTGTTCTCCTCTTTGATCCCTCTTACCCAGGGATGGGACTAAGACCAACTACTCCTGGTTGACAGTGTTCGTCCGTTCGTTTCATTGCATTGTCTCGATAACCGCCTCTCTTCATGGTAGGCCCTCTTTTTATAGTTACTTGTCGCTCTTCAAAGAGTCCACCCACCTCAACTGCGGCCTTGCCCATCATCGGTGTCCTTTGTATCGTTTTTGTTCTGCTG
Organism: Oasisia sp. SBJ-2009; assembly: GCA_964017155.1. Taxonomy (NCBI): domain Eukaryota; kingdom Metazoa; phylum Annelida; class Polychaeta; order Sabellida; family Siboglinidae; genus Oasisia; species Oasisia sp. SBJ-2009. Next base: position 1,614,001 of record OZ024867.1, read on the forward strand.
TCTTTGATAACTTATCCTGCTGCCCAACATTCTATGTCATTCTACCCATCTCACCAGGTTTCTTGCTAAAACTCATGTCATGTGTACGCGTATTTACTATGTTCTGAACAATTATAACGTTGATGTGTCGTGTAAGCTACAATATCAAAATTAAATTAACATGGCTGTCTTATGAATCTCAGCAACATGCAAATATAACATTATTTCTTGAAGAGCATCAAAAAGCGCCGTACGTGTGCGTGTGTTTGTGCGTCTACGTGTCATCAGTCACCTACTTAGGATGCCTGCGCGTGTTAATAAAAGACATTTCAATTATATTGAGCGTCTATACGCCAAGCATGTTCCTTGAGAGTATGTTCCTCTGCTAGATCCAGGAAGACATTAGTCTGCAGCTGCCCACGGCCAGTTTTGAAGATTAATGAACCTTAGCGAAACTTATATACTGGGGTGAGTCAAGAGCCAATCGAAAGTTCCCTTGTGTCTTATGTGGTTTACCTCCAAACCGCCCAAACGTGGGCTGACTTCGTTTTTAACAATCACATTGTCCCGACACAGAACCGCGTTATTGGACGACAGCAGCAGATAAAGAAAGTCCGTGGTAGCGATATTAGGGGCAACGAGAAAAGCGAGTGTGTTCATGGGTAGTCTCACTTAAACGACTGTCGGTCGGCTGCGGAACTACGCCGAGAAGACAGTCTGGTCAGTATGTCGGCTTTTGAATATTTATCCGTGTGATCTATACAATGCTGCCACGTCACGGGCACTGGTTAATCTTGCCGTAAATTCGAATTGTATTTATATCTAATTTGTGTTTATATCAGTTTAATTTTGAATAGTTTTTATAATACAACATTATTTGATAAAAAGGTATCCTTTTTTAATTTCAGTGTTATTCATCTGAATGCTGCCACTTCATGGATACTTTTTAATCCTGCCGTAATTCGTATTTTATAAGCAACTCTAAATTTGACTTTTTATTTATTTTTGTGTTAATATAAGTTCAATGTTGAATATTTTTTATAGGATATCATTATCTTGTAAAAGTACATCGTTATTTTAGCGTATCTACCCTAATCTCGGGTAAGGCCGCCCTGGCGGCAAGAAAATGCAGTCCCACATTTTTTCAGGGCGATGTTGAGGGGTTTAAAAGTGCTGCCACCTCACGGAGTCTGGGTAACCGAGGCTAGTTCATGGGCGGCTTGATTCTAAGGAAGAAAGACAATTCACTAAATCAGAGGGAAGTATTGTTTTAAGCAAACCATCGAAACCTTCATTGCATCATTAAATGTTGTTTTTAGCTACTTTATCAATTTAAATTGTTCCAGCATGTTGTGTCAATTGTATGTTGATGTTTCTTTATGCTCAAAATCGAGCGTCGGCAGTCCTCACACAAATTATATCCACCTGGGCCCAGTTTCATGAAGCCGTGTAACTTTACGCGCAAGTACGCGGTCTACTGGTAGCAACTAACAGCGAATAGTCAATGCAGCTTACGGGCGGTTTCATGAAACCAATTTAGCATTCGCGCTACTAAATCACCGTATCATTGACTCCCTTACGTCGCGGTGGGGAATCCCTGTATTTGTGCTGTGTATGAACAACCTTTTTTTTCTAGCTGCCGCATTTGCCGTTCGCATAGCAAATGGGAAGCTATGATGAATGTAAAGGATATCCAGTGTAAACATTAAACATTATTTTGTTGAGAGTTGGCGTGTCTGGAGCATACCGTACACATTTCAATTTCGGGAGCATACCATAAATATTTCAACGAGCGTAAAGTTACGCCTATTAAATACATGGTGCAGCTAAGTGCAACTATGGAGCAGACTCATGAAACGCGACTAGCGCAACTTTACGATGTTTTAGGCTTACGCCGGGTTAACGCCCGCTACGACGTCGTAAGTACGCTCCATGAAACTGGGCCCTGGAGCGGTTACTAAACATCAGGGGCCGGTTTCATAGACCCAGCTTACGACTTCGTAGAGGGCGATAACTCGTCGGAAGCCAAAAACGTCTTAAAGTTACGCTAGTTGCGTTTCACGAGTCTGCTCCAAAGTTGCACTTAGGCTGTACCATGTACATAGTAGGTGTAACTTTACGCCAGTTGATGTGAATTGCTAACGTATTTGTCTATATCCGGGAGTCAGCAAATGATTGGCTACGTTTTTTTCCAGCAATTAAATATTGAGACTGTTGACACGTTGGCATACTTACCATCGGTAGACTTCACCAACGGACATAAATCTAAAAGAAAATAATACAAAACACAATGCATATACATATGTGTATACATATGCATATACACACACACACACATATATATATATATATATATATATATATATATATATATATATATACATACATATATAATTATATATACATATATAATTATATGTATATGTATATGTTTATATATATATATATATATATATATATATATATATATATATATATTGTTGTTGCAGAAAGGATTATACACATGGCTGACATGCGTACATAGTATTTTTGGGTTTACAAATTAAGTATTTGCATTGATTAGTGCAACGGTACAAATAGACGTAGCCATAATGAATCGCAAGAAGCTACTAATTATGGCAATGTAAAATAGTTACTCTTATTATTATTGTAATTAGTTTCATGATATCATGTGATCATCGGCATCAGCATCAGCAGCAGTTGTTGTAGACGTATCACAAATAAAATAGCATATTACATCTAGGAGCAGCTCGTTGATAGGCACTAAATATAGATGTGTACATACAGTAAAGTAGAACAGCACCGATGACAGCTGTGTTCAATGGGCGGGCCATGATTCTAGGATTGTGTCGAATCGCTGTCCTCTCCTGCAATGAGAAAACTGTACGTGATATATCGTATATACTGCAAATAAGCTCCTAAGAAATGCAAATTATGCAGATTTCGAAAAAAAATACAAATGACCAGCGTATTTAGTGAATTCAAACAGTCATCTGACACAACTGCGCAGGAATACACATGGTCTCATTGTTTTCTTGAACATTTAATTTAAAAACAAACATTATGTGTGAGTTATATGTGAGCTGGGCCCTTTACGACTGCAAATATATATTTTGTAATAGCATGATATATATATATATATATATATATATATATATATATATATATATATATATATATATATATATATATACATATATATATATATATATATATATATATATATATGTTATTAGTATATAACTATCATAAATTGAGACTAAAACGGAGCAGAATACGTGTTGCTGTCAAAAGGCATATGGGCCGTTGCGATATAGTTGACAGTTGGCAATCATAGAAACGGAAAATGTAAAGACACCTTTCTCCTGCTTGATATAATTCGGGCAGAGTCACCTACATTATGACTAAATTATAAATGCTATTCAGTGACGTTACCCTCTCCGCTATGCCAGCAATAGTTGTCGCCAATTTCAATATTCATTATGATGATCATTCAAAGGTTGACAAACTAATTCAGTTATTAGACACGTTTGGTTTAATTCAATATGTGATAACTCCGAAACTTACGCAGATACATTCTCGACCTCGTGATCAGTCGGGCTGCAGACCAGTGAAAAAAAGGTTACATTGATGCATGAATAAGATTACGATCCAAATAATGGATTGTCTTAGTCGAGTTGCTGCCCTATTAAATGCTCTAGGGAACTTGGAAATGGTTGGTGGTGTAAGGTGTTTTGCTGAATCATTTCAGTTATGTGTCCCTGAACTCAAATCACTAGATGGCAATGCGCTATCCTTGGGCAACTCGTGGGAACCAGGCAAATCCAAGATGGCTGCAATTGATCCTGGTAAATTACAAAACGTGCTCATTTTTACACGACAACATGCTGTCAACATAATTTTGATACTACACTTTTGATATTCATTATAAGCGTTGGATCATGAAGAATGGAATGGCACCATTCCAAAAAAATTCTGACTATATTAACGTGACCAGAAGTCAAAATGGCCGCCATTTTCACCAAAACATTGCCAAAACTAAGCATAACTGGATTGACTTATGCTACATAACAGAAACACGTAAGAGGAACTCAATTATATAATTGCTGAAATGTACTGAGCATTTGTTTGCCATGACAAGTTTCATTTTGACATTGACAGAGTGTATAGCATTAACCAACGGTATTTGATATACATCATTGGCATTACGTTCTCATATAAAAGGTTAGTCCCCATTTTCTGTCGTCCCTCTCTTTTATTTCCGCCGTACTATCACCTTCATCATGAATATCATATATAGCATCATTCTCATCGGGTTTTTTGAAAGTATAAAAGCACATGGCTTCACCACCACAAAAGCAGTACGATATACAAGTTAATCCTGCAGAATGGCAGCAATAACCTAAATGCGTAATGTACCTACAAGTATTTGTTTATGCCCTTTTGATTTCAGAAAAAAAGGTTACATTGAAGCATGGACCAAAAATGTGTCATGGTGGGATGGTAGGGAATCTACCAGAGGGCCAAACATATCAATTATGGCAGGTTTGGAGAAATATTCCGCCCTCGCTAAGGCACCATATACCATCCCCATTCGCCATGGTTTCGACCATGCAGTGAGTGTACGCGAATTGTGCACGTTCTCAACTTGTATGTAGTGCATCGGTGAATGGTGGACCAGAACTGCATACCATAACAGGGGGTTCATTTATGCGAGCACGTGTGCATCTCCATGACAACGAATTTACTTCCAAGCCGGAGAGATGCGAATTCATATTAGCAAGACGGGGAATGGTGAGGTTTGGCAGGCCAACTCGAGCACGTGAGCATATTTGGACATCATTGGCAATAATTACATTGAATTCCTCACATATAGAAACATTGCAAGTATGTATTTCACGTACAATTAAGGCAGTACAAGTGTGTACCAGTACTCCGTTCTTGCCCTTATGCTAAAACATAGGAATAGGCACAAAATCGTGGCACTTGCATATTGCCATTTAAAATGGCGAGCATTATGAATATTAGTTGATTTTCATAGGCGCGCATCATAGAAAATGGTCCCTTTAAGCTCTTCATATGGCAAATAGACACAAACAAAAACATCTATGTACATCATAAGTCAGTCCAGTTATACTCGGTTTTGGCTATTGTTGTTAAAAATGGCGGCCATTTTAAATTGTGGTCACGTGAACATAGTTAGACATTATTATAAATAGTTCCTTTGGCGCCTCACATGAAAAAGCACGCGTGTATATGCCAAAATCATGTTGACAGTGCTGTAGTGCAAAGATGGACATATTTTGTAATTAATCACGAACACGGCAGCCATCTTGAATTTGCCTGGTTCCCACGAGTTGCCCAACGATGGCGCATTGCCATCCCATGGAATTGAGTTTAGGGGAACATAATCTATATGATTCAGCAAAAAAAACTTACACGACCAAGCATTTTCAGGTTCACAATATGGCAATCTTGCACGAATACCTCTTATTATTGGTACAAGTCTAAGGGAAAACATTCATTATATAACATTGTTTCTGTAGTTGGGGCTTTGTGAACACTTTAGTGTATCCCGTGGTCCTTTTGTCTATGGTTGTGTGATATTGTTCAAACGGAATTGGGATGTCATGGTTGTTCTTCTTAATTAAGCAGTTGTTCATTATATTTAGATTCCGAATAGTTATGCGGAAAGACCGGTGGGCCTAACAGTCTGGTCTTGGCGACTTGGTACTTGTCCATGGATGCAAGAAAATATAAGTTCATGTGTAAAACATGGTCTGACCCACATAACTTCCTTTCCAAGGGGAATGTGTCTCCATTAATATGAAAAACTAACTGTTTTATTCGATTTTTACAAAAAAACATTATTATTAAAATAATGTTTTAACACATTAAGACAACATTGTGTATGTACTATAAATAAATATGGTATCATAAATTGAATTCATGATTTCAAAAAGAGCCAAAATCAACTATTGTGTGATTTTACATTGTGCATGCATTGTAGTCTACATACCGCAAGCTATTTGATTACATGTTCAATTCCACTGTTAGGTCCTTCAAGGAAGTGGCTTATATTAGCAATGTGAAAGTTACATATTCCGAAAAAAATCCTATATTAATGTAGCCAATGCTAGACTTCTTTTGAATTCACCAATCCAACATGACATTCAATATTTATTTTCATTCCATAAACGCAGTGACACAAATCGCAACTTATTAAACAAAAATTGAAGATCATTAGCTGCCTTGACTAATTATGTATCATGGAACAACTTCACTTAACATTTGAAATTACACCTAGATGAACATAAACCACTAATAGTATCAATAACTATACTCTCCCATGATGTTTGAATGGGCAAAAGCCCGAAGGTCATGTTACCTATGTTGATGAGGGCCGAGTCATGTTCGGAAGCACTACATTGAATTTAAGTGTTTGACCAGTCTTGATTTAAGTGTCCATCATGAACGCTGACACACATGTTTTGGACAGTCCATTGCAATTATTTATGGTTTTACTAAATTAAAATAACTTTACACAATACTTCCCACCATGAATCAGTGTTCCAGCTAGGCCATTTCCAAAGGGCGCAACGTCCTGCCCTCATTTACATGCGCCCTGTGCCTTTTATTAGCGCCCTGTCTTTTTGCAGTAGCCTGGTACAATTGCCAATGGGGTTAAAATATCTGAGACAGCTCAACAGCGCAGTGCTGGTTTCCCATTGGCTTGAAACAATTGTATCCAATTAACCACTTCAAAGACTTTCATGTGGGACAAGGGCAATACAGTAGGAGCCCTTCTAGAACTCCCATATGCAGCCTGTTCTATTGGCTCTATTATAGGGTGATGTAATCAACTGATGTTGTTGACAATATGAAGTAGTTTAAAACATTGTAGCAAGGGATTTGGTTGCACTTCCAAGTACTGGAAAGTCAATTTCTATGTGATCCACTTATACTAGTTATGGGGACACTTTTTCTGTTGTACATGACAAACGTTTTGTTTTGTAATTTATCTAGACCTGGGAAATTGCTTAAATAAAATAAGTGCTAAAAGCATACAACATGAAGGCATATTTATATTATAATATACAGTGATGTTTGTGCTATTTATACAGCAATGTTGTATACAAACTGAGAAATTGTCCCTGAATTATTTATTTCTGAATACATGTACAGTACTATATGAGTTAATGTTATTATTGTGCATTTTGTAAATGTCAGTATGCCACGTTTAATGGAAAACTTTCATCAACATAACAATTTGAAACTCACAAATACATGTTAAATATTGTAGAACATTTACCAATATATATATATATATATATATATATATATATATATATATATATATATATATATATATATATATATATATATATGACAAATGATTAAGGAATTGTTGGAATGGAGTTGCACACCCTACAGTGGTTGTGTTTCCAATAAAACACCTTGTAACCTACTAATGTTCATTTGACTGTGTAATGTTACTATAATACACCATGCATGACCTGGTTTTGTTAAAATTATGTCAGTGCCAAATGGTTGCCAATATAAGTATGTTGAATACATTTGAGCTGGGTTTGGGACGTCTGGTACACATGACCGCATTTCCCCTGGGCAACACTTCGGTAATCGGTCATTATGATACTGCCACAAGCTCCATTTCATGAAAATTAACTAAATACCAGAGTTAAGTAAAACGAAGTGGTTACGTAGCCGAGCATCGGAACCCTGTTCCTCAGCGTTATAGGTCCGAGCACTCAACGCGCATGCGCCAATTGTCACGTGTTGCCTCTTGCTTCCGCTCTTTCTCACGGCAGCCGAGCATGGTGTGGTTGTACATGGGTTAAGATGAACGTAGGCGATGCTTTTGACGCAAATAAAGGAAATAGAACAGCCGTGCAACTCTGCATTGACTACAGGCGGGACTGTAAGACATTGGCTGCGTCGGTGGCTCTATATCCTGGCCGCGCTGGCAAGATTAAGCCCGAGCACAAAAATACTTCGAAGACAAATGCCAGTCGATTCGGCTCACAGACAACTCGGCCCGGCCCGAGTCGGCTCAAGATAACTCGGCGTCCATACGAGACAAATCAAATGGGGACATTTGTTTAAATTTTGCACCACTTCAATTTTGCTGTTATCACTATCTTTATCGAATTGCAATATGACACTTTTAACCACATAATAAGTGTCAGTTTTATATTACAAAAATAATGTAATTCATGCTTAATGTTATTATACTAGTTATTGTTTTGCTTGATTAATGTTATATTAGTGAAATAGTTATGTGTCAATGAATGCACTATTACGTTTTAATTCAATATTTATTTATATAAAATTATAATAACCACAACATACACGTCCTTTACTTAACTTGTGACTTAGACTCGAGTCCAGACTGTGGATATGAAGGCTTTGCGATTATTAAAATGTATTAAAACTGCAATTAAAATGTCGCAAGCATAATGCCATAATGACCATCATTTTCATTTGTTTGTTATATAAGATGTACGTTATGTTGACTTAATTTATGTTTTACAAATATAACCCCTGCTACCTTAGATATTACGCAGTTCCTGCTGTTAAATAGTAGATTATCCGCAAATCTCATGTGTCATGATAACCCTTTTGTGCAATGTTTTACAATCAATTTACCTATGTATTTATATTTGTATTGAGCATCGAAAATAAATTCACCTTCATGTCATGTATATGTTTTACATTTCTCCTCTTACATAAACACTGTAATCAAAATATAGCAACCATAGCGAAACTCAAAACTGGCAGTGTTGACTTCATGAGCTATTTTCCCATTTCGCTACATTACCCACTAATCTAGCATGTGTCATGGTAACCCTTTTGTATAACTATATATAACTAGTATTATGCCATTTGTGAAATATATATATGATTTACCTTTCTCCTTTCTTTCTTTTATGCTTATATTAGTGCACTACATGTGCATATTTTGCATTACTGTGTCAGATTTCAAGGGCATGACGTAGTTATATACCCTGTTCATAATGTCAGTATGGAATCAGTTACCATGCATTAGTAATGTCTTCTAGATAATAAAGATCACGTAGCAAGTTTTTTACATTAGTGCAATACGCTTTACATTACTCTGTCAGATTGCAAGTCGATTTATCTTCGCGCATAACGTGTACATACGTCACTTAAATATTAATGTTGCCCAGGTAATCATCATTGTAGAGAAGTTCTTTTGTCATCTGCCAGTAATAAACTGCTACATACAATATTGCTACATTACACATGTGTGTATTTAATAATTCTGCATAAAGTAATACAGCAGATATATAATTTCAGGAAACAGCATCTATATTCGTATTATTTGTACCACAGCAACTAGTATATAAGCTGCAAATAAAATATTATCTTCTAACACTTATTACTTATAATCTTTTTCTAATGGAACTGGCTCTATTAAAATGATAATATTAAATTTACTATATAAAAACACGAAGTCCATAAATCATCCTGCTATACTACAGCAATTATAATCTGCAGTTCTCAAAACGCAATTACTTTAGCCTATTATGCCCTATGAACAAAAAAATCCTCAACCAGCCATACGCTGTATGATGCCCCAGTTGTTTCTTTCGGTGCTCATGTAATTATTAATAATGCTCATATTTATTAATTATAATGTCGTTATGGATATATATTACGTACTTAAATTCATGCCATTAACGCAAAACACATTTATAATCATGCAATTGGGCTTATAAATGTTATGTATTTATTTCAATTATTTTCCATAGGCTATTAATCGAATATCCTTATGAATCGCTAGTAGCAGTATTATGCACCCGTACTGATACTGATGCGAAGGGTAACGTGAAAGTACGACCAAAAAATCGCCTGTGCGTTGAATGCTCGGACCTTTATCACAAACAAACACGGTTCCGATGCTCGGCCTGCTGCACCGCGTCCGAGCACCGGGGAAAGTCAAAGTAGGCGCATGCGCGTTGAGTGCTCGGACCTTTATCACCAGCGAACACTGTTCCGATGTTCGGCTACGCAACAACGTCCTAAGTAAAACAAAACGTGTTTCAGTGATGTGCCCTCAAATATGTCGTTCACGCATAAAAGTGCCCTCCGCCTGCCAACTGCACCCTGTGAGCCTGTCCTTTTCAAGACCTAGCTGGAACACTGGTAATATAATCAATGACCCGCGAGTCGAACACGCTCGCGAGTCGAACACTTAAGCGATATCGCTTATAATTACCGCCAGATGTAACACACAATGCGCAAAACATGTACAATTGGAATCTATACAAACAATCTGATTGCCAAAGATGAAAGATGATGTTTGTGAACATACATTTTCAAAATAAACAACTTATATTACACGAAGTACTCATCGGCCCCCGTTGCGTAATGGTCCCTGTGGGGAGTGTGGCGTATTTAAAAACAACATCTACAAATAACTCAAAACGGCGGAATATACATAATAATATGAGCTGGATTCTCAATATGCCGAAGGCTTCCTTGTTGACTTGCCATTTGGAGTTCAATCTCGGATGCCGAATGTGGTTAAATTTGAGTAAATCTTGTAATTATTACCACCACCGCGTTACCATTTCGACTCGCGGCACGGAAATTTGTTCGCGCGACTTCGTCTCTCGGTGTATATTTTGTAAATATTTCGCCAAAATACAATGTTTTTACAATTCATTTGCACAAGTGGAATAAAATAAGTATACTACATTTTGAATATCGGTCTACTTTGCAAATATTTATTCAGATATTTGTAAATATCTGCATATTTTGATTAGGGTGTTCGATTCGCGGGCCGGCCAGTATAGTTCATAATAATGATTAATATAACCACAACATACACGTCCTTTACTTAACTTGTGACTTAGACTCGAGTCCAGACTGTGGATATGAAGGCTTTGCGATTACTAACTAGTACGACTGATAAACAATGGTGTTTCTAGTTACACTTAACTCTTCAGCCATTTTAACGTTCGCGTGCCGTGAAGTTGAACTATGGTCTATGCTGTGTCTTTTTGTGTCAAAGCTATTTAAAAAGCAACACTTACCACAACAGAAAATATGCTACGAGTACCTCACTGCGTTGTGTCTTTATCGTTGTTTCACAGTACACATCATGCTAACTGTGTTTCTGATTTTCAAGCGAAGACAAAAACAAACGACGCCCAGCATCAGACGTTTGACTTCCTCACTGACACTAGTTATCGTCGACGTCATCCGCCTCGCGCGTTGATCTAAACACTCACTCCCAGATACCGCGTCGGGCGCGCGCTGCATCGTTTCACGTTTCCACGACACGCCATTTTATTGCGTTCTTTGGTACTAGAATAATGGCGGTGTGGTGGTCCAGGTTTCGACCAGTCCATGATTCGACCGAATCTGGGACCGCGACGGTAGCGGTCCAGGATTCGACTCGGTCCAAGATTCGACCTTTGTTACTATCGAAGTTTCCGTTAGTAATACGTCAAGTATTGATATAATATTGTTATCACACACATCTTTAATAAAAATAGATTAACTTATGTGATCATTTTCACTCACGCGAACGTGTTGTGTTATTTAGAGCGTTGTTTTCGTCAGTCGAGGTTATAATTAGTATCGAGGCTACAGCAATAGGCTGCGCGTGGCGCTCTCTATATGCACAGCCGCGGTGTCCTGCTTCGTTTTAGTGGGAGATGTGTAATTGCTACCTCCCCACGAACAAATGCATGTAAACGCCTGATGTAAATCTTGTAAAACGTACCTTCAGTTCAGTTGCTTAGCCAGGATTTAACATTGCAGGGGCCATCCGGCAACCAAGCAAACTCGGTGTGTGTATATATATATACATTATATATATATATTTATATTTAGATATATATATATATATATATATATTATATATGTCTATTCATTTATATGTATATATATATATATATGTATGTATATATATATATATATATATATATATATATATATATATTATATATATATTTATATATATATACATACATATAAATGTATATACATATATACATATATATATATATATATATATATATATATATATATATATATATATATATATATATATATATATATACATACATACAAATAAATGTATATACATATATATATATATATATATGTATATAATTGTGATGATCATTCAATTTGTTTCACAGTCACAATATTCAAATACACGTAGCCAACATAACTATTTTAAATAACATACAATATAGTCGTGTAGTCAACATAAGCATACACTAAACACCTTTGTTTATTTTGTAATTAGTAACATACCAATATATATATATATATATATATATATATATATATATATATATATATATATAATATATATCAGCATCATCTGAATGCATATCACATTGTTTTTAGTAAAATAATATATATAATCAATTATTGTTGGTCTGTTACTAATTATAAAATAAACAAAGGTGTTTAGTGTATGCTTATGTTGACTACATGACTATATTGTATGTTATTTAAAATAGTTATGTTGGCTACGTGTATTTGAATATTGTGACTGTGAAACAAATTGACTGATCAACACACTTTTATAATTGTAAATAACACTATTATTGTCGTTATGCAATAAGTAAACTAGAAAGTATGTTCCGACAATAACATTTTCATCAAGTAGGTATATAAATACAAATGAAAACAGTCTTATATTAAGAGCTTGAGTCCAAAAGTTTATTTTTACAATATCCTCATATCAATCACAAATATGACTACTTTCAAAAGTACTCATACTTGCTAGAAAACTATCTGGGATGAAATCCTCATTACTCACATGACTTTTCCTGGCTACACAGTATTAACAAGACACACGGTTTTAGAGAGCAAGCATATATTGTAACAACATCTTAATTTTTACTGTTCTATATTCGTATAAGTACATCACTCAAAAGAATGTTTTAAAATAGTTGTTATGAACAACAATCATGGAATTACATACATAGCACACTGATATACTGTGAAAGATTGTTCTGTTTTGTGTAGTACCAATAAAGTGGTTTAGCATAGGTAGAGCGAATATTAGTTATACCAGTATGCGCTGAGCATCTGTGTGAATAGCCTCTGCCCTTTGGGAAGTGTCGTTGCAACAAGCTTGCGTCATAACGGGCTCTGACGTACATTGCGCACGCGCAATGTCCGTTTAGCCGAATCTATGACGTACATTGCGCATGCGCAATGTCCGTTTAGTCGAATCTCGGGCCGGGCATGACGTATGTCGTTGCCACTACGTCACAGCGCGTAAAAAACAGCTAAAAGCGGTCACTGCGCATGCGCGTGCATGCGCGATATGCGTTTAGTCGAATCCTGGACTGAGTCGAATCTGAGACCACCACAGCGGCATAACGACTGTTCGTATTTGTAACGATTCGACAACATTACGGCGTGTACCGGTTTACAATGAAACCCATAGCCAGGAACCAGGCCAGACCGAACCTCCCAGAGTGTCCACTCGTGCGCAACGCTTGTAACGTAAGTCTAACTGCGATGTAAACATCACGTGACTTGATGACGCGGGCACCTGTGGTCTGCAAGCTGCTGAAATGTTACACCTACATTAATAATAGGGGAGACCGGAGCTATTTATAGCATACTAGCAAAACGACATATTTCAAGATTGCGGGTGGATTTCGTAACCGATCGGAACTTAATAAAATAATATATTTTATTTAATATAGCGCCACATCCAATTTCAAATTGTTCGTGGCGCTTTATATACATTAAAATCCTAAAATACAAATACACACTAGACAAAAACACAGTTACATAGGTATTAGTGACACATATAAACAATCATACAAAATAAAATATAAATATAATAACACGAATTATTTAAGCTGAATAAATGTATATATGTATAATAAATGTATAAATTGGTTAAATAAAATATCGATAAAAGTACACAAACATTAAACTAAGCCGTCAGAAGAAATGTGTCTATATATATATATATATATATATATATATATATATATATATATATATATATATATATATATATATATATATATATATATATATATATATATATATATATAATATATTATTATTATCGTGTATACAGGAAGAGACTTTATGTTTTTGCATACTGAATGTTCTTTCACCTTGTGTATCCATTGTATTTCGTTGCTTCTATTGTCCCAAACATTGTGTTGTTGTTGCCAAATACACGTTTAACCTTAATTTTCCTGTTAATGTTACCACGATGTACACAGATTTATGTGCCACATTATTCGGTAAAAAATAACTTGCGTGTGGAAATGTTTACCGACTGACAATAAATATAACCGTACCTGCGTTCCCAGAATACCCTCCGACGGTGGCTCTATAATTCCCCGCAGCGTCAGCGACACCGAAGAAGGAATAGTTCACATAACGAGTCTGACCATTGAAGTCGCTCAGATCAATTCGAAGGTGTTGAGGTTGTTGCGAAGTGACTTGGTGAAGTTTGTCGTTTCCTTCAATAAAAAAGGTGTATTTAGTATCCAGAAACAGTTAGCGAGGATTCGCATTAAGCCAGGATTCGGTATATGTGGACGCGGCATGCGGTAAACGGCAACATATTGCTACAGTGGGCACGAATAGGAATGTGCGGATGTGGTTGGGGTTGTGGTTTGTTGTGCGGATACGGAAGCGGCAAACTGAATCGGTCGATGTAGCGATTCAAAACGTATCCGCAAACATATCGTACAGGAAATTCCAACGAGTGACGTCACTTCAGACGTGTTTTCGTCAACTTTAACAAATGGCGGACGGTATTACCGCGAAAGTATTAGCATTGCATATCTGTCATCGATGATTGAAACATGGCGCCGCAGAAATTAATCGCATGTCAAGTAGAAGTTGCCGTATACGAAGAACTTCTCCTAATCATGATTGTACTCACTATATTGACTCCATCAATACATTTAATTAATGATTATTATTTTGTTTAATTGTATATATATATATATATATATATATATATATATATAAATTATGATATTTTACATTAAAATATAACATATGACATCATTATTGACTTGCTTGCTTTAGTATGATACGCATTATATTAGTATCTTAATTAATAATTATATTTTTTATTTTGATATACTATCATACTTACATAACAACATATAGCTATTCCAAGTACTATTTACACTGTCTTGCTCGCGGCTATGAACGGGCTGGTCCCTGAGATACAGCGCTTTAGAACAAACAATACTAAATCTTGGAAACATAGAGTGCTCCCACGTCTTGGGCTGCTAAAGACAGAGCGAACTGCTTTCCAAAAATACGGTTTTACTCCAGAGGCACGACGCTTTATTCTTCCGCAAATCGTAGCCGTAAACGCATGCCATATGTTTATATATTAAGTTTTAGGTTTACATTGCCATAACATAAACTATCCAAAGTACACAATAGCTGTAGATGGTCAAGGCGATAATACTAAATTAATGACACTCACCCCACCAGTATTCTCTGAAGACGGACCCAAAGCCGTTCTTGTAATCGTTCCATCCGCGGTAGAAGTCAACTTCACCGGTGAATCTCCCCTGGAACCCCTGGTACACAGGCCAGCAGATATATTGATCTGAATTATAGTGATATATACTAATAAAGAAACTGAATGGTTTAATTAAAAACATTTTTGTCTCAATACAAAAATAAGAACAAGTCATCACATACGCAATACCCACGTACACTCAGAAGAAGTAAACAAACACACGCGCACAGGAACACACATAATAATCATAATCGTCACATTTCTATAGCGCTGTTCCAACGTTCGTTGCTCACAGTGCTGTACAGAATGTTCTTGTAAATAAATAAGTCTTCATTTTTTCTTTAAATGCAGCAGTGGTCATAGATGACAATGTCAGATGATGCGGTAGCACATTCCATAGACTTGGGGCTGCCCCGCTGAAAGCTCTGCCACCCCAGTGACGCCTTGTGCGTGGCACACACAATAAACATACGCAAGCGCGCAAGTGTGAGTTTGCGAGTTAGACATAACATGATAGAGAAGCATATAACGATATATATATATATATATATATATATTATATATGTATATATATATATATATATATATATATATATATATATATATATATATATATATATATATATATATATATATATAATATATATAGAGAGAGAGAGAGAGAGGGAGAGAGGGAGAGAGGGAGAGAGGAATAGAGGGATAGAAAGAAGGACAGAGGGACAGAGAGACAGAGGGAAAGACGGAGAGAGGGGCAGAGGGAGATAGGGAGAGAGAATACGCGAGAGACAGACAGACACATATGGAGAGACAGACAAAAATGTATATAGAGATATATACATTCATATACATACATACATGCATACATGCATACATACATACATACATACATACATACATACATACACACAAACAAACAAACATACATATGCAGACAGACGGACGGACGGACGGACGGACGGACGGACGGACGGACGGACGGACGGACGGACGGACGGACGGACGGACGGACGGACGGACGGACGGACGGACGGACGGACGGACGGACGGACGGACGGACGGACGGACGGACGGACGGACGGACGGACGGACGGACGGACGGACGGACGGACGGACGGACGGACGGACGGACGGACGGACGGACGGACGGACGGACGGACGGACGGACGGACGGACGGACGGACGGACGGACGGACGGACGGACGGACGGACGGACATATACACATACACGTAAATATAGAGGGAAGGGCAGGGAAAGAAGGAGTCAAACATAACAAAACAAAGGGAGTAGACATAAAATTAAAGAAGGTGACAAAGGCAGATCCTCACAAAAAACAGTATAAAAATAACTTCAAGATTCAAGATTCAAAAAACGTTATTGTTCGTTTAAAAACATATTAACAACGGACATATTTCTTCAATCATACATAAAATGACAGTAATAAAACATTGGTGAATCATATAGGGCCTACAGTTGTCAATGCACATTAAAATGATAGTAAATATAGTCATCACTAAAATAGGTAAAGTATAATAATAAAATACGTATAAAAATAGCTACTAAGATAAATAAACAAATAAGCATGTATAATTTCTTAAAATGGATATCTGATAGGAGACAATAACATTAGTAATAACATAAAACTAAAATTGATAAATAAATAAAATTAAATAAAGAGTTACCATAAGAATATGATACACATAAATTGTAAGTCCTTTGTGAGTCTATATTTGTCATACATACCTTTCATATATAAACGTTTATGAGCGTTATTCATTGATGTAATTCTATTTCGTTGTAATTGGTGTATTTATCCCTACACTTACCGTCCAACCTCCCCGATCTGTCGTCATGTCACATGAGACAGCAGCCGGTTGGTCTTCACGGAGAGGGTAGACATGATACACCCCGTTTGTGTGAACACCCGATCTGTACAGGTCGGCGCAGTAACGGGGCTTCTGCCAGCAACCTACAAATACACGTTAGTTATATTAATTGAAAATGATCGATCATATTCCTATAATAGCATAAACACATACAGCATCGGTAAATGTGCATCTGATATTGTAAATCTATCAACAAATGAACATGAAATGACATGAATGTTTACCGCATGGAACGGGAGAGCTAAATCAGGCCTTGCCTTTTGAGGAGCGCGATCGCGCTCGCGCTCCATCGCGCTCCTTTTTTGCTTTTGGGAGGACGATTTTCCGCGCACTCGGGCGTTGGAATTTGTTTTTTTAAGTCGAGATTCATTTTTCGCTGGAACACCACACTTTAAGCTGCATAACACAATAACTGTTGCAGCTACCTTATAAAGTTCTGTGAGTGAAATGTAGCTGTGTTTGTTACATTTTCACGATATCGTTCGCCTTCGGTCAGTTCATGGGCGCCGCCATCTTTGAATTTTCGAAGATCGTAAACACGAAATGAAATTCGCCACGAAGTCTGTCATTCCAACGAAATCCGCTCCAAAAACGAGTTAAGCAGTTAATAAATGTGTACGTACACAAACTATGGCAACATCAAACTAAACTAAAAACTAATCGAACTGCTAAAACAACTCAAATCCAATTTCCAAATACAAATCCGTTAACTTTGAAAATGCTTTAACGTAGAACGATATTCCCAGTTACAAAATCCTCAAAAAATGCAACTTACACTTGGGTAATCAGGAAACTACTTGGTGAATGTATAAATAAGTATATTAGCAAAACCATCGTAGTAAAATCTCAAAACCGAGTGACCCCAAAACACTTTTACGACGCGTTTACGGGCAAATACGCCTAGCGACTTCCGACTGGTTTTTCCGCCATATATACACTGTATATATATATATATATATATATATATATATATATATATATATATATATATAATTTATATATTAGCAAAAGTAGTTTCCCCCAATCCTAAATTTAGTAGTCATTTCTCCCTTCCGACAAGATAGTTATAAAATACTATTTATGTGTGGGATGCATATTATATCTGAGTATAGCCTATAACATATTATAACACAATTACTGCGTCTAGGGAATACTTCTTCCTACGGCACACTGTATACTTCTGTCACTGCACTCACTCTATGTGAATGTTGTGTTGCAGGGTGAAGGCTCGACAATAATATCAATAGCTCTCCTGGGCCATTTTAGGAGGACGATTTTTAGCTCTCCAATAGCTCTCCTGTGCATTTTGAGGAGGACGATTTTTAGCTCTCCAAGGTTTTTCAAAAGACAAGGCCTGCTACATCACGCTGCTCTTAAACAAGTAACCTTTTCAATCATGAAACTGTCAAGTCACATGGTGAAGAACATAATCAGAGGAATGTTATGTAATATTATATATGAACTTACTTGTATTGCCAAAGACACGTCAAACTATTGAGTGTAAGTCTGCAAGCTTAGCAACTCGTGTTAGACCGCTCCTCAAGTACAAACGAAATTCAGCATGTAACATATCCTGATATGTAAGACGTATGTTGCAATCATCACCGTGTTACTCGTTTCGTAAAATTATAAACATCGCACCGCGTTGAACACTTACATGGGTTGCTGGGCTGGTAGCCCAACAGTCTCGTTGTCCCGGGTTGAGCAGCGAGACCGCGTTCTGTCGCGCTTAAAACGAACAACACCGCACAGGTTTCCAGCAGCATGTCTAGTTCCATCTCCCTGACTTTGATTCAAACAAGCAAGGAACTGTATTAATATACATGTCCATGGACTCATTCAAAATAGCTCTCAGCCAATGCAACCAAACTAGGATTGGTCATATGCCACCCTCTGAATACTTTATGATGTAATTATCATGACCGCATAAAATGACACCTAATGTGATGAAAAACCTGGCGTTCTCTTGACGTCATTTACGGAGGTGTTTTTTATTTAGTTTTGCTGTATTTGCATAATTCGTTTACAAGACACATTTCATATTTCTGATGATCTTATATAGACGAGACTTTCCAGAATTACAACACCACAGTCCACAAACATTACGAACTAACATAGACATATGGAATACACCAATCGAGAAAAGACATCAACAACGTTTAACAACTAAATTAATTGCCTCATTTAAACAGTCGATAAATAACATATCGCTAACAGGAATTAGCAACAAATGTGAATACATATCTGACAAAACATCAGTGGCAATACAAAATCCGAATTTGTATCGGTTAAAACTGGGATTTATGCTCGTTCCTCCACCGTGTTCTAACACATCAACGACCAAGTCTAATTCAATCTCTAGGATTGTCCTACGTCACACCAATGTCGTAAACACTGGCATTTCAGGTCGTCTTGACGCACACGGCAGGATTGGTATACTGGGTGACGCATCACAGTGTTTTTGTAAACAAGACATTGTATTGCTAGACCGATTAGAGAGCGCGGCTGGAGTAGTGGTTACCACATCCGTCTGCCACGCCGTCGGCAAGGGTTCGATCCCCGGTACCGATAGTTGTGATATAACAATCTGGCTCTCAACATCCCTCGTGAATCGGAGAATCACGTTAATGTCGGTCCCGTCTCAATTTGGGACGTAAAAGAACCATTGAGGACGACAAGCAGCCTGGCAGTGACTATCCTCAGTGACTCCTGCGTTAGCCCAAGAGTGGGCTGTTTGGAGTAAATAACCTGACACATGAGACCTGAGACCTCGGGGATCAGGGGCGCCGCGTCTGATTACGTCAGTTGTCGAGGCTGATGCTTTTGAAAAAGTTATCCATTAAGATTAGCCAATGCAATTGCTGCTCGTGTTTCAAACAATAGTGTTGGTACCACAATGCTATACTAATATTCGAATGCATAAAAACATTCAGCTGATCGTGAGATTGAGTTGACGTGTTGTTATTCTGTACAAGTCAGACACTGTTAATCAAACTTCAAGTTGCAGGGGTCTTTGTGTTTGTTCACACGAGTATCGGAGTCGAACTGAAAAAGTCAATACAGATAGACTTATCTAAAATCCGTACTTCGCTTAGATTACATACCAGTGCTAATTTGCATATCAAACATCCCGTGGCTTCCAAGGATGTTCGCAAATGTAGACAGGACAAATGTAAGTATGCTGTTAAACATACTGTAAGAACAAAATATGCGATGATGTTATCTCTGAAATCGTGTCACCCAAAATGGAAACACTATTTATGTATGTATGTATGTATGTATGTATGTATGTATGTATGTATGTATGTATGTATGTATGTATGTATGTATGTATGTATGTATGTATGTATGTATGTATGTATGTATGTATGTATGTATGTATGTATGTATGTATGTATGTATGTATGTATGTATGTATGTATGTATGTATGTATGTATGTATGTAGGTATGTAGGTATGTATGTATGTATGTATGTATGTATGTATGTATGTATGTATGTATGTATGTATGTATGTATGTATGTATGTATATATGTATGTATGTATGTATGTATGTATTTATTAATTAATTTATTTATGCATGTGTGTATGTATGTATGTATGTATGTATGTATGTATGTATGTATGTATGTATGTATGTATGTATGTATGTATGTATGTATGTATGTATGTATGTATGTATGTATGTATGTATGTATGTATGTATGTATGCATGCATGCATGTACGTACGTACGTACGTATGTATGTATGTATGTATGTATGTATGTATGTATGTATGCATGTATGTATGTATGTATGTATGTATGTATGTATGTATGTATACATGTATGTATGTTTGTGTGTATGCATGTATGCATGTATGCATGTATGCATGTATGAATGTATGCATGTATGTGTATATGTATGCATACATGTATGTATGCATGTATATGTAGGTGTGTGCGCACGTATGTACGTATACATACACATACATACGTATACATGTGTGTGTATCTGCACGTACGCATGCACGTATATATATATGCACGTGCGTATGCATGTTTGCATGCGTGCCTTTATGTCCGTATGCACGTATGCTGCATATATGTATATACAGGTGTATTCGTATATACGTCTATGTGTACTTGATGCATGTAATAATGCATGCATGTATGTTTGTATATATATATATATATATATATATATATATATATATATATATATATATATATATATATGTATATATATATATATATATCTATATATATATATATATATATATATATATATATATATATATATATATATATATATATATATATATATATAATTACATATCGTTATTTTGAAGTTCTTACAACATTTATTACTGTGTTATTGGCAAGACCTGAGACAGTCTTCTTGGTCACGATGTCCTAAAGCTCGTGTTGCGAAAAAAAAGGTTGTTTAAGAACATATGACTGTGACTGTAAGTGACTGCAACACCTATTTATTACATCCAGAACGATTACACGCAGCTGCTTATTGTCAAATACCAAATACACCAAACCCGTCATGTCAAGTCGACCTGCTATGACAATGTTCACGATACATTCTGTATTTCTGCTAATTGTACATAGACGATAATATTCGAAATGTTTGCTATGCAACATCACAATCCATACATTTTCCGTACAAAACCATATACATACAGTAAAAAATAGCAGTAGAGACAATACATCATACACTTACGTTTAACAACACCCACAACAGCCACATTTAAACCGTCAACAGATAACCATCAGATATATCGCAAACTCAGGTACATTATTCCAAACGAAACATCAAACAAATACGACGAAATATCTGACAACTCGGCAATGGCAATACACAATTCAAACTAAAATGTTCTCGATTGCAAGTCTGATTTATGCTCACAGCTCCACCACGTTCGAAAACATCAACGGGCAAATCTAAGTAAATATCTAGTATTGTCCTATGTCAAAAATGGCGTAAACACGGACACATTAGATCGTCTTGACATACACCACGACGTTGATATATTGGGTGACGCGTCACAATAAACAATTACTTGTAAACCTCGTGAATGGTCAGCATTGTTTTGTATTGTCGCTTGCCGCAAAGTCTTCCTAAACGACACTTTGTATTGCAAGACTTGGGACACCATGCCCTCGAAGACAACTGCGAACACCATCGGGCAGCAGGGATTGCTGCGAATGAATACGTCAGTTCCAGCCTAAAGTGCATGTGGCGGTTGCTTTTCAAATATAAAGTAGCAAACATAACAGCTACATAAATAAGATAATACTTTGATCAGGTAGCATTGTTATTAAAAAATAAGCAAGCTTTTTAGTAGAAACCTTAGTTTGTTTATGTTGGTAGTGTCCAACGTGTCCGCTAGGGAACGGTGCCAGTAAAGACTAAATTTGTAAGTTGTGTATAACATAAAGTGAGCTGCAGTTACTGTCCACATTAAACAGTCTTTCTAAAGACTAATTGGTATACAGACTGAGTAAATTTAGAGTTCCTGTGATATCATAATATGGCCCATTGCAAGCGGCAAGTGAAGGCAAGGAGGCACTTAGTATGTGACTATTGTCACAGCTTTGTCGATTTTGCTCTATCCGGATGCACAAAGTCATGGGCAGAAACAATGGAGGAAGACTTTACTTTCCAGTGCACAGGGTGTTGTAAAGTGGAATGTCTTACAGTAGAGTTAGCTAGACTAACCGATATTGTGAAGGGGCTGGAGATGAAAATAACCAAAGAGATGGATGGAAGAGGACGGAATGAGCAATGCAGTCACAAGAAGGATGAGGACATGAGATTGAGAGGAGGGAGGGTGAGTGCAAGGAAAACAAATGGGGAAAGAACAAGAGAAAGCACGGTATGCAGGAAGGTGACAGGGGAGAAAGTGACAGTAGATGAGGGGGGACAATGGGACAGGAGAGGAGAGAAGTTCATGTGACCAGAGGAAAGATGAATGGAAGAAAGGAACTGAGAGTAAATGTGCCGAAAGGGAATTCAATAACAGGGATGATGACAGGACGAAAAGACGCAGGGAAAAAAGGAACAACAGAGAAGGCGGGAGGAAGAAAAGTCAACGACCAGGGAGATGCAACACGGAGGAGCTACTCTGAGGCAGTGATTGAGGGGGCATCGAGAACAGAAAGGGTGTTTATGGGCGACTCAATTTTGAGAAAGACAGACAAGACTTTAAACAAAGGCGAAGATGTTGTTGTTTGTCTTCCGGGCTCTCGGATAGAGAATGTGACAGAAAGGGTAGGGAACGTGTTGGGGCATGGCCAGGGAGGATCTATATTAGTACATGTAGGGACGAACAATGCAGACAAGGAGGGGACAACTAGAGTAGTGCAAAGATACAGACAGTTGGTAGGGAAGCTGAAGAAGACAAGAGTTGAGCAGATCATTCTCTCAGGAATTTTGCCAGTGATGGGAGGAAGGGGTGTAGCCTATAGGAACTGCAAGAGGATGGCAATCAACGTTCTAGTAGAGCAGATGTGCGAAGAAGATGGAGTTGGATTTGTAGATTTGTGGGGATACTTTGTGGGAAAAGAAGATATGTATATGAGAGATGGCCTCCATCTAAGCGGAAAGGGCGCAGCAGTTTTCTCCGAGAACTTGCTTCAATCTATGGACAGGGGAACAGGTTTCAGTTATTTAAACTAGATTCGCAGGGGGGATTCACAGAGAAGCCAAATACTGGAGGCACAGATAAGGACAGCACAAAGAAAACGGCAAAGAACAGTCTGGAAAACTCTACCACATTTGGTTATAAATGTGTTTGTTTAAATGCAAGGAGCATAGTAAACAAAAGAAATGAACTAAACATGATGGTAGAAGATACTGACCCTCACATAATAGGTATAACTGAATCTTGGGCCACCCCCGACATATCAGACACCGAATTAGGAATGACAGGATATGTCATGTTTAGGAAAGATAGAATAGGGAGAAGGGGAGGTGGCGTTATTTTATATATTAAAGAATCCATCCAGGCTTACGAAATAAAATTAGAAAAAGAAGCAGAATGTGAAGAAGCTGTCTGGTGTAACATAGTTTCAGGAAACTCAACGTTAACTGTTGGGTTAGTTTATCGAAGTCCAAACATAAACACAGAAGAGAATGAGAAAATACAAAACGCTATAAAGGAAGTCAGTAAACGGGACTGTATAATTATGGGGGATTTTAACCATGGGCGTATACAATGGAAATCTCTACAGAGTACTGGGAGTGAAGATCAAAAGTTTTTAAATTTAGTACAAGACAGTTTCCTTATTCAACATGTGTTAGAACCAACAAGGGGTGAGAACGTGTTGGACATAGTGTTGAGCTCACAGAAGGAATGTATTGATAATGTCAGGATATGTGAGCCACTGGGATGTAGTGATCACAACCAGATATATTTTATCATCAAAGTAAAAGGAGAACAGAATCGAAAAATACGGTACAGGAAATTTTTTCACAAAGGAAGATATAAGGACATGAGGAAATATTAGCAAAGATAGACTGGAATAACGCACTGGAGAATAAGACAGCAAAAGAATGTTGGAATATCTTAAAGAGTGAAATTGACTGCATTGTCGAAAAATTTGTCCACTTGAAAAAACAAGGGAAACGGTCAAAAAAGAAACACTTATCAAAAGAAGCCATTAGAAAAATCAAATACAAGCAAATGATGTGGAAGACATATAGACATAATGGAAGTGAAGAAGACTATGCCATTTATAAAGAAGCACTTAACCAAGCTACAGCTGAAATTAGAAATTCAAAGAGAAGCTATGAACAAAAATTAGCTTTTAATATAAAACATGACAGCAAGAGTTTTTATGCGTATGTTCGAAGTAAACAGAAAGTTCAGGATAAGGTCGGACCTCTAGAAGATAGTGATGGAAAAATAATAACAGAGGGATTCTTAATGGCAGAAAACCTAAATGAATACTTTAGTTCGGTATTTACCAGGGAAGATATTAGTGCATTACCAGTACCAGAGACTACATTCGAAGGGAGAGAGTCAGACTATTTAGGACAACTAATTGTAATACCAAAAATGGTAGCTAAGAAAATAAGGGACATGAAGGATAATAAGTCACCTGGAGTGGATGGGATTCCTCCCAAATTACTACTGGAAATTGTAGAACAAATTAGCACACCACTTGCAACAGTGTTCAATTTGGCATTAGAGGAAGGAGTAGTTCCGTTAGAATGGAAAGAAGCAAACATCATACCATTATTTAAAAAAGGATCAAGAAGCAAGTCAGAGAACTATAGACCAGTGAGTTTAACATCGGTGATTTGTAAACTATTAGAAAGACTAATTAAAGAGCACTTGGTTGATTTTCTTGTTAAAAATAACTTGATTAACCCATCTCAACATGGGTTTCTAAAAGCGAGGTCATGCTTAACAAATATCTTATGTTTTTTGGAAGATGTCACAAAGTGGGTAGATGAGGGATCACCAGTAGATATAATATACTTAGATTTTAAAAAAGCTTTTGACAAAGTGCCACATCAAAGATTACTACTTAAACTGAAGGCCCATGGCATAGGCAATGTTATGATTAACTGGATAGAAAAATGGCTTATTGATAGAAGACAAAGAGTAGTAGTTGATGGGGAGGTTTCAAACTGGAAATCGGTTTTGAGTGGAGTACCGCAGGGATCAGTATTGGGACCTATTTTGTTCTTAATATATATCAATGATTTGGATGATGATATAACAAGCAAGGTGTTGAAGTTTGCGGATGATACAAAAGTGTTCAGAAAAATAAAAAGTGATACAGATAGACAGCAATTACAAGATGATCTAAATAAGTTGACCGAATGGTCTGAGAAGTGGCAAATGCTGTTTAATTATGGGAAGTGTAAGTGCCTCCACACAGGACATGGGAATGAAGATGCACAATATACAATGGGTGATACTGTACTAAATACTACCGTAAAGGAAAAGGACTTAGGGTTAACTATTAGTGCTGATATGAAGGTATCGGAACAGTGTGCAATTGCAGCAGCGAAGGGAAACCAAATTTTTGGATTAATTAGGCGAAATATAGTGTACAAGGAAAAAGAACTAATAATACCACTGTACAAAACAATAGTTAGGCCTCATTTAGAATATTGCATACAGGCATGGAGGCCATATCGCAAGAAGGATATTGATATACTAGAAATAGTACAAAGAAGAGCAACCAAAATGATACAAAAACTCAGGAATATTTGTTATGAAATGCGTCTAAAAGAATGTGGATTAACAACACTAGAAACCAGGAGACTGCGAGGAGATCAGATAGAAGTTTTTAAAATATTGAATGGGTATGAAAATATTGACAGAAATATTTTTTTCTCAGTCAAGGAAGAGAGAAGGACTAGAGGACATGGAGTTACATTAGCAAAGAAGCAATGTAGATTAGATATTAGAAAATTTTCATTTTCACAAAGAACAGTAAATGAATGGAACAGATTATCGGCTGATTGTGTAAGTGCTAGTAGTGTTAACATGTTCAAAAATAAAATTGACATGTACCTAAGAAGGGCGGGGTACATTCAGATAGATAGGTTGGACTCTCGATAAGCCAAAGGGCTTCCTTGTCCACCTGCCATCTTGAGTTGATTCTCTAGGTGGCAATCTTGTTAAATCTTGTTAAATCTTGTTAAATACTTGTCTGTTAAGTTCAGGCAATGCTCGTGTTACAAACAGGGTGTTTGAGGTATAAGCAAATATTCGAGTATACGAAGCAGTTGAGTTGATGGTACGATTGGGTGGACGGATCATTATTCTGGGGTTACCAGAAACTGTTTATTAAACATCAGATTGCGGCGGTTATTGCGCTGTTCATCAGGGAAATGGAGTAAGATAGGATAACTCAGTACATTAGGTTGACTCAGCTAACTTCCGAACTTTGTTTAGATTATTTTCCATAATAGTAGTATTAGAAGTAATACTTTTATTACAAAACAACAACAACAACAAAAACAACAACTACTACTACTGCTACTGCTACTGCTACTGCTACTGCTACTGCTACTGCTACTGCTACTGCTACTGCTACTGCTACTGCTACTGCTACTGCTACTGCTACTGCTACTGCTACTGCTACTGCTACTGCTACTGCTACTGCTACTGCTACTGCTACTGCTACTGCTACTGCTACTGCTACTGCTACTGCTACTGCTACTGCTACTGCTACTGCTACTGCTACTGCTACTGCTACTGCTACTGCTACTGCTACTGCTACTGCTACTGCTACTGCTACTGCTACTGCTACTGCTACTGCTACTGCTACTGCTACTGCTACTGCTACTGCTACTGCTACTGCTACTGCTACTGCTACTGCTACTGCTACTGCTACTGCTACTGCTACTGCTACTGCTACTGCTACTGCTACTGCTACTGCTACTGCTACTGCTACTGCTACTGCTACTGCTACTGCTACTGCTACTGCTACTGCTACTGCTACTGCTACTGCTACTGCTACTGCTACTGCTACTGCTACTGCTACTGCTGCTGCTGCTGCTGCTGCTGCTGCTGCTGCTGCTGCTGCTGCTGCTGCTGCTGCTGCTGCTGCTGCTGCTGCTGCTGCTGCTGCTGCTGCTGCTGCTGCTGCTGCTGCTGCTGCTGCTGCTGCTGCTGCTGCTGCTGCTGCTGCTGCTGCTGCTACTGCTACTGCTACTGCTACTGCTACTGCTACTGCTACTGCTACTGCTACTGCTACTGCTACTGCTACTGCTACTGCTACTGCTACTGCTACTGCTACTGCTACTGCTACTGCTACTGCTACTGCTACTGCTACTGCTACTGCTACTGCTACTGCTACTGCTACTGCTACTGCTACTGCTACTGCTACTGCTACTGCTACTGCTACTGCTACTGATACTGATACTGATACTGCTACTGCTACTGCTACTGCTACTGCTACTGCTACTGCTACTGCTACTGCTACTGCTACTGCTACTGCTACTGCTACTGCTACTGCTACTGCTACTGCTACTGCTACTGCTACTGCTACTGCTACTGCTACTGCTACTGCTACTGCTACTGCTACTGCTACTGCTACTGCTACTGCTACTGCTACTGCTAC
>OZ024867.1:1647480-1717480 GCA_964017155.1 Oasisia sp. SBJ-2009
GTCACCTCAGAACTAACCGTCCATCGTCACCTCAGGACTATCGTCTTTCGTCACCTCAAAACTAACCGTCCACCGTCACCTCAGGACTAACCGTCCACTGTCACCTCAGGACTAACCGTCCACCGTCACCTCAGGACTAACCGTCCACCGTCACCTCAGGACTAACCGTCCACTGTCACCTCAGGACTAGCCGTCCATCGTCACCTCAGAACTAGCCATCCACCGTCACCTCAAAACTAACCGTCCACCGTCACCTCAGCACTAACCGTCCACCGTCACCTCAGAACTAGACGTCCTCCGTCACCTCAAGACTAGACATCCACCGTCACCTCAAGACTAGACATCCACCGTCACCTCAAGACTAGACATCCACCGTCACCTCAAGACTAGACATCCACCGTCACCTCAAGACTAGACATCCACCGTCACCTCAAGACTAGACATCCACCGTCACCTCAAGACTAGACATCCACCGTCACCTCAAGACTAGACATCCACCGTCACCTCAAGACTATACATCCACCGTCACATCAAGACTAGACATCCACCGTCACCTCAAGACTAGACATCCACCGTCACCTCAAGACTAGACATCCACCGTCACCTCAAGACTAGACATACACCGTCACCCCAAGACTATACATCCACCGTCACCCCAAGACTATACATCCACCGTCACCTCAAGACTAGACATCCACCGTCACCTCAAGACTAGACATCCACCGTCACCTCAAGACTAGACATCCACCGTCACCTCAAGACTAGCCATCCACCGTCACCTCAAGACTAGACATCCACCGTCACCTCAAGACTAGACATCCACCGTCACCTCAAGACTAGACATCCACCGTCACCTCAAGACTAGACATCCACCGTCACCTCAAGAATAGACATCCACCGTCACCTCAAGACTAGACATCCACCGTCACCTCAAGACTAGACATCCACCGTCACCTCAAGACTAGACATCCACCGTCACCTCAAGACTAGACATCCACCGTCACCTCTAGACTAGACATTCACCGTCACCTCAAGACTAGACATCCACCGTCACCTCAAGACTAGACATCCACCGTCACCTCAAGGCTAGCCGTCCACCGTCACCTCAAGACTAGCCGTCCACCGTCACCTCAAGACTAGCCGTCCACCGTCACCTCAAGACTAGACATCCACCGTCACCTCAAGACTAGACATCCACCGTCACCTCAAGACTAGACATCCACCGTCACCTCAAGACTAGACATCCACCGTCACCTCAAGACTAGACATCCACCGTCACCTCAAGAGTAGATATCCACCGTCACCTCAAGACTAGACATCCACCGTCACCTCAAGACTAGACATCAACCGTCACCTCAAGACTAGACATCCACCGTCACCTCAAGACTAGCCGTCCACCGTCACCTCAGGGGTGTTATGCATGAACCGATACCAGTAGTAGTCAGAGACAATGCTATTGTCTCTGACTATAAACGTCGGGATTTCTGCCATGGCGAAGTTGGTATGCATGAACCGGACGTTAGACAGAGACAATGAAGTCAGAGACTTTTACGCGATTGTCCCGACGTTTGGAGTGGAACTAATTTTAGACTAAGCTATAAAGGGATTTCCCAATATGTCTTACGCAATGCGCAGTCGCGGCCTATAGTTGACCTTACAAGACCACTTCCTTCCGGGCAGTTGTCGTCTGCTTTCACCAGAAAAAGGAAAATGTCGGGACAAGGAGATATTTCGTCGAAAAGGGTAAACAAACAAAATGCAGCGATTTAGAAACATTGACTTTATTAGAACAAATAGAAAAAGAAAAGGACTTATTAACTTCACATTTCCAAAACGGAGTGACGCTAAAAAGAAAATAAATGTTGTGGCAAAACATTCCGATTCCGTCAACGCCGTAACCATCCATAGACATAGTCGTAGGTGGTAATGGTTGGAGTGTCGGGCAGGTGAAAAAGTGGGGGAATGACATGAAATATGTAGTCATAGACCAGCAACGGAGAAGTATGACGACGGGAGGTGGGTGCCCTCTTCCATAGATCCTGTACGAAAATGTCATCAGAAGGATACTAGGGGAAACCACCAACCTGGTGAACGGGGTGGAAGGTAAGAGCCAAGTTCCAACCAGCTGCAAGATCGATGCGTTCTTTCTAGCATTACAAATAATATTATTAAAACGTATTGCGTAACATATGCAATTATCAGTTTTAATTAGGTATTACTTTTCTATGCCTAGCCATACATGAAACCCTATACTAGGCTTTGTTTGTAGTAACGAACTATATTTTGATATTGTATTGCAAATGGCTCTTCTACGTATGTAACCATGTTGGATGCTTCCAAAGACTCCAATGCGTTTGACAACTTGGATCATAGCATGCCATTAAGCTAAGTGACTGTGGCTCACGGACGCTGTCCTACTTTATTGTGCACATTCTTTGCCACTGGTATCATCATGCTGTCGGTCGCGAAGCGACAAAGACTGCTTCCATCACTTGACTCTTGTTCTCCATTTGTCTCTCTGCTGTGAGAGTGATGTCCAGGAGTCGATCTTTATGTCTCTCAGCTTCAGGTTTCTCTTGATGGTATCTTTGAACCGGAGACGAGGGCGCCCTCTCTTTCTGTGACCAGAAGACAGTTGGGAGTAGAGAACCTGCTTCGGTAGCCTGTCTGATGACATCCTCATGAGGTGTCCAGTCCACCGGAGATTCTTTCTGATCAGGACATCTTCCATAGATGGCAGCCCTGTCCGTTCGAGTATTTCCTTGTTTGTCACTTTGTCCATCCAGGTTATCCTCATGATCGAACGCAGATGTCGCATCATGAAGGCATGCAACTTTTTCACCTGTCGTCTGTACACTGTCCAGGCCTCGGCTCCCTATAGGAGGGTGGACAGCACAATTGCACGGTATATCTTGCCTTTAACCCGCATGGACACATGGTGGTTGTTCCAGAGTCTCTGGCGTAGTCGGCCAAAAGATGCACTAGCCTTGGCCATCCTCCTCTGTATTTCATCGTCAATGCATCCGTCACTTGATATAGTGCTTCCGAGGTAGGTGAATTCCATAACAGAGTTCAGCTTGTTTCCATCAACCATGATATCCTCCTCTCGGGTTCTTGTAGAGTTGGGTTGGTACAGCACCTCGGTCTTCTTGATGTTAATCTTCAGGCCGAACTTCGTTGACGCATTGGAAAAAGCATCCACTATGTTCTGCATCTCTTCAGCAGAGTGTGCAACCAGCGCACTGTCATCTGCGAATAGCAGCTCCCTCATCAGT
This sequence comes from Oasisia sp. SBJ-2009, assembly GCA_964017155.1. Taxonomy (NCBI): domain Eukaryota; kingdom Metazoa; phylum Annelida; class Polychaeta; order Sabellida; family Siboglinidae; genus Oasisia; species Oasisia sp. SBJ-2009. The sequence goes on from OZ024867.1 coordinate 1,650,756, forward strand.
ATCCGTGTAGTCTTGGTCTTCGCTCTGAAGTGTGCGACGTTGAATAGGTCAGCGCTCTGTCTGGACTGTACGTAGATGCCATCCCCCATGTCACGGAAAGCATTGTCGAGCATTGCTGATAGGAAGATGGAAAAGAGCGTGGGCGCCAGTACACAGCCTTGCTTGACCCCATTTGTGACCCTGAACGATTCCGAGACTTCCCCTCCAACATTAACAGTCGCCATCATTCCGGTATGTAGTGCCTCGATCATTGTTGTGAACTTCTCTGGGCAGCCATACTTCTTCAGTAGCTGCCATAGTCCGGTCCTCCCAACTGTATCGAACGCCTTACTGAAGTCGACAAATACCATGTACAGTGATCGGTCCTGCTCAATGCACTTTTCTTGTAGTTGTCGGAGACAAAATATCATATCCACGGTGCTCCGGTTACCTCTGAAGCCACATTGTGTCTCCGGAACTACCTCTGGTGTTAGGTGGGTAGATAGTCTGTTGAGGAGGATCCTGGCGAAGATCTTGCCTGCTATGGAAAGAAGAGAGATTCCTCTATAGTTCCCACAGTCTGTTCGATCACCTTTCTTGTAGATGGTTATAATGCTTGCATCCTTCCATGCTTGTGGTACAGAACCCATCTCCCAGGCATTGGTGATTAGTTGGTGCAGTCTGCTGAACAGATTGTCTCCTCCATGTTTCCATACTTCTGCAGGAATTCCATCTCCTCCAGGTGCTTTGCCATCTTTCAGGCTGGCGATTGCTCTAGCCATCTCATCCATAGTTGGAATCTCATCAAGGCTTGTCTTGGTAATGCGCTGCGGGATGTTGTCCAGAGCTTCGTGATCTATGTCGCCAGGGACGTTGAGTAGCTTCTGGAAGTGTTCACTCCATCTTGCCACAACTCTCTTGCTGTCAGAGAAGGTTTCCATTCCGTCTGTTGATTTTAGTTGAACAGGTCCCTTCTTTTTGGGTCCCCACACTTCCTTCAGTCCATTGTAGAAGCCCTTCATGTTGTTACTGTCGGCAGCTCTCTGCAGCTCCACTGCTTTCCTTTCCCACCAGTCCGACTTCAGTGCACGGGTGTGTTTTTGTAGCAGTCTGCAAGCATCTTTGTATGCTGCAGTGGTGGATCTAGTGCTCCTGGTTTGCAACACTCTCTGGTGGGCTTGATCTCTTCTGCTCATAAGAGTCTGTAGCTCCTGGTCGTTGGGGTCGAACCAGTACTGGTGTTTTCTCTCTGGCTTGCCAAGATATGTCTTGGCTGTGTTGTACACAACCTGCTGCAGAGCTGCCCATTCCTCGTCTGGTGTTGGGTTTTCCTTCTCCTCCCAGTGGGCGAGAGCACTGTCCATCTCCTGCTCAAAACTCTCCCTATGGCTGATGGTACTTAGTTTTGCAGTGTTGAGCTTGGTCGATTTATTTGTCCCTTGCCTGTTCTGCTTTTGTCGTATTCTGAAAGCCACTTTTGATCTCAGCATCTGGTGATCGGTCCAGCAGTTTGCTCCACGCATGGCTCGGGTGCTGTGGATGTCCATCTTATCCCGACACCTCGTGATGATGAAGTCGATCATATGCCAGTGTTTGGAACGAGGATGCATCCAGGTGGTCTTGCGTTCATCCTTCTGCTTGAACATGGTGTTCGTCACTATCAGTTCGAACTCAGAGCACAGAGCCAGTAGAAGTTCGCCATTGGAGTTGCATTTCCCAATCCCATGTTTGCCCATGACCAAGGGCCACTTGTCATTGTCTCTTCCTATCCTCGCATTGAAGTCTCCTATCAGCAGTAGCTTATCGGTATGAGGGATGCCCCTGAGCACACTTGTGAGCTGGTTGTAGAAGGCCTCCTTGTTTTCGTCTGGGTTTGTCATTGTCGGAGCATACCCGTTGATAATTGTAGCAAAGTTGTCCTTGCTCAGAGGTAGTCTCATCGTCATGATTCTGTCACTTACTGGCCGTGGCATTTCTGTCAGCTTTGTGACGATATCCTTTTTGATAGCAAAGCCCACTCCGGCCTCCCTTCTTTCTCCCTCGGGTTTGCCACTCCAGAAGAAAGAGTATTCCAAGTCGTTGAGACTACCAGACTATGAGAACCTTGTTTCACATAGGGCGGCGATGTCGATGTTGTATTTGGCAAGTTCCATTGCTACTAGTGCCGTACGTCTTTCTGGTCGGTTAGCTCCTTCTCGGTCGAGGAGAGTCCTGACGTTCCATTGCCCAATTGTCAGTAGTTGTCTTCTTTGTCTTCTTCTTCCTAGCTGATTTTCCACTGTCGATGGAAGATGAGGTCGAGCAGCGCGGTCCTTGGTAACCCGGGCGACGGCCGATCCGGTATCATGTTTCGTGCAGTTGTACATTTCATGGAAGCTGCTAGCAAAACCTGTTGAAGTACCGCTGGCTTTTGCAAGTTACTAGCGACACTCTCTCAGGGAGCAAATAGAGGACACACCGGCAAGAACATGTCAAGACAGGCGCAAACTATTTGTCCCTGCAGTGGCTGGTCGAGAGATGTTGGGAGTTCCATACACCAACCGCCCTTGATGCTGCCACAGTGACATGGTTTTCTGTTTAGGGTTTGCTCCCTTAGCCTTCGGTTCTGACAAGAACCTATACCACAAGGCAGTGGTTTACAACTCTGCATGGCAGGGGCGTCAAACTCCCTGAGGTATTGCAATACCCGAGGTACTGCAATACCTGCATACTATCTGGTATAGCACTAAGAAATTCACTATTAAATGGTGTAAGCACTTTTCTAGCTATTTCAATGTCTCATGTATCCTTCCCCCACCTTCACAATGTGTAGATGGATGACTAAAATGTAAATCTCAACAAATTACGAATTGATTGTCTTTATGCAGACACTTTAATCAACCATTTCATGTATGCTGATGATATCTGTATTTTTCTCTCAGTGTTGCTGTTTTGAGAACACTTACATAATGCTGTACCAAGTATGGTGAATTGTTCAACATAACATATAATATCAACAAGTCTTATTGTATGGTTATCAACAGGAAATCCAAGCAAATGACAAACTTGAATTCATTGTGTCAATGTCAATAATTGTTCATTACCTTATACAATTAAAAATAAATGCCTTGGTCATATAACCAATTCTAACCTCACTGATGATGATGACATTGCCAGACAAAAAAGATGCATTTATGCAAAACGTAATATTTCAGTTCAAAAAGGTCTTTTTAGTCGTTCAACCGAAATAACCATATTGCAAGCTTACTTTGCTCCAATGTACACTTCATTTTGTTAACTACTTCCATACACATATACATTTTCGATACTGAATATCCCAATTGTACATGTCATATATGTATATTATATTTTATTTTATATAATTATTCTTAACATTTCTTCCAATATGTTTCATCACCTATTTATTTATTTTTATTTATTTTATTACGGACTTATTGATTATTGTACTTGTACCTCATAATTGGTTTAATATGAATTTTTTTCTTAAACAAAGTTTGTATATATATATATATATATATATATATATATATATATATATATATATATTATATATAATTATATATGTATTGACCCCATGTGTGGGCATGTACATATTGTCATTATAATTTTAAGTGCCACATGCAGCTGCATATAGCTGAACTAAGTAGTACTTACTTTAAATGTAGACTTACTTTTACAATGTCAAACTATTATGCAATTAAGTACTAGCACTAATCAGCTATGCTTTTTTATATAGACAAGTTTATGTGTACAAGACTCCGATCCTGCTGGGGTTCTGCGTTTGCATTTGGTGTCATATTTGTTCAACGTAAACTTCCACCGCTCCTATCATGTAAATGTATAGCAGGCTGTACATTTACACTAGCATGTAATCTTATCATGAAACGTTCTTGTTTTATATTGTGGTGGACATCAACACTGGTATGGTTTGTTAATAATATTTATATTTATTGTATTTGGTAATGTATGTATGAATGTGTGTTATCTTGCTTATTTTTGCAGGTTGTTTGTTGAAGATATGATCATGGTGCCATAATTATGGCAATTCCCTTTGATGATATCCTTTGTTTTTGGAACCTTATTATTAATTGCATTGTAATAACTCTAATAGTTATAGTAACATTGGTGAGGGAAGACATTGTTATAAAATAAAACATGTGTTGGAGTGTGCTGCCAAAAATGACCGCAAAATGTTTCTTACAATACTTACTTGATGGAGTGATACCAATTATAATACCTGGACACTAGTGTTTGATTCATGAATGATGTATTACATTATTATTATATTTTATGTATGATCATGGTACATGTACATATGGTGTACTGGAATAGTCAGTATTAAATATTAGCATATGGAATTCGACATAAAATTTTTACGAAAATTACCACATAATTAACATACATTTAGAGGAAGTTGATTTTGGACTTTCTGTGCCTCTGAATGTGCAATGTGCCATTAATTTATGTACATATATGTTATATATTATTTATCCTGTTGCAGTACCACTGATCATCCCGTCTAGTACAGACATAGAAAATGCATGTAAGTTCAATTATTTATAAACAATACAAATACAAATCATCTCAACATATAAACAATAACTACAAGATACTAATTTTAATACAACAATCAATAAGAAATAAAACAGATTACTATAACCTTAGACAACACCACATTACCAGTCAACACCCTTAGACAAGAGTATGCAATCTTATATATCACACCTGTCTAGAACAACATATGTTACTCGTACTGGTAAAATGTCCTCAAATCCTTTGTGTGCAAAAAAGCGATGTATTACTGAATAACTGGTAATACGAAGATCAAAGTTACACTTTGCCACTTCATGTAAATGTTGTGGGCATGTAATTTATAATAACTTAATTGTATTTAAGTGTGGCTTTGACCATTTGATCATCAAGAAAAGAGTTAAAACATCATCAATGTTTCAGATGCAGGACACGAGTATATCCTAGAAGACTCGACAGTTGTGGGATGTACTGGCGGCTGTGAATCGGTGTCCACGTTCACATTGAGTTCACCTACAGCTCCAGCTCCAGCGTTCATTAAGAAGGGACAACGGAAGACGGGAAGGTGCCTCATTCCCGATCAATAAGCTATAGCAAAAAACGAATTATTTTCCCAATGGCATGAAAGTGAAATAAAAAACGATGCAATAACATATTTAAATACTTTTCAAAGTATTTGTATTTGACCTTAAAAATAACAAGTATTTGTATTAGTATTTAAATACACGTCAATGTATTTGACCAACTGCAGTGTATGCTTTGTGTTGTTTAATTAGCAACCCAGTTTCTATAACCAGTTTCTGCAATGCAAGTGCCAATATCGGGGGTGAACTATTTATATTGTTACGTACTGTTTAGAATCACTGATAATGTATATGTTAGAATATAGATAACTATATGAGTATTACTTCCAAAGTAATCAAATAATGTATAGTACCATAACATGTGAAATAGCTCAATGAAGCTGAAATATTGCAACGATAACATGCATGTGACCTTACACAAGACAGAGAGAGGGGGTGATAAATGTCCAGTGGCACCTTTTAATATAGATTTTGCACAAATAAGATAAAGGAACAGTATTACCTCTAAAAACAGTTGTTGATAATCCTTTTTGCGGACGACTTTTCCTGCTGCTGCTTCATGTAATCACAGTTTCCATCGTCTTCATCATCTTCATCCTCTGAACTTGAAGAGTCTGATGGATATTCCAGTACAGGGACGTTCGTGTGCCTTGCATGAATGTGTAACATGAGGCAAACGATAATGACCTTGCATGCTTTTGCTGGTTGCAAACGCAGGCCATATCATAGGCAGAGGAATCTAGTAGGGCAGAGTAACACGATGTATTTGAGTTTCTTTAGTATTTAGAAGTATTGAACACGATAATAATCATATTATACCCCACAATTACACAAATTGGTGAAGTCATGAGTGGCAATTGGTGTGTAATCATTAAGATATGGTATTATTTCCATGTATCTACAGATATATTGTTTGCTTACTATATTGTGAAATATATTGATATCATTCATAGGCATATAGCCTTGTTTCATCTGCATTTGTTTTCTGGTCGTTTATGCTTATTAAGAATGTAATTTCATGTATTTAGTACATGTTGTGCCTGCCTATGTGACATACATTGATCTAAGTCTGGTTAACTGTGAACCATGCCACAGAATGTCCTGGTCATCAAACATGCTCCAATAAAATGGGGGAAACGTTGGTGATTTTATTGTTTTGCTTTATTGCAAATTTACTAAAATTAGCATATTTTGTGTTCCACTAACCGTTGCTTAGCAACGCCAATGCTTCTTTCTATAGTTGTCCGTGTACACCTGTGAGCGTTGTTGTAAGTCCTTTGTTTTCTGGTGACAGGGTCAAGGACAGGTGTCATCAGCCATGTCCGCAACATGTAACCACTGTCACCAAGGATTATTCCATCAAGTGGAGGTCGATTTCCTTCAATCACGGAAAACAAGTAATTTTTTCAATTACCATGTGATACATCACAAACAATCATAAATCTGTTAAGCTATTTATGCATACAAAATACGAAATTAAGTAATACACTGCAGGTTATAACAGGTCAATTATGATTTGTTTTATTTTGTACAGTGGTTTACAGCTTTAGTGGTTAATAAGTTAATTATCACATTAACAAAAACGTCTAATCAAATCGCATGAAGTATAATCGCTAGTATGTGTGTGTGCTGTAAATGTTTTCGTTTCTCAGCAGTGGGCATGTAATGGACGTTTCCTTGACATGCACAGTTTATATCGATGGATGTAATTTCAATATTATTGTGTAAATCAAATAAATTAAGGTTTTGGATGTACCTTCAAAGTGTTCAAACACTGCTCATTGCGTCAGTATTCGGGTATCATGCACCGATCATGGCCACTTGGCAATGACGTTAATGAAAAATAAATTGGCATCGCATATCACCTGGAAATGAAAGAATAATTCGCTCAGTGTTTCATGGAAAATATGTTAGTTTAATAACCTTTAATTTGCAAATATGTTGTTCATGCATCCTCCCCGACAGTGTTGTAGTCATATGCCCCGAAAAACGGCTCAGTGACATACACTTTAGAATCATTACAAACAAAATGTTGTGCTGTCGTACGTTGTTTTCAACAAACACATTAAACAAATTCAAATCTTACATTTTACAGATGTTTTCCATTTGTGATAGTTTGCAGTTTATTTTCACCAATTACTCTTGAAATACCGATTTATTGTCCTGTTATTTTATACATTTGTTCATGTCAACCTCAAATAAAATACAATATATGCCCTGTACAATGTTTTTTTTTATTAAATACAGTATCTGTATCATTTCGTTTTATATGAACGAATTATTCGTCATAAGACATAATGTAATTATAGTGGAATAGGCTGCACAACGTCGTATGATTTTCCCTGACCCGAAACAATTGCACAGCTATTTCTCTGGGGGATCGTTTGTCACAAACCATCGAAACTACCAGATATTAAAAAAACCTTTTGCTGGCGTGGGCGGATTTACATTTCGTTGTTACATAGCAGTGTCTTGTTCGTTGAGAACTCGTAAGTAGTCTTAATCAATCAGGGTGACTATGAAACATTACATACGGTCGGTCTATAACTTACCTGGACGTTTCTCGAGTGATAGTTTTCCTGTTCACGAACTCGTGCTCCTGGTCAAACGGGGCCTAGATCCGGACGTGTGTCCCGTCCACACACCCGATGACATTAGAAAAGCGTTTCATCGGGTAGAAAGTTCCCTTGTTCTCGCCTGCCTTCCGTTGGTCGGGCCACACAATGAACTGGTTCATTCGCCGGAGGAAGGCGTTTGTCACTCTAGTTACAATTCGACTAACCGTCGACTGGTCAACACATAAAAGTTCCCCTATGACATTTTGGAGGGTTCCAGTTGCATAAAAACGTAGAGTAAGGAGCACTTGTAAAATGGGCGCACAAATTCTATCTCGTTTCTCACCTCGTCAGTAAGTTGTAAAATTAAATGTCTATACAATCAAAACGTTGTGTATATTTGCGCGTCGTTGTATATATTTAAGGGTAGGGACCGGTAAAAATAAATCAAAATAGATTTACCACGTTTATGATTACGAAGTGGTTACGTAGCCGAGCATCGGAACCCTGTTCCTCAGCGTTATAGGTCCGAGCACTCAACGCGCATGCGCCAATTGTCACGTGTTGCCTCTTGCTTCCGCTCTTTATCACGGCAGCCGAGCATGGTGTGGTTGTACACGGGTTAGGATGAACGTAGGCGATGCTTTTGACGCAAATAAAGGAAATAGAACAGCCGTGCAACTCTACATTGACTACAGGCGGGACTGTAAGACATTGGCTGCGTCGGTGGCTCTATATCCTGGCCGCGCTGGCAAGATTAAGCCCGAGCATAAAAATACTTCGAAGACAAATGCCAGTCGATTCGGCTCACAGACAACTCGGCCCGGGCCGAGTCGGCTCAAGATAACTCGGCGTCCATACGAGACAAATCAAATGGGGACATTTGTTTAAATTTTGCACCACTTCAATTTTGCTGTTATCACTATCTTTATCGAATTGCAATATGACACTTTTAACAACATAATAAGTGTCAGTTTTATATTACAATAATAATGTAATTCATGCTTAATGTTATTATACTAGTTATTGTTTTGCTTGATTAATGTTATATTAGTGAAATAGTTATGTGTCAATGAATGCACTATTACGTTTTAATTCAATATTTATTTATATAAAATTATAATAAAATGTATTAAAACTGCAATTAAAATGTCGCAAGCATAAAGCCATAATGACCATAATTTTCATTTGTTTGTTATATAAAATATATGTTATGTTGACTTATTTGTTTATTATTGATATTCTTCGCCTACATTTCATTATTTCAGTGCATTAAATTAATAATTATCCCAGGCATAATTATGTTTTACAAATATAACCCCTACTACCTTAGATATTACGCAGTTCCTGCTGTTAAATAGTAGATTATCCGCAAATCTCATGTGTCATGATAACCCTTTTGTGCAATGTTTTACAATCAATTTACCTATGTATTTATATTTGTATTGAGCATCGAAAATAAATTCACCTTCATGTCATGTATATGTTTTACATTTCTCCTCTTACATAAACACTGTAATCAAAATATAGCAACCATAACGAAACTCAAAACCAGCAGTGTTGCCTTCATGAGCTATTTTCCCATTTCGCTACATTACCTAGCATGTGTCATGGTAACCCTTTTGTATAACTATATATAACTAGTATTATGCCATTTGTGAAATATATATATGATTTACCTTTCTCCTTTCTTACTTTTATGCTTATATTAGTGCACTACATGTGCATATTTTGCATTACTGTGTCAGATTTCAAGTGCATGACGTAGTTATAAAATTATACCCTGTTCATAATGTCAGTATGGAATCAGTTACCATGCATTAGTAATGTCTTCTAGATAATAGAGATCACGTAGCAAGTTTTGTACATTAGTGCAATACGCTTTACATTACTCTGTCAGATTGCAAGTCGATTTATCTTCGCGCATAACGTGTACATACGTCACTTAAATATTAATGTTGCCTCATTGTAGAGAAGTTCTTTTGTCATCTGCCAGTAATAAACTGCTACATACAATATTGCTACATTACACATGTGTGTATTTAATAATTATGCGTAAAGTAATACAGCAGATATATAATTTCAGGAAACAGCATCTATATTCGTATTATTTGTACCACAGCAACTAGTACATAAGCTGCAAATAAATATTATCTTCTAACACTTATTACTTATAACCTTTTTCTAATGGAACTGGCTCTATTAAAATGATAATATTAAATTTACTATATAAACACACGAAGTCCATAAATCATTCTGCTATACTACAGCAATTACAATCTGCAGTTCTCAAAACGAAATTACTTTAGCCTGTTATGCCCTGTGAAAAAAAACAATTCCTCAACCAGCCATACGCTGTATATGATGCCCCAGTTGTTTCTTTCGGTGCTCATGTAATTATTAATAATGCTCATATTTATTAATTATAATGTCGTTATGGATATATATTACGTACTTAAATTCATGCCATTAACGCAAAAAACATTTCTAATCATGCAATTGGGCTTATAAATGTTATGTATTTATTTCAATTCTTTTCCATAGGCTATTAATCGAATATCCTTATGAATCGCTAGTAGCAGTATTATGCACCCGTACTGATACTGATGCGAAGGGTAACGTGAAAGTACGACCAAGAAATCGCCTGTGCGCTGAATGCTCGGACCTTTATCACAAACAAACACGGTTCCGATGCTCGGCCTGCTGCACCGCGTCCGAGCACCGGGGAAAGTCAAAGTAGGCGCATGCGCGTTGAGTGCTCGGACCTTTATCACCACCGAACACGGTTCCGATGCTCGGCTACGCAACAACGTCCTTATGATTATGTCGATTGTATGTATAATAGATAACAAGATACCGTTTACAGAATTTAAATATATAAATATATTTAAGCAATAAAAGGTTATGGCACATTTACATTTCCAAATATCATATAATATGGTACCAAATATGTGACCTCGGCTCTGGCCTGCACCGCGCGCTGTGTAGCACATGTTCACACTGAGGCTAAATCACTCATTTGAAATGCAGTTAAAAACTGCAATAACCTTACAGATATTTAGTCAACATTTCAATAGCTGCTCTGTTGGTCAAACTTGACATTTCTCTTGGTGATGTTACCAAAGAGTGTAAAACGCAAAGAGGCGGCACTCTGTCGTTTTTGCGTGACTTCAGCGACCGTAGCGCACCAAGCGGCGAGGAGGCTGACAAACGTAAACAAACGCACGTGGTAGTTTTGCGCTGTGCTGTATGCACACTATTCGAGTTCCTTGAGTAATGAAGGATGGGCGATTGCCATATCAATTATCAAACACACGGAGATTCAAGAAGAATGAAGAAAAGTTAAACAAAATTTATTTATTTATTTTTCACAGAAGTTCTTGACAACGACAATCGACACATTACATTTTCAATGTATATTCCGTTGATTGCGCCGATACAACGTGTGTATCATTTGGGTTTCATTCATGCTTTTTTCTGGCCCACACTAATGGCAAAAAGCAGGCCACACAGCAGCATTTGAATGAAAAAAAAACATTAATTGTTCATTGTAAAAATAAAACATACATTGCAATAGTGTCCAGTCTAAAATGAATAAAATTGCCCCCCCCCCCACATTTGCAGCCATAAAGACAAAATATTATAAGCTGGTTTCTTTCACTTAGTGAAAATTGTCAGCGACATCAGTATTTACATGGAAATATAATGGATATATTCTAAGTAAATCAGAATTTTATGAACCTCATTTCCTTTGTTCTCAGCGAAGATGATCTAAACAATGTGTGCGAGATTTACAACAGAGAAAGGCTCTCGGCTACCCGAACATTATCCAACTGGTCATCATCAAAGTCTGATACATAAAACAAATTTAGCTATCATAAATTTACAGGTGACTGAATTTGATAACATTCCTATTCTTTCGGTCTTTCTTGTCCCTGAGTTTGATGTTGGCTTGTCTGATGGAATAGTGTAGTCTGATGTTCACCATCAGATGCACAATGACGTTGGCCAATTTGCAAACGTTGCACGACAAGCTCTCATCCACATACGTCACGAACGATGCTATGAGTGTGACCTTCACTCGTGGTCGGTGCATGACATCATCGATTTGCTTGATGTAGGAGACTTCCATTTTCTTTAGCGCGTCGACCAGGATGGGGCTCGGAACTTGTAGGCCAACTTTTGCATCAGCATAGTTCTTCGCTGCCAAGAAGTCGTGATTTGGGTCACTGTCAGATATGACGGAGCGGATTTTGGACTTGCACGAAGTATACACTTTGTCAGCGATCTTCTTGACGATGTACCCTCCCATGCACGTGAGGACGTTCATCTCCGTCAAGGACAGTTGTTCACCTTCCGATGGTTGACAAGTGGCCAGCGACTGAATCGACACTGGCAACTCATTGGCGATGGAACGTATTGTTGGAAGAACAGCTGGTATCAAGCACTGCATAAAATGAAGGACGATTTCTGTGTATATTGTATGATATTTCCCAGTACATGTAACTGAATTATATTGCTTTGGAACCAAAAAAGAACAAATTATTTTCATATTTTTCTTATTTCATGAATCATTTTCAGTGAATCATGAATCAATCACTTTAATCAATATCAATGTCAATGACTCATTGAGTGTCAACAAACTCGCTGTCCGTGGCCTGTTATCGCTCACGATTCACGAACATTTGGAAAAATGCGATCTTTTCGTACATAGTTTATAATTCAAAAAATATAGCCTCAAAAGCATTACCGTCGCATTCAATAATAGCCTCAGAATGTTACTCAACTTACCCTCAATATTTAGTGCAAGTTTTATGTTTGCCACCAACTACATTAAATTCTTCAATGAACGCATTCGTTCATCCATATTCAGTCTTCTATGTCGTCTTCATCAGTCAGATAATATTCTTTATATTAATTACCTCCATACCGATATTCATTTTAAGAGCCGTATGTACTCATACTGGAGATCGTTATTGTACACATGACATTAGTATTGTATTTATTTTTTAATCAATTTTTTTATATTTATTTTTACAACTTATTTAATTAATTTCCTCATATATTTAGACATAATTTGTTTAACTTTGCACTTATATTTTTACGTTGATCACATCATTGCTTTGATTGTATTATATGTATTGTACTTTTCATATTTTTTTTTGGTATTTTATGTATATATATATATGTACGACGTCGTGTCTGAAATAAACTTTATTATTATTATTATATAGGACACGATCCATTTACCTGTCTTGGTCTTTGGGAAATCGAAACAAACTTAAATAACGACGATTTTTCCTATTGTTGCCGCATTTTAGCGCGGCACAATGATGGCCATGGCTCGGTGACGACCATTTAGACTTCTCCATTTTCTAAGCGACCAAGCAACCAGCCTCCTCGCTGCTTGGTGCGCTGCGGCGGTCGGCGCACTATGGCACAGATAGGAAGTGCCGCCTCTTATTGATTTTAAACTCTTTGATGTTACTTTGTAATAAAATTAAAACATACCACCCACCATAAAGCATTATCATTATTAGCATGGGGAAGCTGTCTGTGCCAATATTACTGATACGATACTCAAATAAACTTATACACTTGGAATATTAACCACATTAGAAACATTATATTTTGATATATTTATTCACACCAAAATATATTTTTGAAATATTATCCTGTTCAAAGATGCAGTTAGATTATAATTATATATTAGATTACTCCAAGATGGCCGTCATTGCGTCAGCATAATCCTGAACATTCAAAACGATTTAGCTACAATACGCTACACGCGATTAATATGAAATTGTCAGGGTCTTCTTATTAAATATTCATCTAACTACTATACAAACTTCAGAAAACTTCCTCCGCGTGCTACGAAGATATAATTATCCGAACATAGCGCACATTCACTCATAAAAATCAAAAAAAATTAAATAACCCACCTAAAATATTGCAATTCACATGGCCGCATTCTGTGTCATTTTGGGTCTCAGAAAAATGTGGTTTCACCGTTATACGATTAATGCAAGGCTCTTAAAGTTGCAATCTGACTTTCGCCATGTTTAAAATAAAATTGTCCAGTAAACCAGCATTCTCCATACACTATATATTGTTTTCCTCAACTACCTATCAACTTATTTTCACATAATATGCCATTTTAAGATAAAAAGGAGCAAAAGACGAAACATTTTCCTGGTGAGCCTCACCAGTTAAAATTCACTGATTGGTTTAGACCTCGAAGAAGGGAATTCCAGTGAAAAGCGCTGTCAGGAAACCACACTAGGGCCACACTAAAAGGCGGATCACAATTGGCAGACCGCACGGAAACGGCATACCACATTCACAAAGATGCCACCGCTCGATAGGTTCCATGTTTACGGCATGTCCAGTTGCCCACATACAAACTATCGCTGGCTACGCGCCTGTACGGTCAATGGCTAATTGAGGATGATTTAAATAACTAGGGTATTGTTGCCTAGTGGCGCCTCTAGCGACTAACGTGGATATGTGGAACCGCCTTTTAGTTTGCCCCCATCGTTTACTTACGTTGACCGGAGAGTTCCGATGGTAAAAATAGATCGACTTTTGGGAAACTCCAGAGCCGTTGTTTGCTGCAAACTTATATTTGATCAAATAACGTATACAACCACAAAGTGAGACATGTGGTAGGAAATATACTAATAAGCAAATATCGGTCATGGTGTACATAGACTTTTCTAAAATACGTTAAAAGGGGGAAATTATGTCAGAATGAGTTTCTCTGGGCCTCCCCTCATGGGCAGAAAAACCTAGTGGACACAAATTTCAACCGACATACCGACGCGCCCCTAGCGGATTTGCCGGTCCCTACTAAGGGATGCGTTCGGTCGCGGAAACTTCGGTTTCTTCGTATTGCACATATGTTTCTATAGCTCAAATAAATAACGGCCGCCATTAATTTTACTGAAACGCTACTCGGTTGCCCGAGACAACTGGTTTTAGGCCAGCGGTATAGCAGGTTTAAAAATCACGTCGTTTCGGCCCGCGAATAGGCCATAGCCTTTAATTGTCATGCATACCGATTTTTGCGTTAAAGTCTCGGACTACAGAAATAGTCCGAGACAACGTCATTGTCTCGGTCCATGCATAACGGCCCAGTTATGCATGGACCGAGACAACTAATAGTCAGAGACAATGCTATTTTTCGAGAAAATAAACGTCTTGACTTCTGCCATGGCGAAGTTGGTATGCATGATCCGGCCGTTAGACAGAGACAATGAAGTCAGAGACTTTTACGCGATTGTCAAGTTCGGCTAATTTTGCGTGCCTGCGCCCTTCCCACTCGTAAGTGTGCCCTTAATACTCCCTAATAAACTACAGCTGGGCCTGGCTCTGTTTACGGTAGATCAATAAGACAAAAAATACCTTGTAATGGTAATATGGCAATCTAGATATTTTATTTACAACTGGATTGCCTGGCGCTCTCTTGAAGTGTGCGCTCTGCTGATTGTACCTTGAAAGACATACAGTATTATGGTAAATGATAAGCATCCAAGTACAACAAAAAGCCTATCGTACAATCAGCTACTTGCATGTATACTGATACAATGTAATGCATAATAGTGTATCGACAGCAAACACATGCGTTAAGCGAAAGTATACATTGACAGAAACCGTAAAGGGGGAAAAACAACCCCACCCTCCACTGGAACAGTGGAGCCTATCCCCCCAGGCACAGCAAAGTTCACAAGACAAACATTGCATGTTGGAGACGTTACGAACACGAGACCTACTTCCGGGTCAGCCAAGTATCCGCGACTGACCTCCACACACAAAAACGCGCTGTCATACCACGAACAAACAAACGCAGAAGTCCAAGGGCGGCTTGTCAGCAAATACGCTGGCAACGACACTGTCAGTGATCGGCACCGGCCGGATACAGGCAGCAAGGAGTAGAGGGGGCCTGTACCAGCTGCATCCAGGTGGCGTCGCGTCGCGTGTATCCGGTCAAGGAGTCGCGGAATCGACATACAGAAAGTGCCAGCTCACAGCAGTGCGGCAAACCGTCACGGGCGAAGTCAATAAGCAGTGGTGTAGCCGAGGTGTTACCCGAGTGTCCCAGCCTGGACGTTGGCAGTCTG
The DNA here is from genome assembly GCA_964017155.1 of Oasisia sp. SBJ-2009. NCBI lineage: Eukaryota > Metazoa > Annelida > Polychaeta > Sabellida > Siboglinidae > Oasisia > Oasisia sp. SBJ-2009. Next base: position 1,666,524 of record OZ024867.1, read on the forward strand.
TCGCAGGCCGACCAAGCCGTCCAAACTTCCCGTGCGGCATAGCTGCAACAAGAAAATATACCAAAGCAGATTCCGCACATATGATGAAACGCAGGCTACACAAAGACAAAGTCGCTGCTGCAATGTGTCCCTATGGGAGAACATGCGCTGGGGCATGGTAATAAATGACCGGTACAGTAAGGTCACAATGTCTGCTGACGAATGTCTCCTCACCCACGGCAGTCCTACAAATAAATAAACAACCACAACGCAGAGGCTAACAGAATGGCTGAACAACACTTAGAGAAGGACACGTACATGCAGCCAAAACCGTGAGACGACGACACACATAACGGAACGCGTCTGTAATTAAGATCAAAGCAGACAGACACGGCATATTCACACATGCAGACGTGCACGAAAGCATGACAATGCATGCGAGACAAATGAGACCACCGTATGTTCCGAAACAGAGCAGACATGATACATATGCACTGAGCAAGTCGCACCATATCACGCGCAGATACAAGTTGAATAAGCAAATGATGCCACACAACCCAATGTCCACGCACACGCAAACACCCAAGGAAACGTCATGACAGGAACATTCCCATCGGCACAATCACCACGTAAACACACATGATTATAACGACAAATTAACAATTGTTGTGTGCACGTATGTATATGTTGTGTAACAGCATCATGATAATCAAAACTAAGAAGCGTCACGGAACAATTTTATGAAAAGGGTTCACAGGGATAGACACACATAAGTGTTGCACTTCATGGCTACTCCTCTTCAAAACATAGTTCTGAATAGTACTTCATGCGGCTTACGAGTAGTAATCGGATGGCATGCTTTTTAATGTTGCGTGTTTTGAAATAAAATGAATGAAAAAGAATTGAATTGTAAAATAATCAAACACACATAAGATGTGACATCATATCAAGAACCCAAAGATGGTAGATATTGGTCAGTAATAGACATTGCCAAACCGTAACAAACGCTTAAACGAGATGGAAGTGTCCATGGTCATCAATCATGTTAAAACAAAACACGCACCAAAACACGTAGAACAAAGCCGGAAGCGCATAATACCTCACACTTTCTCAGGCGAGAGAAAGACATATAAACACAGGAAAAAGACACCCAATAACATGTGCCGAAACAAGAAGGCCATGGAAGATGAGAACAGTGTTGGAAAACAAACACCTACCGTAACCACGTGGACACGGATCATTAGAGCAGACGATGGCACATCGTAACATACGTCCCAGATAAGGACAGCAATCCAAAGTGATTATATCCTCCAGCACATGCGTCACAACAAATGAATAAGACACATAAACACGATCCACCCAGAACAGGCAAGCAGAATATAGAAATGGGGCAACTGCGTAGATAAGAGCAGACCGCATCAAGCGCCCAAACACGTCAAACCGTGGTAGACAAAATCCGCGGTCGGACGACATCCTGCGCGTAGAAAGTGTGGGCATGGCTTATACGTAATAGGCCGAGCCAGAACATAGCAACCACCCAAAACCAAGTGGCCCAGAGTCGGATAACCCCATGTGCCTGACAATAAGAGCCGCCCAAACAAATCGGACATGCATCAAAGTAATCACGTCAACCACAACGGGCGCCCAAACTAAGTGAACACCGTTCAAAAACAAGCAATGCGAACACAGGCCGAACGATGTGAACACGCGTCCAATCAAATGTGACACGCACACCGGCGCGGAAGTCGGCCGGCACCGGAAAGAAAAACGTGAACGGAGTGTGAAGTGGAATCGTGCGGTCAATATTCTTCCCGCCAGGTAGAGCAACTGTGTAATACGTAAGCAAAACAAACACAGCTGAAACAGACGACGCTTCGCAAACAACTGGCATGTATTGGTCAATATACATGACGCCAGGGAGTCTCGCTTAACCGACTGTCGGGCAGCTGCAGAACTACGCCGAGAAGACATTCTGGCGACTTTGCCGGCCTGTACAATTGATCCGTGTGAGGCTAAGCCATGTTGCCAAGTCATGGATACTGTTTAATCCAGCTGAATACATAATAGAAACAACCGGACATTTTAAATTTTATTTTCGTGGTAGTATAGGTTTTACGTTTTGAATAGTTTTAAAAAACAGCAATGACTGCTAAAGAGTATTGTTATTCTATTAGTTATGTGAAAAACGGCCTGGGAAGCAATCAGGGTAACTACCCTAATCTGGTAGAGGTCCGCTTTGGCGGTTACACTTGCAGCCCGTAATTTCCCAGGCAGAGTTGATAGGTGACAATTCCGCCACCTCACCTAGCCTGGGTGAACGAGGGTAGGCACCAGATAGACATATGTGGATCACGCCGGCAAAGAACGCACGGCTGAAAAAGACATCCGGCAATACACGTGACACTAGGCCGAACCGCCGTGTATGACGCAGGCAAAACACACACACAGCTGAAACAGACGACGACTCGCAGGTACTGCCAACCCTCTTGGCGCCAGTAGCAACATCGATGAAACGCGGCGGCAAGTAACGCACAGCCGAAACAGACGACACCTCTGAGAACCTAGCATATTACGGCCCATAAACTTGGCGCCAGGTATAAGAACGTCAGTGACGTAAATCACGCAAAGCTGAAACAGACTTTGGGTATCTTTCTATGATATCTTGTAACAGCGCCTTCGAACACGGTAACTTGGATTAATGGTGCTATATAAATGCTTATATTATTATTGTTATTATTAAATTAAGGCCAATATACTTGTCGCCAGGTAGGGCGTCCGTGAGGTAAATCACGCACAGCTGAAACAGAAAACACCTCTGTTATCCTAGCATATTACGGCCATATACTTGGCGCCGGGCAATGAGGTAAATCACGCACAGCTGAAACAGACGACACCTCTGTTATCATAGCATATTACGGCCATATACATGGCGGCAGGCAATTAGGTAAATCACGCACAGCTGGAACAGACGACACCTCTGTTATCCTAGCATATTACGGCCATATACTTGGCGCCAGACAATTAGGTAAATCACGCACAGCTGAAAAAGACGACACTTAAAAATATAAACCAAATGCATACAAATGAAAAAGTGCAAACGAGACATCCTGCTAATCCCGGTGTGTAAAGAAAAACGAAGTGAACAGGACACTGAAAAGCGCGAGAGAGGGTCCAAAATAGCGCCCACTAAACGGAGTGGGAGAATGCGCGAGGCAGAGAAACGGCACTTGTTCAGCCGTAGGCAGGGACCGAAGCAGTGTAACTGAACTCCGCTTGATGACGCCCAAGGGGGCATGTAGAGGAAGCAAGGGAAAAAAGGTGTGTGTGTGTGTGTGTGTGTGTGTGTGTGTGTGTGTGTGTGTGTGTGTGTGTACACGAACGTGTCCAGGGGTTAACATGGGCGTACTAACGTATACACAGGCATATATATATATATATATATATATATATATATATATATATATATATATATATATATATATATATATATATATATATATATATATATATATACACATACATAAACATATATATATATATATATATATATATATATATATATATATATATATATATATATATACATATACACACACACGCCTGCACAGACACAGCGACACATAACAATATATATATATACATATATACATAGATACACATATGCATACACACATGTAGACCCCGAGTCTATACTCAGCAGAGCCAGCAGCACAGCGTTGGACAAACGCATAAACATCCCGGGCGCCCCCGGACGACGCAGCCTGCGGCTGTAGACTTTACCACCCGCTAGGAGTAATTAAACCGTATCTCTAAGGCAGGGCCCCCGCGGCGAAGTTCAAATGGTAATTAACCCGTCGTCAAATAACGCTAACCAGCCGGCGCCTGGACAGCGTCGGACACCCCAGTGTCCTCGGCCGATAGGACCCAACCGTACACAGCCTTACATTCAAAAGCTGCGCTCGTGCCCAGGACAAGACAAAAATAGTTGTGTAAACACAACGTAAACTTTCAAAGGGACGTGAGGATATGTTAGCGTCACCTAGATTACATCTCACCGGCACTGAGGCAACAAGCAATCAACACCTCTTTTACCGAAGCAACCGTAGCTAAAGTGACTCGCACGAAGAAGAAACGATGGCAGCAAACACCCACCGGGGTGTCAACTCACGCGAAAATCATTATACAACGAGCAAAGCATACTACTACAGCTGGATTGTGTCGCAAAAAAGAAATAAACATACGTGACGTGGAGGGAGTTCCGCAGAGCAAACGTCCAATTAACAGCACGTATCTCAGATCAACCAGGAAATGTATATGATGATCGCAGAGTGGATTCCCGCAGAGTTACAACACCGCGCTGTATAGTCAATGAAGAGAGCGGGATGAAAATGTCGTTAAAACCAACAGAGGTACCGACAAACCCTGTTGCCAAGTCAACGAATATAGCGGAACTGCCGGTTCGAGGTCACCGGCCAGGTGGCTGTCACAGTGCCCTCTCCTGCCCGGGGCTGGGCGACGGGAAACGTTGACCTTAGATGGCCTCCATTCGTTTCGTGTGCCTAGCTTCATTCAGGGCTGGCCTCAACATTATATTGCAACCCCCTGGGCACAATACAGTTTTTAGACAAGGGGAACCCGGGAAACCCCAACTAATTTTTCGAAGAGCGCAGGCGCTTCCCGTTCCTTGCCTGCGGGTAACGCATTGTTTCGAGTTAGATAGAAGTGTAATTTTATGTTATCCTATTATTTACCTAGATTTTACGTTGATCCTCATGTGTTATAATGTAATCGTGGATATAACAAGTAAAGGAATATTACTCTCTATTTCCTAGGTATCTGTCTTTGTGTCCGTTGTATCGTTTATCAACGTTGTGACATTCAGGGGCGTCGATCCGGTTTTAAAAGTGGGGGGGGGGGGGACGGTGGACCAATTTATATAAACATATATGTATGAATAATATATATTATGTCATATAATATATATATATATATATATATATATATATATATATATATATATATATATATATATATATATATATGACCTGAAATACGCATACCTTTTTTTATAATTATAAAACATAATTCATTGTTGGTCTGGTGCTAATTCTAAACAAAAAAAGTCTTTATGTTATACTATTTATAACAGTTATGTTGGCAACATATATTTGAAGAGGGGTCATGGCCTACCCCAATCACTGAACATTTGGGGGTAGACCTTGGACCCAACACTGCGTGCCTGATGCATGGAGTGACAAGATGCAGAGCTTACAGGGGTGCCTGTGTAGGACTTCCGAATCCCACCTTTTGGCAAAGAAATTGTTCATCACTAACATGATATCAAATTACATAAAGTGCATAAATCCTCTGGTTCCGCCATAGGCGATATACATATCCACGAGGACTACCAGGCCGCAATCCAAGGGGTGACAGAGCAAAGAAAAATTAATAATCTATTATGTGCTTGAGCCCGGCATGATGAATATTTACTGCTGGACTTATATCAAGTTGCGGGCTGCTGCCAACCAAGCAATTTATCTAGTGATTGTCTAGTAGGTAGTCGGAAGTTTATTTTTAATTTTACTACTAGACCGATGTAGGGTTTTTACGAGAGGGGATTGATCAGTCTCGCTATATATGCCTGTAAATTTGTTTTATGAACTGAAAAAGTATGAGGACATTCCCTAGGCTGACCCCCACAGGCCGTGGGTGGTCAGCGTCCCCCTCGTCCCCCACTGATCGACGCCCATGCTGTGCCTGCGTAGAACTTCCCAATCCAACATTTTGGGAAACAAATTTGTCATCACTCAAATGGGAATATGTTACACGAAGCGCTTCTGCCGTAGGCGATAAGCATAAAGCAGGCAAGGGGTGAAAGTGCACCACAAATGTCATCATTCAAAATGTGCTTGATGGCTAGAGCCTATTAATAATATCAACACAAGGTTGATAGAGCCCGGCAGCGGCTTACATTTTTCCGGTAATTATAAACTTTCCGATTGGCCTTTCTGCGTATGCGCGACAAATTTAATATCATCATCGTGCAGCGATATAACAAAGCATTTTCGGTATATATGCCACAGGCTGTTCGATAACTCTCCTGTGATGACTACTGTAAAGGGTTGTCTAAAATTACGTTCAATACATTAAAATATTACGTTTGCTTAAATAACTATCACTGATTATGGCGCAATAATAATAATAATAATAATAAGGTTTATTTCAGACAAGACGTCCATATATGTATACATAAAATACAATAAAAAAAAAAAAAAAAGTACAATACATATAATACAATCAAAGCAATGAGATCAACGTAAAAATATAAGTGTAAAATTTTAAAAGTTATGTCTAAATATATGAGGAAATGAATTAAATAAGTTGTAAAAATAAATATAAAATAAAAAAAATAAAAAATGATTCAAAAATAAATACAATACTAATGACATGTGTACAATAAAGACCTCCAGTATGATATATAATAATAATAGTATAATAACAGCGAATCATGCCTCAACACTTGTTTGCCTCGTGTTAATTTGCGATAAATAACTTCGCTGAATTTCATATCGCGAGTTTATTGTATAGCTAGTCCTATGTAGCGGCTTTTAAGAGAGAGGAGTGTTGAGTCAGGCTATATGCCTCGCATTAGTTTCTGAACTGAAAAGTAGGGGGACAATTCATATGCTGTCCCTCCACCCTGGAAAGTGGCCCCCCCCCCCCCCCCCCGTCCCCCACAACGATCGACGCCCGTGGTGACATTGATAACTGAGTAGTCGATATGACGATTCACGAGTTGCTGTCGCAGGTGCTGCCTCAGTAAAATGATTTATATAATCCATCCAGTCACAGGTCAATATAACTACCACTTAATGCGCTCTTAGCCTATTTTAAAATACTGTTGATTTGTTCTTGGTTTAAGTGACACATTCTGGCCAAAGAGCAATTTATAAAGCGCATATAGGACGCACGTTTCTTTACTTAGTCTTAGTAAATACGTTTTTCATAAATTACGAAATTGGAATTCCGTCTGTCAGCTTCTGTAAGAACATCACTGAAAAGGGTTTGTTTTCACGACATTGTATGTTATCAGATATGTTTACGTTTTAGAATATGACGTCTACGTTGATACGGGTCTATATTTCTTTTTGTTCATGGCTTGTCAAAATAGCATGACACATTAGGACGCACGATTTCCGTTCGCACTGTCTAGTATACGTCTCAATCTACTCAGGTAGTGGTTTCAAGTGCTTTCAGTCTCTTAAAAAGAAGTTCATATTACTCAGTGCCAGTATTGTGTGTATCTTTCCTTCTAACATTCCGTGGCTCAGTGTTCAGTGTAGATGCGCCTACTGTAGGTATTATATGATGCAGTCTTACTCTCTTCTTTTGGTCGCACTGCACCCCTTATGGATCATTACTTGCATGCCTTTTCAACGTTTTCACACATTGCTCTAAATATTCGCAAATGTGTTTAGTATTTAAACGCTGTCTTCACGCAATCTTTCTGTAGTCGTTTTCCATGCACTAGTGGTGGAATTACTATTATAATACCTTTTGGAGGGAAACTTTTCTTCTGTTAAATGAATTGTGTTCATTTTCTAAACTATATTAACCTGGCAAAGTTTGCTGATAACGTGAATGCTGTGGGTGACAGTTGGAACACAGTAGTCCAGAAACAATAGCTGTTTGATAATGATGGCACAAATCAAATCAAAGGCGATGATATGGCATCTACCTGAGGAGCCTACTGAGAACTTGGTGAGGAGCATCGTCTCAATAACAAGATAACGTGGTGAATGATAAGTAAGGGCAAGTACAATATAATCTTTCATTAAAATGCACGTCACCTTATATTGCTACCACATGTAATAATTATAAATAAACCCTTATGCAGGGGTTATTCAATGTTTGCTAACCCCATACAAAAACATATACTAACATAGACCCCATTTACAAACAATATTTTATATATACTTACAAAGTAATTTTCATAATTTATGTATGTGTAGTGCCTTAATTATTACCTCAAACAATTACAATTCACACATAGGGCAACGTAGAAACAAATTCAGCATGCTAAAATATATCATATTTTTAATTATGATAATCCATATAAATGTATGAATATTTGCGTCACTTAATTATTTACAAAAATATAATAGCGTAATTCAGACAGGTGTAGGTATGTATCAAGAGCAACGACTGCAATAATACTTAGCAACGCAGTAACGATGCAATGTTTATATGCAGATTATTTCAACTGTTCAGTTGTTGTTATATAGTTATCCCGAATCACACAACTACTCAATTCCCTACACCTATATTGTTCCAGATTCTGGTCATAATAAGGTGATTGTTGTATCTGAAGATTTCCCGAGGAATAACGATCAAGCAGCTGTAAGGTTCAATGCTTGTCGTATATGGCGTCCAGTGATCCGGCTTCTTCAAGCAATGGTTTCATCGCGTAGACAAGAAGACAGACTGCCACATTTCTAATTGCAGATCTAGAGTGTCAAGTTCTGAAGGAGAAATTTGCGTTGTTTTAAATTGCTTCATATTCCTCACATTGAAACAAAGAACTATTATCCAACTACAGAAATGAAACAATCAAACACAACATGATCAATTAATAAAAAGTAACTAGATTTATTTCCCAACAACATCTAACTTCTGAAAAGTGTTGGTTATAAGGCAATTACAATAATGTTTTGCAAGCATGTATCATAACAATATTGTAATGTAATGCTAACTGTATGTCAGAATGCTATAAACTATGACATTGTTACAATAGTAAAGTACACATGTATTGAATATCAGATAATTGTGTTATGATGGGGAAAATAAACTTTTTTTCTTTGGACATCTATATACACAACATGGGCAATATTATACATTTATGTTTATATACACTTGTTCAAATACATTTGCATATTGAAATTATAATAAATACGTTGTCATTGATAATGGTCAGGTATCCATCATTCATAACTTATTTTTGAATGCCAACCTCGTGCTGCAGTTCTGTCGTTTAACTATTCTTTTTCAAGAAACTATAATAACAATAATTCGATGCATGACAGTTGTAACTTCCGACTGGTGAATATTAGGAAAATCAGGACATAAATATCTTTATGTCTTTCTTATCTTAAATGTCCGATTTAATATTGAGTTTACCACACTATCATAGACATAGCGATTTATGTAGTGCAGATAATAGACACTCCCAACAATTTTAGGTCGTATGTGTCTTTTACGGGATTTGCATTTTACATAGCTGTACGTTGTGGTTTCGAAAAGCACTTATATCTGACAAGTTGTCTAAATGCACATAATCATAACACATGTATACGTCCTACTTTAACATGAAGAATATGGACTTCCTGCCCCCAATTGTCCCCAGCCTCGTTTTCGGGCGATAGATTTACACACCCTATTACATATTATAGTTACAGATACGAGGCTAACATGTTTTTTTTATTATAGCAAGCGCAAATCATGTGACTGTAGTGCGCCATAATTCGTGACAATAATTTAAACAAACGTAATATCTTACTGTATTGAATGTACTTTAAGCAACTCTTCTCATTGACATTGAAATCACAGTAGAGTTACCAAACAGTCCATGGTATTTATATCATAAATATGTTGCGTTTCGCTGCACTTTGATGATCTTAGTTTTAACGCATGAGCAGAAACGGAAATGCGGTATCCGGTTTGGTGCGTTCAGGTCAAAGGCACGAAACTGATGACGCTGACAATAACTAGCGAGTCAATCAAACGTCGGGTGCTGGACGCAGTTTGTTTTCGCTTGAATCAAAGTTAGCATGTTTTTCGTGGGACAACGTTAACGACACCGCACAGAAAGGTATGCATGGTTCGTTGTTGCAAGTAAGACTTTATTCTATTTTAGCGTATTCCATTGATATATTATTATGTATTGCCGAAAGCCGCAATGGCCAATTTAAACCTGAACGTCATGGCCATGCCCATGGGCCGTGGCATTGGTGTAATTCTTTTTATTATAGTAGTCTTCATTATGATATAAAGGAGTTTACTAATTAGTGATGCAACGACGTATACAGTAATATTTATTGCTATTATACTTATACTCTTAGTCTGACTTAGCCTTAGCCTTAGGCTAGCGCCTTAGTTACAGTAAGTTAGTCAGTTAGTGACCAGCTCGTGAGTCGAACTTAAATGTCTTAATGAATCAAAACATCCCGATTTCTTCCAATGTATAAAAACACATTTCCAAAGAATATCGATATTCAAAATCTGTTGCACTTATTTTATTACACCTTTGCAAACAAAATGTAATGGTTAAACATATTTATTTAACATGCCACAGGGACCATTACGCAACAGGGGCCATTCAGTATTTCATGTAAAATGGTTTATTTTCAAAATTTATATTAAAGAACCTAATTTTTCATCTTGATCAGTTTGATTGTTTCTGTATATGTCAAATGTACCTGTCTTACCCATTCTATGTTACAGTTTACTACACAGGATTATTACAAATCATTTTAAAAGGATTACTTAAAAAAGGCAGACAACAATACATTAATGTAAATGCCAACTGCGATAAAAATCGTGCCTTCTATTTGCGCTATATACCTGTTGCATTGTCTAGATCCAGTTAAATGTGCGTCACAGCAGAAATCAAATATTGATTAACTGAATATATATATATATATATATATATATATATATATATATATATATATATATATATATATATATATATATATATATATATATATATAACCTTTATTTTCCGATTATCCGGGTGACGTTTCTGCGCATGCGTGAGTCAGTCATTGTCGTTAGTTACCATTAAATAAGTTAATGCTTCCCGCTGAATGTCATATTAAATACATATTTGGTATGACATACCTCAGCTACTATAGGCAAAAGGTAGTATACAAAGGTTATGTCGCAAATTAACACGAAACAAACAAGTTTTGAACTATGTTTTCATGGCAAACGCAAATCACGTGAGTGAAGTAGGCATAATTGATGACATTGATATTATAAAGTGATTTTATATTATTATATGGAACAAAATATTAAGCAACTCGTCGCAATAATCATCGTGGTATTTACACCAATATACTGCGTTTCATTGCACATTGATGCTATTACATTTATCGCGCATGCGTAGAAATATCACGTGTCTATAAAATATAAGGGCTACAGCTAAGGTGTGTGTGTGTGTGTGTGTGTTTGTGTGTGTGTGTGTGTGTTTGTGTGTGTGTGTGTGTGTGTGTGCGTGCGTGCGTGCGTGCGTGCGTGCGTGTGTGCGTGCGTGTGTGCGTGCGTGCGTGTGCATTGCCATGACAATTTGGAAAATGGTCTGAAATTGTATTCATTGTATTTTAATGGATTATTACATGTTTTTGATATAACATAACTTAGAGTAATAGGAAATAATTGTCAATCATGGTACAATGCTTTATGTGAAAATGCTACATAATACGATTAGCACTGACATTATAACATTTAACTCATCTGAAATGTAAACAATTAGTTGCCCTCTATATAAATGTTTCATATTACTCTCATGGTATGCTCAGTTGCTGTTATTTTATACAGCCTCAGTCTCATGTATTATGACAATGATATTTCTATGTATGTTCTGTATTTTTTAAGAGTTGCTTCTACACTGAGATGGTGATATTTGCATAACGCGAGTCGCAAAATGATATATTTTTTACTTTGGTAGTCTGAGACTGCCCATTGTAAATATCCTCCTTCTTTTTACACTTTTTTAAATGATACAAACTACATCCATATCTAGTGAATCTATACTGTGATATTGGACATTGACTATGTGTAACGCGAGTCACGTGTAATGCGAGTCACGAAAAATAAGGAATAGTCAAAATATGTAACACGAGTCACATGGAAAAGCTCATGTATATATTTGTATATATATATGTATATGTACATATATATATATATATATATATATATATATATATATATATATATATATATATATATATATATATATATATATATATACATACTGATAATTGTTTCTTGACTACAGGAGGGGACCTCGTGTTGAGTTAACCATACGACCATGGCCCGGAGTTTCAGAAATTTGAGAATCGTCATTTGTGCTGTTCTACTTTACTGTACGTACGGAACTGCCTAACGTTGTAACTACTCCTACAACCCCTGCCCCTGCCCCTGCCCCTGCCCCTGCCCCTGCCCCTGCCCCTGCCCCTGCCCCTGCCCCTGCCCCTGCCCCTGCCCCTGCCCCTGCCCCTGCCCCTGCCCCTGCCCCTGCCCCTGCCCCTGCCCCTGCCCCTGCCCCTGCCCCTGCCCCTGCCCCTGCCCCTGCCCCTGCCCCTGCCCCTGCCCCTGCCCCTGCCCCTGCCCCTGCCCCTGCCCCTGCCCCTGCCCCTGCCCCTGCCCCTGCCCCTGCCCCTGCCCCTGCCCCTGCCCCTGCCCCTGCCCCTGCCCCTGCCCCTGCCCCTGCCCCTGCCCCTGCCCCTGCCCCTGCCCCTGCCCCTGCCCCTGCCCCTGCCCCTGCCCCTGCCCCTGCCCCTGCCCCTGCCCCTGCCCCTGCCCCTGCCCCTGCCCCTGCCCCTGCCCCTGCCCCTGCCCCTGCCCCTGCCCCTGCCCCTGCCCCTGCCCCTGCCCCTGCCCCTGCCCCTGCCCCTGCCCCTGCCCCTGCCCCTGCCCCTGCCCCTGCCCCTGCCCCTGCCCCTGCCCCTGCCCCTGCCCCTGCCCCTGCCCCTGCCCCTGCCCCTGCCCCTGCCCCTGCCCCTGCCCCTGCCCCTGCCCCTGCCCCTGCCCCTGCCCCTGCCCCTGCCCCTGCCCGTGCCCGTGCCCGTGCCCGTGCCCGTGCCCGTGCCCGTGCCCGTGCCCCTACCCCTACCATTACCATTACCACTACCACTACCATGATCACTACCAATATTTCTACCATGACCACTACCAATAGCATGACCACTACGATGACCACTACCATGACCACTGCCACTAACAATACCACAAACACTACACTAATCACTACCATAACCACTACAGCTATCACTAGCATGACCGCTACAATGACAACTACAATGATCACTGCCACTACCAATACCACTAACACTACACTAATCACCACCACTCTCACTACCACTATCATTACCATGACCATGACCACTACAACTACCATGGCCATTTCCGCTAACATGACCACTAAAACTCATCATCATCATGCTGTCGGTCGCGAAGCGACAAAGACTGCTTCCATCACTTCACTGTTGCTCTCCATTTATCTCTCTGCTGTGAGAGTGATGTCCATCTTTATGTCTCTCAGCTTCAGGTTTCTCTTGATGGTATCCTTGAACCGGAGACGAGGGCGCCCTCTCTTACTCTGACCAGAAGACAGTTGGGAGTAGACAACAGGCTTTGGTAGCCTGTCTGGTGACATCCACATGAGGTGTCCAGTCCACCGGAGATTCTTTCTGATCAGAAGATCTTCCATAGATGGCAGCCCTGTCCGTTCGAGTATTGATGTCGCATCATGAAGGCATGCAGCTTTTTTACCTGTCGTCTGTACACTGTCCAGTCCTCGGCCCCGCATAGGAGTGTGGACAGCACGATTGCACGGTATATCTTGCCTTTAACCCGCATGGACACATGGTGGTTGTTCCAGAGTCTCTGGCGTAGTCGGCCGAAAGATGCACTAGCCTTGGCCATCCTCCTCTGTATTTCATCGTCAATGCATCCATCACTTGATATAGTGCTTCCGAGGTAGGTGAATTCCAGAACAGAGTTCAACTTGTTTCCATCAACCATGATATCCTCCTCTCGGGTTCTTGTAGAGTTGGGTTGGTACAGCACCTCTGTCTTCTTGATGTTAATCTTCAGGCCAAACTTCTTTGACGCATTGGAGAAAGCATCCACTATATTCTGCATCTCTTCAGCAGAGTGTGCAACCAGTGCACTGTCATCTGCGAATAGTAGCTCTCTCATCAGTATCCGAGTAGTCTTGGTCTTCGCTCTGAAGTGTGCGACGTTGAATAGGTCAGCGCTCTGTCTGCACTCTATGTAGATGCCATCCCCCATGTCTCGGAAAGCATCATCGAGCATTGCGGATAGGAAGATGGAGAACAGCGTGGGGGCCAGTACACATCCTTGCTTGACCCCATTTGTGACACTGAACGATTCCGAGACTTCCCCTCCAACACTAACATTCGCCATCATTCCGGTATGTAGTGTCTCGATCATTGTTGTGAACTTCTCTGGGCATCCATACTTCCTCAGTAGCTGCCATGCGGGATGTTGTCCAAAGCTTCGTGATCTATATCGCCAGGGACGTTGAGTAGCTTCTGAAAGTGTTCACTCCATCTTGCCACAACTCTCTTGCTGTCAGAGAAGGTCTCCATTCCATCTGCTGGTTTCAGTTGAACAGGTCCCTTCTTTTTGGGTCCCCACACTTCCTTCAGTCCATTGTAGAAGCCCTTCATGGTGTTTCTGTCAGCAGCTCTCTGCAGCTCCACTGCCTTCCTTTCCCACCAGTCTGACTTCAGTGCACGGGTGGGTTTTTGTACTTTTGCTGCAGCGGTGGATCTAGTGCTCCTTGAATGCAACACTCTCTGGTGGGCTTGGTGTCTTCTGCTCAAAAGCGTTTGTAGCTCCTGGTCGTTGGGGTCGAACCAGTCCTGGTGTTTTCTTTCTGGCTTGCCAATATATTTCTTTGCTGTGTTGTACACGACCTGCTGCAGAGCTGCCCATTTCTCGTCTGGTGTTGAGTTTTCCTTCTCCTCCCATTGGGCGAGAGCACTGTCCATCTCCTGCTCAAAACTCTCCCTATGGCTGGTGGTACTTAGGTTTGCTGTGTTGAGCTTGGTCGGCTTACTTGTTCCTTGCCTGCTGTGCTATTGTCGTATTTTGAAAGCCACTTTTGACCTCAGCATCTGGTGATCGGTCCAACAGTTTGCTCCACGCATGGCTCGGGTACTGTGGATGTCCATCTTATCCCGATACCTCGTGATGATGAAGTTGATCATATGCCAGTGTCTGGAACGAGGATGCATCCAGGTGGTCTTGCGTTCATCCTTCTGCTTGAACATGGTGTTCGTCACTATCAGTTCGAACTCAGAGCACAAAGCCAGTAGAAGCTCGCCATTGGAGTTGCATTTCCCAATCCCATGTTTGCCCATGACCAAGGGCCACTTGTCATTGTCTCTTCCTATCCTCACATTGAAGTATCCTATCAGCAGTAGCTTATCTGTACGAGGGATGCCACTGAGCACACTTGCCAGCTGGTTGTAGAAGGCCTCCTTGTTTTCGTCTAGGTTTGTCATTGTCGGAGCATACACGCTGATAATTGTAGCAAAGTTGTCCTTGCTCAGAGGTAGTCTCATCGTCATGATTCTGTCACTTACTGGCCGTGACATTTCTGTCAGCTTTGTGACGATATCCTTTTTGATAGCAAAGCCCACACCGGCCTCCCTTCTTTCTCCTCCGGGTTTGCCACTCCAGAAGAAAGAGTATTCCAAGTCGTTGAAACTACCAGACTCTGATAACCTTGTTTCACATAGGGCGGCGATGTCGATGTTGTATTTGGCAAGTTCCATTGCTACTAATGCCGTACGTCTTTCTGGTCGGTTAGCTCCTTCTCGGTCGAGGAGAGTCCTGACGTTCCATTGTCCAATTGTCAGTAGTTGTCTTCTTTGTCTTCTTCTTCCTAGCTGAATTTTCACTGTCGATGGAAGATGAGGTCGAGCAGCGCGGTCCTTGGTAACCCGGGCGACGGTCGATCCGGTATCATGTTTCGTGCAGTTGTACATTTCATGGAAGCTGCTAGCAAAAATTGTTGAAGTGCCGCTGGATTTTGCAAGTTACTAGCGACACTCTCTCGGGGAACAAGTAGAGGTCTCACACCGGCAAGAACATGTCAAGACAGGCGCAAACTATTTGTCCCTGCAGTGGCTGGTCGAGAGATGTTGGAAGTTCCATACATCAACCGCCCTTGATGCTGCCACAGTGACATGGTTTTCTGTTTATGGTTTGCTCCCTTAGCCTTCGGTTCTGACAAGAACCTGTTCCACAAGGCAGTGGTTTACAACTCTGCATGGCAGGGGCGTCAAACTCCCCGAGGTATTGCAATACCTGCATTGCAATACCTGCATTCCACTAAAACTACCACCACTATAATCAATGCCAGTCCCATTACCATGACCTCTACAACTATACTGGCCATTACCACTACCATGACAATTACCAATACCAATATTACTACCAATACACTACACTAATCACTACCACTATTACTACTATTACTACCATGACCACTACCATGACAATGACACTCTCACTACTTTGAACACTGCCACAACCACTACCATGACCACTACCATTATCATGGACACTACCACTACTACTATCACTAATATGAACACTACCATTTCCCTGACCACTACCACTACAATTACAACTACCACTACTACTACCACTCACACTACTAGTACCACTGCAATGACCACCACCACTACCATGACCACTATCACTACCTTGACCATTACTACTACCACTACTATAACCACTACCACTTCCAGTACCATGGTCACTACCACCACCATCACTATAATGACCACTACCACTATTACTACTACTACTAACACTTCAAGTACCACTACCTGTTACACACTATGACCACAACAACTGTCATGGTCATCACCACTACCACTACCATGATCATTACCACTATCATTACCATTGCCACACAAAATACCACTAAAACTACTCTAATCACAACCACTATCATTACCACTATCACCACCACTACCATGACAACTACCAATATAATGGCCACTACAACTACCATGACCACTACCATGACCACTACCACTATTATAACCACTATCCCTTCCACAACCATGGCCACCACAATCACCTCTACAATGACCAATGCCACTATCACAATCACTACCACTTGCACTACCATGACAACTACCAATATCATGGCCATTACCACTACCAATACTATGACCACTTGCACTGCCATGACCTTTACCAGTTTTATGACAACTACCACTACTACTATCACTCAAACTACAAGTACCACTACACGTAACACTACCATGACCACTACCATTATCATGGCCATTGCCACTAACATAACCACTACAACTTCCACTTCCATGGCCTCTAACTCTTCCACCACCACCAGTACAATGACCACTACCACTACTACCACTAACACTATATGCACCACTACCTCTACCACTACCATGACCACTACCACTATCATGACCATTACCACTACCATTACTATAACCACTCCAGCTACCACTACCTCTACAATGACAACTACCACTACCATGACTATAACCACTACCATGTCCCCTACCACTACCACAACCATGCCCACTACAACTACTATGACCGCTACCACTACTAAAACCTTTCACCACTACCATGACCATGACCACAACTACCACCACTAATACTAACACTAACCTGACAACTATCATGACCACTGCCAATACCAATACAACTAACACTACAGTAATCACAACCACGTCCACTACCACTATCATTACCATGACTACAACCACTACCACTACCATGACCACTACCACTACTATAACCCCCTCCACTTCCTATACCATGGCCACTAACACTACCACCACCACCACTACAACGAACACTACCACTACCACTATCACTACTACTACCACAAACAGTACAAGTATCACTACCATGACCACAACAACTGTCATGGCCATTACCACTACCACTGCCATGATCATTACCACTACCACTACCACTACCACTTCCACTACCATGACCACTGTCAATTTCTTGACAACTGCCACTACCACTACCACTACTACTACCACTCACACTACAAGTACCACTACATGTAACACTACCACGACTACTACTACTACAATGACAACTATCACTACTACTACCACAAACAGTACAAGTATCACTACCATGACCACAACAACTGTCATGGCCATTACCACTACCACTGCCATGATCATTACCACTACCACTACCACTTCCACTACCATGACCACTGTTAATTTCTTGACAACTGCCACTACCACTACTACTACTACTACCACTCACACTACAAGTACCACTACATGTAACACTACCACGACTACTACTACTACAATGACAACTATCACTACTACTACCACTCACACGTGGCCACTCCCACTATCATGACTATATGCCCCTACCAATACCACTAACATTACACTAATCATTACCACTATCGCTACCACTATCACAACCATTACCACTACGGTGGACACTGGCAATGACAATGACAATGACAATGACACCGAAACCGACACCGACACCGACACCGACACCGACACCGACACCGACACCGACACCGACACCGACACCGACACCGACACCACCACCTCTACCACTACCACTAACACTACCTCTACCACTACCACTACCATGATCACTAACACTACACGAATCACTACCACTATAACTACCACTATCACGACCATGACCACTACCATGACTATGACCATGACCATGACCATGACCATGACCATGACCATGACCATGACCATGACCATGACCATGACCATGACCACTGCAACTACCATGACCACTTCCACTACTATAAAACTATCAGTCCTACTACCAAGACCAGTACCACTGCCCTGATCACTACCACTATAATGACAACTACCACTACCGCTACTAGTAGTACTACCACTCAAACTACAACTACCACAACCTGTACCACTACCCTGATCACTACCACTAGCATAGCCATTACCATTACCATTATTAATACCATGATCACTGCCACTGCCCTGACCACTAACACTATCATGGCCATTACCACTACCACTACCACGACCACGACCACTACCACGACCACGACCACGACCACGACCATGACCAATAACCAAAGGTTATACTAGCATTTCATTGGGCAAAACTAATAGTACAAATTGAGGCCTAACTATACATAGTCATACTCAATATGAATATATGGTACTGCAGTCAATAGTGAAACTGACAACTTTGCGTAAGTAACAGTTTACATTATAATGATACTGACAACTTTGATAATGATAGTTCGCCAATAATGAAAACGGCGTCTTACTATGAAAACGACAATCATAAATCACTGATAACTGCAAAAACAAATACTTTTGTCATATTGAGCACAAACATTCAATATATTCACGCTAAATGAAATGAAATGGAGTGTTATGCAGGTACTGCGGTTGCTTAATTATGTATTCAGTGTTATAAGTATTCAGGAAATTGGCTAACTGAACAAGATGACTTATGTAACATGCTATTAGAAGGTAATACTAGCATTTCATTGGGCAAAACTAAAAGTACAAAATGAGGCCTAACTATATCTAATCATACTCGGTATGAATATATGGTACTGCAGTTAATAGAACTAATGCAAATTAGGTTTAGTGAAGTCACAGGTGGTGGCATTATAAAACCTGTGATAGTTGGTAACATATAGAGGCCTACACGTGTCCTACATTGTGAATACAAACAGTTTATTGATGAATTTGTCCCATTTTTATGACAGACTTACAATACAATTTTATTATTCCAGGAAATTGTAATGTAAATCTTTTTTTATTAATGAAACAATTAATTTTAGTGAATTTTATGACACCTTATCATAATTTAGTTTCTTCCCCAAAATAGCATTCCCGACAGTTTGTCTTCCTGAAATGGCACTTTGATCGATACCTTGCAAAAGTAGTAAATTATTGCTAGAGTTTGTATAAATGTGTGTTTACATTACATTGAGTACTTTATTGGTATATATAATTTATATACCGTTTTATCCCCAGACACACCTGTTGATGGCGGCTGGAGTAATTGGTCATCGTGGTCATCGTGTTCTTACTCATGCGGCGGAGGATCGCAGAAAAAAGTTCGGTTGTGCAACGAACCTTCTGCCATGAACGGAGGTCTCGAGTGTTCTGGCCAGCCAGAAGAATTTCGTCCTTGCAACGAACAGCTTTGTCCAAGTAAGATTGCAAAACGTGTTTCACGAACAAAGAATGATTCCCTTGGCTTCTCAACCTATTGTTGTTTCTGAGCTTGGCGGAATGCTTAGTGTGCTTGTTGTTTATTTGCCTTTCTGCAACCTCAGAAAAGTGCATATTAAGCCAATCACCCACAAAAGGCGCCACCGCAGGAAATAGGTTTAACAATGTTTATCCGACCGTCACAATGTAATTACTCATGCTAAAACTTTAGAACACCATAAATAAATATAGGTCTTACATAAACATTTCCAATACATATGTAATTATATAAATTATTTACTTTACTGCCTTCAAATATGGTCTGCTGGATTAAGGTTTTTACAAACCCAATAAATGATGATGATATGATGAGTCTATGTAGACAACCATGTGTTGCTCTTAAAATGTAACGTAACGGTTGTAACTAATCTCCTCGTTTTTACATTCTGCGCCACTTCTGAAGTCTGCATTGGCTTCCTCTCCGATATCATATATTTTCAAAATATATAGTATTACAAACCAGGCATGGTCGTATCATATTTACTTTTATTGTTTATTCCTGTACAACAATTTAGTGTACGTCGGTATTATAATTCTGATTAAATTTGTGTTCCTACTGTCAATATCTACATCGGAGCAAGGGCTTTTTCTGTTGCTGCAAGTATTCGTTGGAATGCATTACCTCGCAGTGTTAAATCAGTCGAAACTATTAAACAATTTCGTTTATTTAATTTAAATGCACATTTATGACATTGCTTAACCATTATATGTTACCAGATAAATGTGTGTGGTTTCGTGGTTTTTGATTTGATTGTTTATATCCCCATGAGCTATCCCATATGTCGACGGGACGTATCCATTGAATTCGTTGTAGCTATATGGTCAGTTACATGAAGAGTGAGTGGTAGTGCGATGCAGTGCTAAATAATATGTTTTGATCATCAATAATTGAAGACACAACCCTGGGAGAAATGTATTATCACTACAGCGTCGTGCATGCATGTTGCTAATGTAATCCACCTTGATGTTCACACAAACGAGTGTCTGTCCATTATATTCTTCACCATTATTTTAATGCACGATACATTACCATTTTCCATAGATATAAATAGAACACCCCACTAGAATAAGATCGCTTGGCCGCTATCAGTTAACAGATGATACTTTGAGGTCAACACAGGCTGGTGACAGCCAGGCTATAGTACGGCAGAAAGGCAACTGCAGTGCCTGTATATACATAGGACTGCACCAAGTTGTCTACGTAATTATCACGTTATTTATTTACTGACATCAGTTAGCTAGTGTTGTTTAATTGTGAACAATGTGTTCAAGCAGTTGCCTCTCTGATATGCCAGTATGAAACAAATCAATAGGCTTATACTTAGTATACATGTCTCGCTGTGTGAGGGGTGAGTACAGCTTTGTATTATTTAATTTGTTGTTCTACCATATCCACAATTGTTGTGGTGTTTTACAAAAAAGTCATTTAAAAACCAACCAACTGAAGTCCGTCCTCCAAACACTTTGGAGAGAACACCCACACATATATAATTACTTACACTTTTACAGATTAAAAAACAGACCATGCAAAGTTGATAAATGAATAGGGAAAACAACATCAAAACAGAAATGTCAACATTACTATCAACAACAGTAGTAGAAAAGTTAGAAAAGTACTAATATTAAGATAGTGTCAATAGTAATAAAGTAAATAAAAATTAGATCAACTACAACAACACAGCAGGGATGTCATGGTAACAGGTTTTCTTAAAATAACCACAGTTTCCCTTTCACTTTGCTCGGCCTACAGGTTTTTTTTTCTTCATCTGGGAATCTGCAGAAGGCAGAACGCATTATCAATAATTAGTAATCATAAAATAGTGACATATTACAATTAGGCCATTAGATTAATGTAAAATATGTCACTCACACTACGACTATACACTGTAATATTATTAAAAATCGGTTTGGTACATAATTCATCCAACATGTATTATTGTTGATCAATTTTCATATGACTGTTATGTCTTAAAACTATTCGTTTCCTAAATTAATGGCAGTGGAACATAAATATGTTCGCATACTATAACCTAAGCTATATATTGTATAACTAAGATTCTCCCCGTGGAAAGAGACTCTGGATCCTGTTTTCTGTCGGTTGGTACAGTTGTACGCTACACAGGAAATAACCATACTTGCTAGTTTACAATGACTGTTGTAGCCAGCATGTCCCCAAATGGATTAACGTTGTTCACATCGGTGTCAACCACCGACCTGACCAGAGACAGAGTAGCCATCTAGGATATTGACCTCAGGTTAAACTTATTTCCAGCTCACAACCCTTCCCCTAACACAACCCTTCCCCTAACGACTATATAAGCTGGAGGCTACAACCGATCCCACTGGATCATTATTCACACAGCCGAGGAACCACAGTGACCAATATTTAGATCCTTACCCCAGTTCCATTCTATATCCTGCCAGTGAGTACGGCACTTTCTGCCGTGCTATGTGAATTATCGCCAGTGGTCCACAGCGGCTTCAGTGCAGCGGGCCAGCTTATCACACTAGTCTATAAGGGAATGATTAATGATCTCACTCTGTGCCATTACCACATGTCGATTCCTACATCATAATAAAGACTCGGGTAGATGTCATGTAAAAGGTTCCTACATATTTTGTTCTGCACAAGTTTTAATATGCATACGTTTTAAGACGCATAATGTTCAAAGCAGACTACTGCCGATGTTTTACTTTCTTTGAAATGTTACTGCTCCCTCGTACTTAATTTGTCTACCTTGTATTGCACATATATAAATACGATAATGTTTAATAACAATTTTAATAATAATGCAGTGATTTAAATTATTTGATTGTGTTTATAAGTATTATCAAAACTTGCTGCTTTATATTTATTGGGCGTATATGTTTCCTACGTTGAATGTTTAGGTTATTAGTCTTGTACAGGGCTTTGAGCATTTATTTTGGAAATTGCATTTTTAATAAACAAATATTATGAT
The DNA here is from genome assembly GCA_964017155.1 of Oasisia sp. SBJ-2009. Taxonomy (NCBI): domain Eukaryota; kingdom Metazoa; phylum Annelida; class Polychaeta; order Sabellida; family Siboglinidae; genus Oasisia; species Oasisia sp. SBJ-2009. The sequence goes on from OZ024867.1 coordinate 1,689,535, forward strand.
TAATAATGCGTTCGTCTTTCTATTTCTTCTACAGTTGCAACGTTCGGGTGTTACGGCACGATGCTTAACCTCAAATGTCCTTTCGACACACTTATTGATATCAACACAACCATGTTCGGTCGCCAGAACGATAATACATGCCCACCAGGTGGTCTTGGTTTGACGTGTGAAAGAAACGTGCACGACTACGTGTTGACGAGATGCGAGAACAAGACGATGTGCGACGTTCCGGTTCCAAAGGTCCCCAGCGGTGCCATCGAGTGTGGAGACATAACAAGAGATGTATATCTTGAAGTCACCTACAGTTGTTACAGTAAGTGTCATTTGTTTAAATGTGACAAACGTCATCGAATAACTAGACGGAGCCTTTGTTTACTACCGTTTCGGATGCAATGCTGATATTGTGTCGTACCGATATACCGGCAAAACCTGTATGTGGAAAATACATGATTGATAAAATAGTAACGAAATGTTTGAAACACTTCAGTCCCATATAGTCGGGCTACATGATCCAGCATGAGAACGAATAAGCAGTTTCACGCGTGATGTTTGCCTGGGCATTTGTACGTGTCCAACATGAAATGGAACGGATTGACTGCCTGAAGTATCTGTTTAGAGATCTTGGCTAGCGCTGATCCTGGTATGAGTGTTATCACGACGCATGCACTTAGTATTACCTAATCAAACCTACCCATACATCGTGCGGTCAATTGCCTAACAATAATTAAAGTCCGTCCTACCTACGACTATCAATAATCTGTAAGGAGAGTTATGTTTTTTTTACTGCCTGCAGATATCGACCAGTGCGCCAGCAACCCTTGCCAGAACGTAGGCACGTGTGTGGACGGGGTACAGCGGTACACTTGTTCCTGCCCTCCTGGGTACACAGGCTTGAACTGCGAGCGAGGTGAGTGAGCAGTACAGCAACGCGGTATTACCACAGGGTGACTACGTTCAAGACACCCAGCCGTTCACGATGATACGTTAATGTGATATTTTGAATAAATCATGATGTTTATCAACTTGCTGCACATAAACCATACACTGTATTGATGGTTTAATTGTAGTTATGAAATCATTATATTATATATCCCTTTAGACCTCAAGTCGGCCATACACGGCCGCATGTTTACTCCTTAAGTCGGCCAAACCCGGCCGCATGTTTACTCCTCAAGTCGGCCAAACCCGGCCGCATGTTTACTCCTCAAGTCGGCCATACACGGCCGCATGTTTACTCCTCAAGTCGGCCATACACGGCCGCATGTTTACTCCTCAAGTCGGCCAAACCCGGCCGTAGATATTAGCATCCGAGTTTGATCTATTCCAGAGGCGCTCTCTGGAGGATACATTTGAAACACATGTTGAACTTGAAGGGTTAACATATCGGCAATGCATTGTGAGTAGCTATGGCTACCGGTGCTATTCAAGTTTACGGAGTTTCACGCATTTTTTCGAAGTGCCCTATTTTTGGAGTTAGCAAAATGACGTCGGCTGGTCCGAATCATTTGACTGCGGAAGAAGTCGGTACTTTTGCAGTTTACGCCCGAACCTCGGAGAAAACATCCAAATGTTCACCTACGATGACCAAATGTCGCATGGTATATCTACTACACATGTACTACGCGAACGCACTTGTCACGTGATCCAAAAATAATAATTAGTGCCTGAAATCGGAAAAAAATGTGTAAGTAAATAACGCGCATTCCTCAACGAGTCACTACTCCCACAGTGAACTACGCCAAGTGGCGCCACAAGCTGCTACCGTTAAGCCGTGGGGTCAGTCCACAAATGTTTTTAATATCATCATGCACATATTACACGAAATACTTATTTTAGATTTGAATTAACAACAGCTGATGGCATTTCATATACTTTAATACGAGCAGAAACATGCGAATTGCTTATCTGAATTGCTTATATGCATAATAATATGGTTATTAATGTTTCAACATTTTATACTACCAGGAAATATTAATTAGTAAAAAAACAATGGTATTATATTATTATTTTGAAAAATAACAATTGTAATATTAATATATATATATATATATATATATATATATATATATATATATGTATATATATATATATATATTATAATATGTATGTATTGATGTATGTATGTATTTATGTATGTAATAAATATATATGTGTATGAATAGATGAATAGGTAATACAAATGAGCTGATACAGATAATAAATGTATTATGCTTTATATATATATATATATATATATATATATATATATATATATATATATATATATATATATATATATATACACATATGTATGTACTATATATATATATATATATATATATATATATATATATATGTATGTGTCATATATATGTAATCAATATATATGTATATATATATATATAATTACAATATATAAAATTAATAATATATATAAGTATATAAATTATTATATATATATATATATATAATTATATGTATGTTAATAATATAAATATATAATGGTATATATATATAATATATATAATGTATATATATATATATATATATGTAATAAATATATATATGTAATATATAAATATATATGTCTATATAATTATGTGTGATATGTATATTAAATGTATATGTATTATATATATATATATATATATATATATATATATATATATATATATATATATATATATATATATATATATATATATATATATATATTTATGAGTGATATATATGTAATAAATATATTTGTATATATATATATATATATATATATATATATATATATATATATATATATACATACAATTACAATATACAAATTAAATATATATTAATAATATATAGGTAACTACATTATATATTATATATATAAATATATATATATAATTGTAATATATAAAAAAATTATGTAAACTGTTATTTACGCAATGCCTGTTGCATCGTGAACACCGATGTATCGGGTTTTGACACCAGTGTGTACTACAATCGCTTGATGTCACTCGTTTTTCGCAGAAACTTCGTCAAATTATACCCGGATGTAGACAGAAGAGTTACCGATATTTTGACATAAAGTTTTCGTAAATACATATATACACACAAACACACACGCACACACACACACATATATATATATATATATATATATATATATATATATATATATATATATATATATATATATATATATATATACGTATATGTATATATATATATATATATATATATATATATATATATATATATATATATATATATATATATACACATATATCAAGAAAAACGGTACTTTCTAGCAACACCAAGTCAGCAGTCGATAGTAGATATTTCACTAGTCATGTTAGCGATGTTCATGAGCAAGAATTACAGTTGTTTAGTAAGCAGTAAGCATATCCGATGATTTGGATACAAATGTGAAAAGCGGCTGCAATGTTGACAGCCGTGTTTGACATCGGCGATTTTTCATTCGATTCTGAGCTGTCAAATAATTGCGCATTAGTCCCAAAATAAAACTGATTTTGATGTATACTATCGGCCATCTTGTTTCTTGTCTGGATTGTTGATATAAATGATAATGTGATTAGTTTCAATATGTTTTGTAATCAGGCCACAGTTACGTTGATGACACAGTGTTGGCAAATGTGTTCTGGTTTACACAATATAATTCTGCTTTGTACTTGCATGTGCTATATTCCACATAGCATGTGTGATGGCAGAGTCATGTGTAATATTTCAATCCTGATTTGAGAAAAACAGGACCAACTTCCTGAGTGACATAAAGTAAAACCCAGTTGACGTATGAATGATAGTTGTTGTCGTTCTCATTGACGACATATTATATATTGCAATGATGTAATAATTGAGAAAATAATTGCTTATAATTATGGAGGAATCAATAAAACAAAACTGATGTTCATGTATATTGTCGGCCGTCTTGGATTTTTGATATAAGTAAATTACATATTAATTAGTTACAGTTAGTCATACAACAATGATGTGTACATGATGTGTAATTAATATGTCAATGCAAAACAAATATTATTGTCATATTGAGCACAAACAGTCAAAGTGCTAACGCTAAATTAAATTAAATTGAGTTTTATGCAATGACTGCGGTTACTTAATTATGTTTTCAGTGTTACAAATATTCAGGAAATTGGCTAACTGAACAAGGCGACTTATGTAACATGCTATTAGAAGGTGATACTAACATTTCATTGGGCAAACGTAATAGTACAAAATGAGGCCTAACTATATATAGTCATACTAGGCATTTATATACGTTACTGCAGTCAATAAAACAAATGAAGATTAGGGACGACAGTTTATTGAAATCACAGGGGGCGGCATTATAAAACCTGTGATAGTTGGTAACATATACAGGCCTACACGTGCCCTACATTGTGAATACAAACACTTTATTTATGAATTTGCCCCATTTTATGAGACTTGCAATAACATTTTATTATTGCAGGACATTGTAATGTAAATGCTTTTAAATCAATGAACATTTTAGTGAAATTTACGACACCTTACCAGAATTTAGTTTCTTCCCCAAAATGGCATTCCCGACCAGATTTTCTTTCTTAAATGGCACTTTGATCGATACCTTGCAAAATTAGTAAATTAAAGCTAGCATTTATTTTGAATATGTGTTTACATTACATTGAGTACTTTATTGGTATACATCATATGTATATATATATATATATATATATATATATATATATATATATATATATATATATATATATATATAGCGTGTTATCCCCAGACACACCTGTTAATGGCGGCTGCAGTAAGTGGTCATCGTGGTCATCGTGGTCATCGTGTTCTTACTCATGCGGCGGAGGATCGCAGAAAAAGGTTCGGTTGTGCAACGAACCTTCTGCCGCGAACGCAGGTCTCGAGCGGTCTGGCCAGCCAGAAGAATTTCGTCCTTGCAACGAACAGCTTTGTCCAAGTAAGATTGCAAAACGTATTTCACGAACAAAGAATTATTCCCTTGACTTCTCAACCTATTGTTGTTTCTGAGCTAGGCGGAATGTTTAGTGTGCTTGTTGTTTATTTGCCTTTCTGCAACTTCAGAAAAGTGCACAGTAAGCCAATCACCCACAAAAGGCGCCACCGCAGGAAATAGGTTTAACAATGTTTATCCGACCGTCACAATGTAATTACTCATGTTAACACTTTAGAACACCATAACTATAGGTCTTACTCAAACATTTCCAATAGATCGGTAATTATAAAAATTATTTACTTTACTGCCTTCAAACATGGTCTGCTGGACTAAGGTTTTTACAAACTCAACAAATGATGATGATATGATGAGTCTATGTAGACAAACGTGTGTTGCTCTTAATAAAATGTAACGTAACAGTTGTAACTAAACTCCTCGTTTTTACATTCTGCGCCACTTCTGAAGTCTGCGTTGGCTTCCTGTCCGATATCATATACTTTCAAAATATATAGTATTACAAACCAGGCATGGTCGTATCATATTTACTTTTATTGTTTATTCCTGTACAACAATTTAGTGTACGTCGGTATTATAATTCTGGTTAAATTTGTGTTCCTACTATCAATATCTACATCGGAGCTAGGGCTTTTTCTGTTGCTGCACGTATTCGTTAGAATGTATTACCTCTCAGTGTTAAATCAGTCGAAAATATTAAACAATTTCGCTTTTTTTTTTAAATGCACATTTATGACATTGCTTAACCAGTATACGTTACGAGATAAATGGATGTGGTTTCGTGGTTGTTCATTTTATTGTTTATATCCCCATGAGCTATCTCATATGTCGACGGGACGTATCCGTTGAATTCGTTGTAGCTATATGGTCAGTTACATGAAGAGTGAGTGTTAGTTTGACGCAGTGCTAAATAACATGTTTTGATCATCAAGAATTGAAGACACAACCCTGGGAGAAATGTATTAACGCTACAGCGTCGAGCATGCATGTTCCTAATGTAATTAGCACATTTTTTTAACATTTATGACATTGCTTAACCAGTATACGTTACGAGATAAATGGATGTGGTTTCGTGGTTGTTCATTTTATTGTTTATATCCCCATGAGCTATCCCATATGTCGACGGGACGTATCCGTTGAATTCGTTGTAGCTATATGGTCAGTTACATGAAGAGTGAGTGTTAGTTTGACGCAGTGCTAAATAACATGTTTTGATCATCAAGAATTGAAGACACAACCCTGGGAGAAATGTATTAACGCTACAGCGTCGAGCATGCATGTTCCTAATGTAATCCACCGTGATTGTCACACAGACGAGTCCTTTATACCATTCACCATTATTATAATACACGATACATTACCATTACCAAATGTCGGTTTCTACATCACAATAAAGACTCGGGTAGATGTCATGTAAAAGGTTCCTACATCTTTTGTTCTGCATAAGTTTTAAAATGCATACGTAGTAAGACGCATAACGTTCATAGCAGACTACTGCTGATGTTTTACTTTCTTTAAATGTTACTGCTCACCTCGTGCTTTATTGTTCTACCTAGTATTGCACATATATAAATATGATAATGTGTAATAACAGTTTTAATAATAATGTAGTGATTTAAATTATTTGAGTGAGTTTCTAAGTATTATCACAACTTTTTGCTTTATATTTATTGTGCTTATATGTCTTCTACGTTGAATGTTTAGGTTATTAATCTTGCACAGGGCTTTGAGCATTTATTTGGGAAATTGCATTTTTAATAAATAAATATTATTATTAATAATGTGTTCGTCTTTTTATTTCTTCTACAGTTGCAACGTTCGGGTGTTACGGCACGATGCTTAACCTCAAATGTCCTTTCGACACGCTTATTGATATCAACACAACCATGTTCGGTCGCCAGAACGATAATACATGCCCATCAGGTGGTCTTGGTATGACGTGTGAAAGAAACGTGCACGACTACGTGTTGACGAGATGCGAGAACAAGACGATGTGCGACGTTCCGGTTCCAAAGGTCCCCAGCGGTGCCGTCGAGTGTGGAGACATACCAAGAGATGTATATCTTGAAGTCACCTACAGTTGTTACAGTAAGTGTCATTTGTTTAAATGTGACAAACGTCATCGAATAACTAGACGGTGCCTTTGTTTACTACCGTTTCGGATGCAATGCTGATATTGTGTAGTACCGAAATACGGGTAAAACCTGTATGTGGAAAATACATGATTGATAAAATAGTAACGAAATGTTTGAAACACTTCAGTCCCATATAGTCGGGCTACATGATCCAGCATGAGAACGAATAAGCAGTTTCACGCGTGATGTTTGCCTGGGCATTTGTACGTGTCCAACATGAAATGGAACGGATTGACTGCCTGAAGTATCTGTTTAGAGATCTTGGCTAGCGCTGATCCTGGTATGAGTGTTATCACGACGCATGCACTTAGTATTACCTAATCAAACCTACCCATACATCGTGCGGTCAATTGCCTAACAATAATTAAAGTCCGTCCTACCTACGGCTATCAATAATCTGTAAGGAGAGTTATGTTTTTTTTACTGCCTGCAGATATCGACCAGTGCGCCAGCAACCCTTGCCAGAACGTAGGCACGTGTGTGGACGGGGTACAGCGGTACACTTGTTCCTGCCCTCCTGGGTACACAGGCTTGAAATGCGAGCGAGGTGAGTGAGCAGTACAGCAACGCGGTATTACCACAGGGTGACTACGTTCAAGACACCCAGCCGTTCACGATGATACGTTAATGTGATATTTTGAATAAATCATGATGTTTATCAACTTGCTGCACATAAACCATAAACTGTATTTATGGTTTAATTGTAGTTATGAAATCATTATATTATATATCCCTTTAGACCTCAAGTCGGCCATACACGGCCGCATGTTTACTCCTTAAGTCGGCCAAACCCGGCCGCATGTTTACTCCTCAAGTCGGCCAAACCCGGCCGCATGTTTACTCCTCAAGTCGGCCATACACGGCCGCATGTTTACTCCTCAAGTCGGCCATACACGGCCGCATGTTTACTCCTCAAGTCGGCCAAACCCGGCCGTAGATATTAGCATCCGAGTTTGATCTATTCCAGAGGCGCTCTCTGGAGGATACATTTGAAACACATGTTGAACTTGAAGGGTTAACATATCGGCAATGCATTGTGAGTAGCTATGGCTACCGGTGCTATTCAAGTTTACGGAGTTTCACGCATTTTTTCGAAGTGCCCTATTTTTGGAGTTAGCAAAATGACGTCGGCTGGTCCGAATCATTTGACTGCGGAAGAAGTCGGTACTTTTGCAGTTTACGCCCGAACCTCGGAGAAAACATCCAAATGTTCACCTACGATGACCAAATGTCGCATGGTATATCTACTACACATGTACTACGCGAACGCACTTGTCACGTGATCCAAAAATAATAATTAGTGCCTGAAATCGGAAAAAAATGTGTAAGTAAATAACGCGCATTCCTCAACGAGTCACTACTCCCACAGTGAACTACGCCAAGTGGCGCCACAAGCTGCTACCGTTAAACCGTGGGGTCAGTCCACAAATGTTTTTAATATCATCATGCACATATTACACGAAATACTTATTTTAGATTTGAATTAACAACAGCTGATGGCATTTCATATACTTTAATACGAGCAGAAACATGCGAATTGCTTATCTGAATTGCTTATATGCATAATAATATGGTTATTAATGTTTCACCATTTTATACTACCAGGAAATATTAATTAGTAAAAAAACAATGGTATTATATTATTATTTTGAAAAATAACAATTGTAATATTAATATATATATATATATATATATATATATGTATATATATGTATATATATATATTATAATATGTATGTATTGATGTATGTATGTATTTATGTATGTAATAAATATATATGTGTATGAATAGATGAATAGGTAATACAAATGAGCTGATACAGATAATAAATGTATTATGCTTTATATATATATATATATATATATATATATATATATATATATATATATATATACACACATATGTATGTACTATATATATATATATATATATGTATGTGTCATATATATGTATGTGTCATATATATGTAATCAATATATATGTATATATATATATATAATTACAATATATAAAATTAATAATATATATAAGTATATAAATTATTATATATATATATATATATAATTATATGTATGTTAATAATATAAATATATAATGGTATATATATATATAATATATATAATGTATATATATATATATATATATATATATATATATATATGTAATAAATATATATATGTAATATATAAATATATATGTCTATATAATTATGTGTGATATGTATATTAAATGTATATGTATTATATATATATATATATATATATATATATATATATATATATATATATATATTTATGAGTGATATATATGTAATAAATATATTTGTATATATATATATATATATATATATATATACATACATACAATTACAATATACAAATTAAATATATATTAATAATATATAGGTAACTACATTATATATTATATATATAAATATATATATATAATTGTAATATATAAAAAATTATGTAAACTGTTATTTACGCAATGCTGTTGTAAACGTTGATAGTTTTGTGAATATTTAACCTGTTGCATCGTGAACACCGATGTATCGGGTTTTGACACCAGTGTGTACTACAATCGCTTGATGTCACTCGTTTTTCGCAGAAACTTCGTCAAATTATACCCGGATGTAGACAGAAGAGTTACCGATATTTTGACATAAAGTTTTCGTAAATACATATATACACACAAACACACACGCACACACACACATATATATATATATATATATATATATATATATATATATATATATATATATATATACGTATATGTATATATATATATATATATATATATATATATATATATATATATATATATATATATATATCACATATATCAAGAAAAACGGTACTTTCTAGCAACATCAAGTCAGCAGTCGATAGTAGATATTTCACTAGTCATGTTAGCGATGTTCATGAGCAAGAATTGCAGTTGTTTAGTAAGCAGTAAGCATATCCGATGATTTGGATACAAATGTGAAAAGCGGCTGCAATGTTGACAGCCGTGTTTGACATCGGCGATTTTTCATTCGATTCTGAGCTGTCAAATAATTGCGCATTAGTCCCAAAATAAAACTGATTTTGATGTATACTATCGGCCATCTTGTTTCTTGTCTGGATTGTTGATATAAATGATAATGTGATTAGTTTCAATATGTTTTGTAATCAGGCCACAGTTACGTTGATGACACAGTGTTGGCAAATGTGTTCTGGTTTACACAATATAATTCTGCTTTGTACTTGCATGTGCTATATTCCACATAGCATGTGTGATGGCAGAGTCATGTGTAATATTTCAATCCTGATTTGAGAAAAACAGGACCAACTTCCTGAGTGACATAAAGTAAAACCCAGTTGACGTATGAATGATAGTTGTTGTCGTTCTCATTGACGACATATTATATATTGCAATGATGTAATAATTGAGAAAATAATTGCTTATAATTATGGAGGAATCAATAAAACAAAACTGATGTTCATGTATATTGTCGGCCGTCTTGGATTTTTGATATAAGTAAATTACATATTAATTAGTTACAGTTAGTCATACAACAATGATGTGTACATGATGTGTAATTAATATGTCAATGCAAAACAAATATTATTGTCATATTGAGCACAAACAGTCAAAGTGCTAACGCTAAATTAAATTAAATTGAGTTTTATGCAATGACTGCGGTTACTTAATTATGTTTTCAGTGTTACAAATATTCAGGAAATTGGCTAACTGAACAAGGCGACTTATGTAACATGCTATTAGAAGGTGATACTAACATTTCATTGGGCAAACGTAATAGTACAAAATGAGGCCTAACTATATATAGTCATACTAGGCATTTATATACGTTACTGCAGTCAATAAAACAAATGAAGATTAGGGACGACAGTTTATTGAAATCACAGGGGGCGGCATTATAAAACCTGTGATAGTTGGTAACATATACAGGCCTACACGTGCCCTACATTGTGAATACAAACACTTTATTTATGAATTTGCCCCATTTTATGAGACTTGCAATAACATTTTATTATTGCAGGACATTGTAATGTAAATGCTTTTAAATCAATGAACATTTTAGTGAAATTTACGACACCTTACCAGAATTTAGTTTCTTCCCCAAAATGGCATTCCCGACCAGATTTTCTTTCTTAAATGGCACTTTGATCGATACCTTGCAAAATTAGTAAATTAAAGCTAGCATTTATTTTGAATATGTGTTTACATTACATTGAGTACTTTATTGGTATACATCATATGTATATATATATATATATATATATATATATATATATATATATATATATATATATATATATATATATATATATATATATATATAGCGTGTTATCCCCAGACACACCTGTTAATGGCGGCTGCAGTAAGTGGTCATCGTGGTCATCGTGGTCATCGTGTTCTTACTCATGCGGCGGAGGATCGCAGAAAAAGGTTCGGTTGTGCAACGAACCTTCTGCCGCGAACGCAGGTCTCGAGCGGTCTGGCCAGCCAGAAGAATTTCGTCCTTGCAACGAACAGCTTTGTCCAAGTAAGATTGCAAAACGTATTTCACGAACAAAGAATTATTCCCTTGACTTCTCAACCTATTGTTGTTTCTGAGCTAGGCGGAATGTTTAGTGTGCTTGTTGTTTATTTGCCTTTCTGCAACTTCAGAAAAGTGCACAGTAAGCCAATCACCCACAAAAGGCGCCACCGCAGGAAATAGGTTTAACAATGTTTATCCGACCGTCACAATGTAATTACTCATGTTAACACTTTAGAACACCATAACTATAGGTCTTACTCAAACATTTCCAATAGATCGGTAATTATAAAAATTATTTACTTTACTGCCTTCAAACATGGTCTGCTGGACTAAGGTTTTTACAAACTCAACAAATGATGATGATATGATGAGTCTATGTAGACAAACGTGTGTTGCTCTTAATAAAATGTAACGTAACAGTTGTAACTAAACTCCTCGTTTTTACATTCTGCGCCACTTCTGAAGTCTGCGTTGGCTTCCTGTCCGATATCATATACTTTCAAAATATATAGTATTACAAACCAGGCATGGTCGTATCATATTTACTTTTATTGTTTATTCCTGTACAACAATTTAGTGTACGTCGGTATTATAATTCTGGTTAAATTTGTGTTCCTACTATCAATATCTACATCGGAGCTAGGGCTTTTTCTGTTGCTGCACGTATTCGTTAGAATGTATTACCTCTCAGTGTTAAATCAGTCGAAACTATTAAACAATTTCGCTTTTTTTTTTAAATGCACATTTATGACATTGCCTAACCAGTATACGTTACGAGATAAATGGATGTGGTTTCGTGGTTGTTCATTTTATTGTTTATATCCCCATGAGCTATCTCATATGTCGACGGGACGTATCCGTTGAATTCGTTGTAGCTATATGGTCAGTTACATGAAGAGTGAGTGTTAGTTTGACGCAGTGCTAAATAACATGTTTTGATCATCAAGAATTGAAGACACAACCCTGGGAGAAATGTATTAACGCTACAGCGTCGAGCATGCATGTTCCTAATGTAATTAGCACATTTTTTTAACATTTATGACATTGCTTAACCAGTATACGTTACGAGATAAATGGATGTGGTTTCGTGGTTGTTCATTTTATTGTTTATATCCCCATGAGCTATCCCATATGTCGACGGGACGTATCCGTTGAATTCGTTGTAGCTATATGGTCAGTTACATGAAGAGTGAGTGTTAGTTTGACGCAGTGCTAAATAACATGTTTTGATCATCAATAATTGAAGACACAACCCTGGGAGAAATGTATTAACGCTACAGCGTCGAGCATGCATGTTCCTAATGTAATCCACCGTGATTGTCACACAGACGAGTCCTTTATACCATTCACCATTATTATAATACACGATACATTACCATTACCAAATGTCGGTTTCTACATCACAATAAAGACTCGGGTAGATGTCATGTAAAAGGTTCCTACATCTTTTGTTCTGCATAAGTTTTAAAATGCATACGTAGTAAGACGCATAACGTTCATAGCAGACTACTGCTGATGTTTTACTTTCTTTAAATGTTACTGCTCACCTCGTGCTTTATTGTTCTACCTAGTATTGCACATATATAAATATGATAATGTGTAATAACAGTTTTAATAATAATGTAGTGATTTAAATTATTTGAGTGAGTTTCTAAGTATTATCACAACTTGTTGCTTTATATTTATTGTGCTTATATGTCTTCTACGTTGAATGTTTAGGTTATTAATCTTGCACAGGGCTTTGAGCATTTATTTGGGAAATTGCATTTTTAATAAATAAATATTATTATTAATAATGTGTTCGTCTTTTTATTTCTTCTACAGTTGCAACGTTCGGGTGTTACGGCACGATGCTTAACCTCAAATGTCCTTTCGACACGCTTATTGATATCAACACAACCATGTTCGGTCGCCAGAACGATAATACATGCCCACCAGGTGGTCTTGGTATGACGTGTGAAAGAAACGTGCACGACTACGTGTTGACGAGATGCGAGAACAAGACGATGTGCGACGTTCCGGTTCCAAAGGTCCCCAGAGGTGCCGTCGAGTGTGGAGACATACCAAGAGATGTATATCTTGAAGTCACCTACAGTTGTTACAGTAAGTGTCATTTGTTTAAATGTGACAAACGTCATCGAATAACTAGACGGTGCCTTTGTTTACTACCGTTTCGGATGCAATGCTGATATTGTGTAGTACCGAAATACGGGTAAAACCTGTATGTGGAAAATACATGATTGATAAAATAGTAACGAAATGTTTGAAACACTTCAGTCCTAAATAGTCGGGCTACATGATCCAGCATGAGAACGAATAAGCAGTTTCACGCGTGATGTTTGCCTGGGCATTTGTACGTGTCCAACATGAAATGGAACGGATTGACTGTCTGAAGTATCTGTTTAAAGATCTTGGCTAGCGCTGATCCTGGTATGAGTGTTATCACGACGCATGCACTTATTATTAACTAATCAAACCTACCCATACATCGTGCGATGAATTGCCTAACAATAATTAAAGTCCGTCCTACCTACGGCTATCAATAATCTGTAAAGAGAGTTATATTTTCTGTATTGCCTGCAGAGATCGACCAATGCGCCAGCAACCCTTGCCAGAACGTAGGCACGTGTGTGGACGGGGTACAGCGATACACTTGTTCCTGCCCTCCTGGGTACACAGGCTCGAATTGCGAGCGAGGTGAGTGAACGGAACAGCAACGCGGTATTATCACAGGGTGACTACGTTCAAGGCACCCAGCCTTTCACGGTGATACGTTAATGTGATATTTTGAATAAATCATGATGTTTATCAACTGGCAGCACCTTAACCATACACTGTATTTATGTTCTAATTTTAATTATGTAAGCATTAATTATATATAGAGAACAATTCCATACATTTTCACTGACACAGGCTAAAGAGTGCAGAAAATATTGACTAGTGAAATGTGAATAAAATTATTTATTTTTAACAAGTTTTCAAAAAACGTATAAGTGCGATATTTCAAACTTCTCTAACTTGCACGCTATTTAAGCTAGAACGATCACATTTTGGATTCTTGCTAGTCTTGCCAAACTCTCTCACTATGCCGATCTATTCAAACATCTAAGAGATAACAGCAACCAATTTATGGAATGTTGGTTGTGTTCACTCGGAATGACCCAGGTGGCATTGTTTGGCGGGACCATTGGCGGAGTGCTAGATATATACTGAGTAGTAGTTTTGGCTAAAGTGTGTTAGTTGACAGTATTTTTGAGAAAACAAATTATTGGGTGATAATAGCGCAATCAAAATTTCTAAAAGTTTGTAAACAAGACTGAGCAAATCTGGTTACTTCATGGAATATATAACGGATAAAGTAGCACGCATAACAGCAACACACGTAAGATAATACTTTGATTAAGTGGCAAGTTATATAAAATAAGCAGATCTATTAGTAAGAAACACTGGTCTGTTTATGTAGATAGTGTCCAGCGTATCGGCTAGGGAAAGGTGCCAGTGTTTAGCGTTCACGGTATAGTAGGTATTCAGTTGTTTATAGCATACATTTAATATTGAGTATTCATAATATGGCACCTTGTCAGCGGAAAGTGATGGCAAGTGGGCATTTGTTGTGTGACAATTGTCCCTGGCCTGGTGGATTGTGCCTTATATGGATGCGGGAAGTCTTGGGCAGAGACAATGGATGAATGGTTTGCCTTCCAGTGCATGGGGTCTTGGAAGGTAAAATTAGCTACCATATTAGGTGTTACAATTAGTTGTCCTAAATAGTGTGATTCTCCTCTACCTTCGAATTTAGTATCTGCTACTGGTAGTGCACTAATATCTTCCCTGGTAAACAACGAACTAAAGTATTAATTTAGGTTTTCTGCCATTAAGAATCCCTCTGTTATTATATTTCCATAATTACTTTGTATATGGCCGACCTTTTCCTGAAGTGTACGTTTACGTCGAACATACGCATAGACAACTCTTGCTGTCAAGTTTGATATTATAACCTATTTTGTGTTCGTAACTTCTCTTTAAATATATAAATTCATATGTAGCTGTGTTAAGTGCTTCTTTATAAAAGACATAGTCCTCTTCACTTCCAGTATGTATATATGTCTTCCACTTCATTTGCTTGTACTTGATGTTTCTAATGGCTTAATATGGCACCTTGCCAACGGAAAATGAAGGCAATGGGCACTTGGTGTGTGTGACACTTGCCCCAGCCTGGTGGATTTTGCCTTATCTGGATGAAGAAATATTGGGCAGAGACAATGGATGAATGGTTTACCTTCCAGTGATTGGGATGTTGGAAGATGGACAGTCTAACAGCATAGATAGCTCAGGTAACATACATTATGAAGGGGTGAAGATGGGAATGACCAAAGAGACGGACGGAATAGAAAGCGATAACAGGGAGAGAAGTCGGAAGGAGCTAGAGAGTGAAAAGAAGGAGAGTGAGAGAGGGAGGGTGATGGCAAGGAAAACAAATGGAGAGAAAACAACATAAAACATGATATTCAGGAAGGTGGCAGGTGATAAAATGACATTTGAGAAAGAGGGACGAACAATGGGAGAGGAAAGGAGATAACTATATGTGAAAAGAAGAAAGATGAAGGGAAGAAAGGAGGAAAGGAAGTGAGAGAAAATGTGACGAAAGGGAAATCAATAACTGGGATGATGACAGGAAGAACAGAGGCAGAGAAGACAGGAACAACATAAACACCTGCAGGGGGAAAATCTGACGACCAGGTAGATGCAAAAAGCAAGAGCTACTTATGAGGCAGTGGTCGCGGGAGCACTGAGAAAAGAAAGGGTATTTATGGGCGACTCCACTTTTGTAAACTCAGACATTACGCAGGACAGAAGATGTTGTTTATCTTCCAGATATAGGATAGAGCATGTGACTGAACGGGTAGATAACATATATCTAGGGCCACGGAGGATATATATTAGTACATGTGGGGACGAACAATGCTGACAAGGTGAAGACCACTGGAATAGTACAGACATAGAGACAGTTGGTAGGGAAACTGAAGAAGACAAGAGCTGAACAGATTATTCTCTCAGGAATCTTGCCAGTAATGGGAGGAAGGCGAGCAACATATAGAAACTGTAATAGGATGACAAGCAAAGCTCTTGTAGTGCAGATGTTTCAAAAAGAAGGAAATGGATACGTAGATTTGTGGGGATACTTTGTTGGGAAAAGACATGTGTATGAGTGGTGGCCTAAATCTATTTCGAATGGTTGCAAAAAAATGTCTTTCAGAACCCGATCTAGGGACAGTGGAACAGGTTGCAACTATATAAACTAGTTTCGCAGGGGGTTTCACAGTGAAGCCGAATGTATAAAAAGAGCACAAACAAATCAGCAAAGAACAGTCTGTAAAACTCTACTGAATTTGGTTGTAAATGCTTTGGTTAAATGCAAGGAGCAGAGTAAACAAAATAAATGAACTATACATGCAGGATATATTGACCCTCAAATAATATAAATAAGTGTATATTGTGCCACAACCGAAATATATCAGATGCCGAATTAGGAATGACAGGATGTGTAATGTTTAGGAAAGATATAATAGGAAGAAGGTGAGGTTGAGTTAATTTATATATTAAATAATCCTTCTAGGATAATAATAAACAAAGCACAATGTGAAGATGCTATCTGGTCTGGTCTATCTGGGTTACTTTGTTGAAGCCGAAATATAAGCATATACAATAACGAGAAAGTGCAAAAAACGGTATAAAAGAAGTGAGTAAACGGGGCTGTTTTATTGTGGGGGATTTTATACATGGGTATATACAGTGGAAATCGAGGATCAATACTGTATAAATTAGTTCAAGATTATTTTGCTCCTCAAAAAGTGTTAGAACCAACGAGGGGCGATAACCTGCTAGACATAGATTTGAGCTCACAGAAGGAATATGTTAATAATGTCAACATAATGTGAATCACTGGGGTGTAGTGATCACAACCATATATATTTCATCGTCTAGGTAAAAGGAGAACGGAATCAAAAATATGGTACAGGAAAGCATTTCACAAAGGAATAAGAACATGATGATATATTTAGCAAAGATGCAATAATATAGACGGTCATAAAGGAAACACTTATCGAAAGAAGCCAATAGAAAAAAGTGTACAAGGAAATTACGTGGAAGTCATATAGACATACTGAAGGTGAAGACGTCAGTACCATTTTTAAAGAAACACTTAACTGAAATTAGAAATTCAAAGATAAGCTATGAACCTCTACAAGTTAGTAATGTACATATAATAACCTAAATGAGTCCTTGTGTTCAGTGTTCACCAGTGTAGCTGTTAGTGCATTCTCAGTACCAGCGATTAAGTTCGAAGGGAGAGACTCAGACTATTTAAGACAACACATTGTAACCTCAAAAATGGTAGCTAATACAATCAAATATATTAAGGATAATAAATCACCTGGATTGATTGGGTTTTCTACCAAATTACTACTGCAATTTGTAGGACAAATTAGCATACCGGTTACAACCGTGTTACAGTTGTCATTAGACGAGGGATTAGTTCCGTTAGAAAGAAAACAAGCAAACACCTTTCCAATATTTAAAAAGGTACGAGAAACAAGCCTGAGAAGTAAAGACCACTGGAATTAAGTTCAGCGATTTGCAAACTAATATAAACACTAATTAAATATCACTCGGTTGATTTTTGTGTTAAATGTAACTTGTTAAGCCCATCTCAAGATGGGTTTCTAAAAGCGAGGTGATGCTTAACACATGTGTTGTGTTTCTCGTAAGATGTCACAAAGTGGGTATGTGGTGGATCGTGTGTGGCAAGGTTAGCTGAATAGAGACATGGCTTATTGATAGAAGACAAAGAGTAATTGCTGATGGGGAGGTTTCAATTGGTTTTGGGTGGAGTGATTAGTATTGGGACCTAGTTTATTCTAACTATATATATATATATATATATATATATATATATATATATGTATACGTATGTATGTATGTATATATATGTATGTATATATATATATATATATAATTGATTTTGATAATTATGTTGTAACAAGCAACGTGTTGAAGTTTGCGGCCTATAGAAAAGTGTTTAGGAAAAATTAAAAGTGATGCAGATAGATAGCATTTACAAGATGATCGTAATAAATTGACCGAATGGTCTGATAAGTGGCAAATGGTGTTCAATTTTGGGAAGTGTATGTGCCTCCACACAGGACAATGGAAAGAAGATGCACAATATACAATGGGTGGTACTGTACTAAATTCTACCGTAAAGGAAAAGGACTTAGGGTTAACTATCATTGTTGACATGAAGGTACCAGAGCAGTGTTGAATTGCAGCAACGAAGATAATCCAAATTATTGGAGTAGGCGAAATTAAGTGTACATGGAAACAGAACTAATATTACCGCTGTACTAAGCAATATATAGGCTTCATTTAGAATAGTATACACAATGATGGAGGCCATGTCGCAAGAAAGATATTGACATGCAAGAATGAGTATAAATGAGAGCAACCAAAATGATACAACAAAACTAAAGAATATTAGTTATGCTATGAGTCTAACAAAAAAAGGTGTTTTAACAACATTATACACCATTAGATTGAGAGGAGATCAGATAGAAGTGTTGAATGGGTATGAACATATCGAGATACATATTAGTTCTGTGTATCGGCGTATAGCCAGGTTTTTATTTTACTAACTCGCAAATGTACTAACTCGCAAATGTGACAAGATATTCAGCCCTTGTGTGGTGTAATTTGTCATCACGCTTTTGTGTGACCTTTATTGAGCCAATCACGTTTCGCCTGAAAACAGTAATATTTATATTGTAGACGTTGACGAGTGCAACAGCTATCCATGCAATAATGGTGCGACATGTATTGATGGAATTAACACATACATTTGCAACTGCGCTACTGGATATACAGGTGTCCATTGCGAAACAGGTATGTTATACACATATTGAATTTTAAGCGATAACGCGATAAATAAAATAGTAATATCATACCAAACTTGCCATAGGTTCTTTATCTATTTATATCATGTGGACATTCTGCCGTGAAGGGTTAGTGTTGTAGCACTATTGGCTAATGTTCGTTTACGATCAACGATGCCCGCGTTAACCCCTCTAAACACGACAATTGTTTTGCTGTAACAAGTAATGGCATGACAGAGAACAACGAAATACACATGAAGTACATTATATAAACAGCTAACTTATAAATGTTATTGCGCAGTATCCATTATTCGGTATCCAGCTCAACTGTTTTACACTTTACTCGTTACTGTTACGATCGAAATGTATTTATTTTCACAAGAACCCACTAACATTATATTCAGGTATTCATTTAGGCAGCGGATTGAACATGATCAATGTGAAGTGAAAAACATTTCCCAAAGTTTGTCACGGTAGCACAGGATCTGTATGCGGGTTCTCCTAGACCAGAGTCCGACGTTCTTCCCACGGCGCCACTGCGACAATAGTTAAATGTATAATTTGTTAAGCCAGTGTCATATACATCGTATCAATATAACCTTCCCGCAAATGTGTGTAATTTTGTGTTTATTTTACCTGGAGCAGGAACAGGTATATATTAACAAATACCGATTTGAAGCTACTGGTCAATTACGATGAATTGGACGTCTAACTAGACCCTCTGACTAGTAATAATTCTGCAATTATGTTGTGACATTATATTTATTTATAATGAGTGACATTTGACTATGTCTACTGTATCTGCTTTTACCGCAAATGCAAGAAGATTACTGATAATTGTGACTTGTATTCTGTTCTGATCTAATACGTTTCATTTTTGAAACAAACATTTTCTTTACTTTGTAGACATTGACGACTGCAAAGACAAGCCATGCCAGAATGGTGCGACATGTATTGATGGCATGAACACATATATTTGCAACTGCGCTACTGGATATACGGGTGTCAATTGCGAAACAGGTATATTGTACACACATTGTATTTTAAGCGATAACGCGAAAACAAAACCAGTAATATCATACCAAACTTACCATAGGTTCTTTATTTATTTACATTATGTGGACATTCTGCCGTGAAGGTTTAGTGTTGTAGCAATATTGGCTAATGCTCGTTTACGATCAATGATGCCCGCATTGACCCCTCAAAACCCGACTAATGTTGGGTTCATTTCCACCTGAACACTGTGTCAAGAGTTAAGCGATGCGCTCTGTGTCTCTAAAAACAAAGCAATTGTTTTGCTGTAACAAGCAATGGCATGACAGAAAACAACGAATTACACATGAAGAACATTAGATAAACAGTTAAGTTATACATGTTATTGCGCAGTAACAATTATTCAGTCAGTCAGTCAGTCAGTCAGTCAGTCAGTCAGTCAGTCAGTCAGTCAGTCAGTCAGTCAGTCAGTCAGTCAGTCAGTCAGTCAGTCAGTCAGTCAGTCAGTCAGTCAGTCAGTCAGTCAGTCAGTCAGTCAGTCAGTCAGTCAGTCAGTCAGTCAGTCAGTCAGTCAGTCAGTCAGTCAGTCAGTCAGTCAGTCAGTCAGTCAGTCAGTCAGTCAGTCAGTCAGTCAGTCAGTCAGTCAGCCAGCCAGCCAGCCAGCCAGCCAGCCAGCCAGCCAGCCAGCCAGCCAGCCAGCCAGCCAGCCAGCCAGCCAGCCAGCCAGCCAGCCAGCCAGCCAGCCAGCCAGCCAGCCAGCCAGCCAGCCAGCCAGCCAGCCAGCCAGCCAGCCAGCCAGCCAGCCAGCCAGCCAGCCAGCCAGCCAGCCAGCCAGCCAGCCAGCCAGCCAGCCAGCCAGCCAGCCAGCCAGCCAGCCAGCCAGCCAGCCAGCCAGCCAGCCAGCCAGCCAGCCAGCCAGCCAGCCAGCCAGCCAGCCAGCCAGCCAGCCAGCCAGCCAGCCAGCCAGCCAGCCAGCCAGCCAGCCAGCCAGCCAGCCCGCCCGCCCGCCCGCCCGCCCGCCCGCCCGCCCGCCCGCCCATCCATCAATCAATCACTTTATTGTCCTTAAAAAGGATATGCATTGTACAACTCATGATCTACAATATATGGGATGGTCACAACAAATTGCAAGTGAATTCCAGATGTATCCACTATAAGAACAGTTCAACCGGTTGATTGCAATATGAATCATTTAGCATTCAACATTCTAATGGCCACAGGCACAAAACTCCTGCTATAGCGAGATGTTTTACATTTTATACAACGGTATCTCCTTCGAGACGGAAGTACATGGAAGAACGTAGATAGCGGGTGATCAGACTCAGTAGCGACAGCACGAGCTTTCTTCAAAATTGCACGGTCGATTATTTCGGAGAGCATTGGTGTAGGTAAGCCAATGATCTTGGCGGAAACGTGTGAGATTTTCAGAAGCTTGTTACGGTTTTTCACCGAAAGAGCAGGGTAGTAACAAATGCTGCAGTAGGTTATGAGAGGCTCAATTATGCTACGGTAAAGACGTAGAAGAAGTAGTGGATCAACGTAGAAAGCTCGTAACTTTCGAAGAACGTGCAGTCGCTGCTGAGACTTTTTCTGCACGGCTGTAACATGCTGTGTAAATGAAAATTGTTCATCTAAGATAACACCGAGGTACTTGAAAGAATCAACCTGTTCCACAGGTTCACCGTTGATGACAATAGGACTATTGACAGTTCTATTTCGACGGAAGTCAATGCACATTTCTTTGGTTGTGGAAACATTCAGATGTAGAAAATTGTTACTGCACCAACTCGAGAAACGTACCACTGAAGAAACATATGACTGGTATGAGGCAAAATCACTCAAAAGAGCGAGGATGGCTGTATCATCTGAAAACCTCACATATTGGGTAGATGGATCCACACTCCGACAGTCATTTGTATACAAAGTGTACAAAAATGGGCTCAGGACACAACCCTGAGGCGCACCTGTGTTGCTAACAATCACTGGTGACTTTATGTCACCCACTCGAACACCCTGCGGGCGATTACTTAGGATACAGATACTGCGGTATCTAGCTCAACTGTTTTACACTTTACTCGTTACTGTTACGATCGAAATGTATTTATTTTCACAAAGTATCCACAAAGATTATAGTCAAGTACTCATTTAGGCAGCGGAGTGAACTTGGTCAATGTGAAGTGAAAAGCATTTCCCAGTGTTTGTCTCTGTAGCACAGGATCTGTATGCGGGTTCTCCTAGACCAGAGTCCGACGTTCTTCCCACGGCGCCACTGCGACATTAGTTAAATGTATAATTTGTTAAGCCAGTGTCATATACATCGTATCAATATAACCTTCACTCAAATGTGTGTCATTTTGTGTGTATTTTGCCTGGACCAGGAACAGGTATATATTAACAAATACCGATTTGAAGCTACTGGTCAATTACGATGAATTGGACGTCTAACTAGACCCTCTGACTAGTAATAATTCTGCAATTATGTTGTGACATTTTATTTATTTATAATGAGTGACATTTGACTATGTCTACTGTATCTGCTTTTACCGCAAATGCAAGAAGACTACTGATAGTTGTGACTTGTAGTCTGTGCTGATCTAATACGTTTCTTTTCTGAAACAAACATTTTCTTTACTTTGTAGACATTGACGACTGCAAAGACAAGCCATGCCAGAATGGTGCGACATGTAATGATGGCATCAACACATACGTTTGCAACTGCTCTACTGGATATACGGGTGTCAATTGCGAAACAGGTATGTTGTACACATATTGTATTTTAAGGGATAACGCGAAAACAAAACCAGTAATATCATACCAAACTTACCATAGGTTCTTTATTTATTTACCTCATGTGGACATTCTTTCGTGAAGGGTGAGTGTTGTAGCAATATTGGCTAATGTTCGCTTACGATCAACGATGCCCGCGTTAACCCCTCTAAACCCGATTAATATTGGGTTCATTTCCACCTGAACACTGTGCCAATAGTTAAGCGATGCGCTGTGAGGGTCTAAAAAAACAATAGTTTTGCTGTAAAAAAATAATGGCATGTTAGGAAACAACGAATTACAAATCAAGAACATTAGATAAACAGGTAAGTTATACATGTTATTGCGCACTGTTGCGCAGTATCCATTATTCGGTATCTAGCTCAACTGTTTTACACTTTACTCGTTACTGTTACGATCGAAATGTATTTATTTTCACAAGTACCCACTAAGATTACAGTCTGGCTACTCATTTAGGAAGCGGATTGAACATGATCAATGTGAAGTGAAAAACATTTCCCAGTGTTTGTCTCTGTAGCACAGGATCTGTATGCGGGTTCTCCTAGACCAGAGTCCGACGTTCTTCCCACGGCGCCACTGCGACATTAGTTAAATGTATAATTTGTTAAGCCAGTGTCATATACATCGTATCAATATAACCTTCACTCAAATGTGTGTCGTTTTGTGTGTATTTTACCTGGACCAAGAACAGGTATATATTAACAAATACCGATTTGAAGGAAATGGTAAATTACGATGAATTGGACGTCTAACTAGACCCTCTGACTATTAATAATTCTGCAATGATGTTGTTATATGTTTTTAATTTATAATGAGTGAAATTTGACTATGTCTACTGTATCTGCTTTTACCGCAAATGCAAGAAGATTACTGATAGTTGTGACTTGTATTATGTGCTGATGTAATACGTTTCCTTTCTGAAACAAACATTTGCTTTACTTTGTAGACATTGACGACTGCAAAGACAAGCCATGCCAGAATGGTGCGACATGTATTGATGGAATGAACACATATATTTGCAACTGCGCTACTGGATATACGGGTGTCAATTGCGAAACAGGTATGTTGTACACATATTGAATGTTAAACAATAACGCTACGAAAAACAGTAATATCGTACCAAACGTACTATACGTCCTTTATATATTTTCCATAATGTGGACATTCTGCCGTGATGGGTGAGTGTTGTAGTGTGGTACACCATTAGCTACAGTTCGTTTACGATCATCGATGCCCTGTTGCCCCTCTGAACCCCATTAATGTTGGATTCATTTCCGTCCTAACTTCGTGTCAATATTTAAGCGATGCGCTGTGAGTCTCTAATAACAAAGCAATAGTTTTGCTGTAACACGTAATGGCATGACAGAAAGCAAAGAATTTCACATGCGAACATTAGGTAAACACAGTTAAGTTACACATGTTATTGCGCAGCATTCATTATCCAGCATAGCTCAAATGTTTTACACTTTACTCCTTACTGTTACGATCGAAATCTATTTTCTTGTCACGAGTACCCACTATGATTTAAGACAGGTACTCATTTAGGCAGTGGAATGAACTGGATAAATGTAAAGTGAAAGACATTTCCCAGAGTTTGGATCTGTATAAAGGTTCTCCTAGACCAGGGTCCGACGTTCTTCCCACTGCGCCACTGCGCTATTAGTTAAATGTGCAATATTGAATGCCAGTGTCATATACATCGTATCAATATAAACTTCAAGTAAATTTGTGTCATTATGTGTGTATGTTGCTTGGACAAGGAACAGTTGTGTATTAACAAATACCGATTTGAAGTGAAAGGTCAATTACGATGAATTTAACCTATAACTAGACCGTCTGACTAGAAACAATTTTGCAATTATGTTGTAACATTTTAATTAATTATGAGTATGTCTCCTGTAATTGCTGTTGCCGTAAATGTTAGACAATTATTGATAGTCGTGATATGTGTTCTGTGGTGACCTAATACGTTTCTCTTCTGAAACAACTATAGTTTTACGTTGCAGACATCGATGACTGCAGAGACAGCCCATGCCAGAATGGGGGGACATGTATTGATGGAGTGGACACGTATACTTGCAAATGCGCTAATGGATACACCAAAGATAATTGCGATACAAGTATGTCGGACTAACAGTGAAATATAACGCGGTGAAAACCAATGAAATAATACAACAAATATTAACATATAATGATGTCGAAAGTACTGAATATGTAGAGTTGTTATCCTATGTATATTGGTTTCGTGTCGGAATAACAACTGCCACCAGTAAACATAATGTGATTGTTCAATCTATCTCCCAACATGCGAAAATTCGTTAAATAAACCTTATTGCGCAGTATACATTACTCAATATTTCTTAAGCGTCTTACATTTTACGCCTTACTACTACGCTCCACGTTACGCGCCAAATTGTTTTTTCAAAAGTACACACTACTATTATAGCCAGGTACTCATTTAGGCAACGGAATGAACTGGATCAAGGTAAAATTAAAGACATGTTCCAGAGTTTGAAACGGTAGCACAATATAAGTATACAAGTTATCCTAGTCCAGATTCGGACGTTCTTCCCACTGCGCCACTGCGCTATTAGTTAAATTTATAATATTTAATGCAAGTGTCATGTACGTCGTATAAATGCACCTTTCTTGTAAATGTGTGTCATTGTATGTGTATATCGCCTGAACCTAATGGTTGGCTTCTAGGCGTTAAACAGGTATGCATTAACCAATACCGACATGTAGCTATGGGTCAGTTACGATTAATTGAATATCTAACTAGACCGCCTGACTAGTAATAATTTTGCAATTATGTTGCCACATTTTAATTTATCATGAGTGACATTTGTATATGTATCCTGTAACTGCTTTTACCGTAAATGAAAGACAAGTAATGATAGTTGTGATATGTATCATGTGCTGACCTAATACGTTTCTCTTCTGAAACAACTATATGTTTACGCTGTAGACATCGATGACTGCAGAGACAGCCCATGCCAAAATGGCGGGACATGTATTGATGGAGTGGACACGTATACTTGCAAATGCGCTAGTGGATACACCGAAGATAATTGCGATACAAGTATGTCGGACTAACATTTTGATTTATTTGTTTCTTTGTGTCATTATTTATGCGACACTTTAGTAACTTAATTATTGTTTCTCTGCTCAAATATTGTATTGAGAAAAGCAAGGAATTATACAGCGATAATAACAATAACTGCCTTATAACGTGATAACATATACAGTCCGTGTGTTATATAGTAATGTGTAAATAGTGTCGTGCATGTGCATGTGTTATATACGTTTTAGATATAGACGACTGCAAAAGCAAACCATGCATGAATGCCGG
Source organism: Oasisia sp. SBJ-2009 (assembly GCA_964017155.1). Classification (NCBI taxonomy): domain Eukaryota; kingdom Metazoa; phylum Annelida; class Polychaeta; order Sabellida; family Siboglinidae; genus Oasisia; species Oasisia sp. SBJ-2009. Next base: position 1,716,231 of record OZ024867.1, read on the forward strand.
AACTTGTACTGATGGAGTGAACAAGTATACTTGTAAATGCGCTACTGGTCACATGGGAGTCAACTGTGAAAGTATGTCCGACCAATATTCAATTGTATGCGAATGCAATACAGTATCAAATTACATTGATCGTATCGGAGTTATAACTATGTATGAGGTCGTTATTAACCTGTATTTGAAGAGAGCGATCATATAATGGCAATTGTTATTTAAAAGGCGGTTTAAAAGCAGTACAGTGAAAATGGTTCGTCTAATCAACCATTGATCGCCCGGCAGTTTTCGCATGCAAGGTGATTGCTCTAATGTCATGGAACTCATAAGCTATGGATCACTTTGCCATCGTACTTATCGATAAACTAGGTCGCTGGTACAGCATGGAGATACATATGTAAAACCTTTCAAAAGATATTTGAAAACAAGTTGCCGACGTATTAAGAAAGAAGCTGATTCGGTGTTACACACGGTGTTAACATTTAAGAGGAGCGTCGTGTCGTCGACCACACTTTTAATCGCTAACCTATTGCAAACTTATTTAGCTGTGGACAACTGGATATTTGCGTGAAAGTGGACTTCAGTTAAAATGCAGTTAGTGGATTGTACCTTTTTATCACGTATATCTTAGTTTTAAATTATGGTATGGCGTACTTTTTTTGAAATGTGTTTTTTTTTTGGCATTTTTAGGAACCGGAACCAGAATGAAATGTTAGTGAAACGTATTTTTTCATTGTTGTCCTAATTAACTCTTTACTGGGTGAACAGCCTTCTTATTTTACACCGTGCTGTGGGCAGACAATTTTAAGATGGCAGCCATCTGTGAATTTCGCTGCATGTTGCTTGCATTAAAATTCGAATAATTCGACAACCGATGCATAAAAATAGATGAAATTAATTGCACTGTACATGGAAGGATTTTGTGAATAAAACGTGTTATTAAAATGTATGTGTTGCAATCAATTACATTTCAGATCTTGAAGGAAACTTCAACAATTATAATGAAAAATAAATATGCAACTTCATCATGCTACATATTTTAAAATCTTAGAACACACAACAGTAATCCTGCGGAATTAATGTAGCCATGTATGTTAGTTTTATCCTAGTAAAACATTTATCAAATGTTGACCTTTAGTTTTCAAATTATAATTATTTTTGTAAACAACGCCAATGCGACTGAAGACAAAAATCATGACATAATGTACAACATGGCTATCGTTTTCCGATTATATTGCCGAATGGAATGTTCTTGTTGT
>OZ024867.1:1722480-1752480 GCA_964017155.1 Oasisia sp. SBJ-2009
GTACGTCAATATATATATATATATATATATATATATATATATATATATATATATATATATATATATATATATATATATATACATATATATACATATATATATATATATATATTTCATCCTGCGCGTGTTTTATTTAAACGTAAATATCAACAAATATACACAATTAGTATTTTGTAATTCATCAAATACAACTGCATACTCTTTATTGAAACAGAGTGTACGCTCGGTATCGGCCAAATTACCCCATCACATATATTGTTCCTGCGGCGCAGCCATTGAACAATAAAACAAGACATTGCTGATACGTTGGTGATATATATATATATATATATATATATATATATATATATATATATATATATATATAGTATATATATACATATATATATATATATATATATATATATATATATATATATATATATATACTATATATATCACCAACGTATCAGCAAAGTCTTGTTTTATTGTTGAATATATATATATATATATATATATATATATATATATATATATATATATATATATAGAGGGAGAGAGAGAGTGTGTATATATATATATATATAGTGTGTATATATATAGAGTATATATATATATAGAGAGAGAGAGTATATATATATATATACATATATATATATATATATAATTATATATATATATATATATCACCAACGTATCAGTAAAATCTTGTTTTGTTGTTGAATGGGTGCGCCGCATGAACAGTATATTTGGTGGGGTAATTTCGCCGATCCCGACATATACAACGTTTTTTAGTAACTATATATGTATATGTATATGTATATGTATATATATATATATATATATATATATATATCAGGATATATATGTATGTGTATATATATATATATATATATATATATATATATATATATATATATATATATATATATATATATATATGTATATATATATATATATGTATATATGTATATATGTATATATGTATATATGTATATATATATATATATATATATATATATATATATATATATATATATAACATCCCTGACGCATTCCGGGCACTGTGTAGGCCTGCTCTCGGGCGGTCGGACCATAATGTCATCCACCTAGTGCCCAAATACAGACAGCTGGTTAAACGTGAGAAACCCAGGACTATCAGCGTACGAGTCTGGGACCATGACAACTCAGAGACACTGAGCGGGTGTTTTGACTGTACTGATTGGCAGGTCTTCCTTGATGGCTGCTCTGACAATGTAGATGACATTGCTGACACTGTTACGGCCTATATTCAGTTTTGCGAACAAATGGTAATACAAACAAAAACTGTTAGATTGTTTCCGAACAGTAAACCTTGGATCACTAAAGAACTAAAAGGTATCCTAAATGAGAAAAAGCATGCGTTTCTGAATGGAGATTGTACATCAGTTAGAGGGTTAAACAAGGAATTCAGAAGTAAATTGAAACTAGCCAAGCTGCAGTACAAAGACAAAGTTGAGCGTAAACTCTTATGTGGTAATGCCAGCGATGCATGGAAAGGTCTTAACATGATGATGGGCAGAACTCGTAAAGAACAACCTTTGGTATCTGACAATCCAGCACAGTTTGCAAATGATTTAAACAGGTTCTATGCCAGATACGACAATACCGATTATAGTAATGAATGTGATGTACTATGTCAAACAATGAGCTCCAGCCCTGTAACACTGGTCGAAAGTGATGTTGTCAGATGTTTCTCACGTATTAACCCAAACAATGCACACGGGCCCGATGGCTTGAGGGGCCGTGTTATGAAAGTTTGCGCGGATCAGCTTGGTCCTTTTTTAAAAGATTTTTCCAATTGCTCTTAAACACACATTCTATGCCTCGCTCGTGGAAACAATCCACTATTATGCCCATTGCCAAAAAACCTGGCGCTAGGGAATTTAATGACTTTCGACCAGTGGCGCTCACATCTATCATTGCTAAATGCATGGAAAGACTTGTATGTAATCAACTGATTATGTCTGTGGCCAATCACATGGATCCCCTACAGTTTGCATATAGAGCTAAGAGAGGAGTAGAGGACGCAACATTAACTCTGTTCAACTTAATTGCCAGTCACCTAGACACATCTGGAACTACCGTCCGTGTCTTATTTATGGACTTTTCGTCAGCTTTCAATACTATACAACCACATGTTCTGATTAAGAAGTTGTTGAACCTTGAGGTAAATCCTGACCTTATTCTATGGATTAGGCAGTTTCTATGTGATCGGCCACAGCGCGTCAGATTGAACGGCTCTCTGAGCAGAGATCCCGTGTTGTCAGATGAGGTTATACTAAATACCGGAGCTCCACAGGGTTGTGTCCTGTCACCAATTGTCTTTTCCATTTATACGAATGACATATCATGTAACAACTCATTTCTCACCCTAATCAAATACGCAGATGACATGGCACTTGTAGGCCGCCTTAAGGATGAATTATCTCTTTTTGAGTACCGTCTCCAAATTGATGCGCTAGCTTCCCAGTTTACCTCCACCTTTCTTAAACTGAATACAACGAAAACGAAAGAGTTAGTGTTTGGAGGAGGAAGGATTAGTCAGACACCGGAACCGATATTGATAAATAATCAAGAAGTTGAAATAGTCAAAAGCTTCAAGTATTTAGGTACTGTGCTAGATGAGAGGCTGTCGTTCTGTGAACATGTCGATTATGTATATAAGAGAGCACAACAACGACTTTTTCTACTGAGAAAGCTGAAAAGCTTTGATGTTAGCCAGCACATTCTCCAACTTGTCTACAGAAGTTTGATAGAGAGCGTTCTTTCTTTTAATATAATTACATGGTATGGCAATGTCAGTGGAAAAAATAAAGTAAAGCTTGCTCGCGTAGTTAACACAGCAAGCAAGTTAATTGGCAACAATCAAAAACAGCTGTCCAGCATATATAAAGATGCACTGAAAAGGAAATCAACACAAATTCTCTATGATCCTTCTCATCCTCTTAATCAAGCCTTTCAGAAACTGCCATCAGGGAGACGCTTAAAAGTGCCATTAGCCAAAAAAAATATCTTCAAAAAATCGTTTGTACCCTCTGCTATTTTAATTTTAAATGCTAAATGATAATGCTGTTTTCAACGAGTCATTAATACATTTTTACATTTTATGTGTCTCATATTCTTATGGTAACTCTTTATTTAATCTTATTCATTTATCAATTTTAGTATTATGTTATTGCTAATGTTATTGTCTCAAATCAGAGACCCATTTAAAGAAATTACACATGCTTATTTATTTATTTATTTTAGTAGCTATTTTTATTCGTAATTTATTTATTATGATACTTTACCTATTTTAGTGATGACTAAATTTACTATCATTTGATATTGTATTGACAATTGTAGATATGATTCACCACTGTTTTATTACTGTCTTTTTATGTGTGACTAAAGACAATTTTCCGTTTTTAATATGTTTTTAAACGGATAATAAAGTGTTTTGAATCTTTGAATCTTTGAATATATATATATATATATATATATATATATATATATATATATATATATCAGCAACGTACCCGTGTCGCAATGCAGGTCTGCGTTCAACGCCGAAGACATAGCATGATTAGCACGTGCCCAAATGTACGCATCTTGCATCTACTCGTGTTGGGCATCTTTGTTATGCCTGTGTTAACGTACATGCATTTGTTTGTTCAAAGTATACCTGAGACACAGTTGTAAATCAATCCTTAATAACTCACCTTTCCAAACTACTGTTCTAATTTTCTGCAAGCCCTTGATCTGACTTTGCAATTATTCTGCTACGAATCTTGAAGTAACTGGAATGCATCTAAATGTTGTATTCACTGATTGTGTTCTTTGTCTCTTCAGAAGCAATCTTCGTCCATTCTGTGCCAATGTCCGTTAACGCCTAGCGCCACCCAGCGGATGATGTTTGAGCTAACGGATGTGAAACGGATCCGTTTGATGTCTACACCGAGGCGTAGACAATCTAAGATCGTTCAAACGTTCAACGATTGAAGTTACTTTTATTTATTTTATTCCTTACTCAGTTTGTGTTTTTTATATACATCCGGTGGTGATAAAGCTTGATTTTATGGTTAGACTGGAAGTGTGAACATAGGAGATGCATTTAGACGGTGGCATTGGTGGTCAATAACTGAAATGCCACCTTTTCTAAACTGTTATGTGGCCAGAAAAACACTTTCATAACAGCTCGTAGAAATATTCCAGAACCCTAGATTACGGACACAAAAGCTTAGGCAAAGAACACTTTTACCGGCTCCTAGCTCGGCAGATTAATAATCTGAAACGAAATGCTTCGTTTCGAGGAGTAACTACCTTTATTAAATAATAAAAAAATATTGGTTTACGAAAAGTCATGGAAAGGTATCCATAAAATACAGTTATTTCAGGATGAACTTTATTTCGACCTGTGAGAAACTATTTTCATGATATGTCCATAATACCGGTATATGCAATATGTGGGACTCATCGGAGGTACATACACGTTACGGAAGAATGAAGCCCGTTGCCTGACTATAACGAAGAAATAACCAAGTCAAAGGGATAAAAACAAGTTTAAAGCTATAGCAACATAGTGGTTATATGCACGACATTCAACCAGATTCATAACGAATTCCAACAACGAGACTGGATGGTTCATGTTACAATATGGACTTGTTGTAGCCACATGTGCAGAATATAAGTTTGCTGTGCCGATGCCTCTGTTATTGGGGCGAGAGGACATGTGAAATAAAATGAGTGAGTTGTACGTGATTGTGTTTAAGCGCAGTATGTTCAGGACGATTCATCATGGATTCGTTGGCATTGCTGTCACTGTCAGTTGCCATATTTTATAATGTCACCCCTGTCACTTCCCACCCTTGTCACACCACCCATGTCACTGTCGTCGCTGTCACTCGTGGATCTTGCCACCCCTCTCACTGTCACCAGCATTGACACCCGTATCACCGTTTCGTGTCACTGCAACACCAGTCTTTGCAATTCCAGTCACTGCCAATCTTGTTACTGCCACATCGTTACTGCCACCCCTGTCACTGGAATGTCACTGCCACGTCGTTACTATCATCCCTATCACTGGAATGTCACTGCCACATCGTTACTGCCACCCCAATCACTGGAATGTCATTGGCACTTCGTTACTGCCATCCATATCACTGGAATGTAACTACTACCTCGTTACTGCCACCCCACATTACATTCAAAAATATTGTTGTGTTTACATAGTATGAAAAAATCACATAATATAGACAAACTCCAGTATGTTCTCAGACCTATGCGTTTATCACATGGTGATGAGTGTAAAATATTTTGTTTAATCCATCAAAACGTTTGAAGTTGACATGAGTCATGTACAGTCGTATGTATATATGTGTGTTTGATTGAAACAGTACTGTTTGTATGTACTTATTGTATGCATGTAGACGTGTATGTGGATGTTTTTTATGCGTATGTATATGTTTGTACATGTACACGTTATACTTCCTTTTTTTGTACCGTGAATATTTGATCCCAGATGAAGGCAACGTAGCTAAACTCTCAGTTGTGTATATTGTGTTGGCAAAGATAATCAAGAATCACATTCAAGCGAGCAACAACAATTATATAACCATTGCATGAGTTGGAAGATTCATAACTCAAGTTAACCTAGCCATAATCTGGAACCATCAGTATTGGAAACGGTTTGCCTGATATTGTGAAGCAAATAATTGTTAACTTATCATTTTCTATCACATGTTATAGTCAGTGACAACATCAACTAGGTGGGTGGCTTCCCAGAGCCTACAGAATACAACTGGACTAACAAGGACCTTCTCCCAATGTCTCGTAGTTGATTTAGTTATTCCAAGTGGACCCTCACCCAAGTACATTTTGAATGAAATTATGACTTTAATTACAACAATTATATCACCATTGCATGAGTTGGAAGACTATCTCAACTTAGCCCCGAGTCTGGAACCATCAGCAGTGGAAAAGGTTGGCCTGATATTGTGAAACAAATAATTGTTCAGTTATTGTTATACATTTCCATGTTATAGACAGTGACAACATCAACTTGGTGGGTGGCTTCCCAGTGCCTACAGATTTCAACTGGACTAACGAGTACTTTACCTTTTGAATTGTTTTGTCTGGCCGATATAAAAAAAAATCAACAACTTCGATTGTTTTGCAACTGGGTAAAATACACCTTTCTCACTGAATAACACCTTTGGGACAATATTTAATTCGCGCCAAGTCAACCCCATCACTTGGGCCTGCAGCAGTGGCTCCACCTGGTTGTCATCTTCCACGTACAGGTTCTCAGCCAGAACTCGCAGTATGATTACTTATTCTTACGTAGATTACAGCACGTTCATTTCATGTGCTTTTCCTTCTACTATTTTGTCAACAGCGGCTTCTACGGGAAAGGCTTAGATATAAGCTAATTCACACAACATTGATATTTACCTTGGAAAAGCATACAGTTGCAGACAGCAATTCTACCAATTCAGTTATTAACAAACGCGTGTGCATATGTGCCATGCATCAGTTGTATGTAAGTGTATACTCGTATGTCTGTGCATTTGGTTTAGCGAATGTGTACACAACACATGAATGCAATTTGCTGGGGGTGTATGGTTGTGTATGCGTGCGCGCGCGCGAGTGTGATTGTGTGTGTATGCCCATAGAGCGCAGTGGCACAATGGATACAATGCCGGACATCCGACCGAATGGACCAGGGTTGCCGAAAGAGAATGGGTAGACTAAAAATAGCTACATGCCACGTCAGAACACTACTAACAGGTAAACAGATACAACTGGCAGAATAACTTAGATAATAAACGTGTTGATGACATGGTATGTGATCGGGTTCAGAGAAGTGAGAAGATAGGAATGCTTTATAACCTAACCTTAAAAGCGGCATGTGCATACGAAAACGCTATAAACTTTCGATAATCAACGAACTGTTAATCGGTAGGTATTAACTAGTTATGTTGTACACACTATGAGACAAATATACTGGATGATGCAGCAGCACCAATATCACATGATGCTTGGGACGATTAGTCAACTATATTTTCACATAAGTCAACTACTATTGCTGACAACTAGGCATATGCGACCTTTCGGACATTACACAATAATCGTCTTAATTGAGTTAAATCAAATTACATACACCTTTCACGGGGCAATCTAAACTGTCATGCCATCAATTTCTTAATAACAATATATTTTTAACACACAACTAGATTGGTATGCCACGCCACCCTCCATTTAAAAAGTACAAGTTGCCCAATTTAAAGTAAAGCCTTCGTGTGTTGTGATCATTATTCAACATCAACACACAGCTGTAATAGGCCATGTAAGTATCGCGCTAAAAACGAGGTTGAGGGCACTTGAGGTAGTATTTTTTTTTTATAAAAAATTAATACTTTGTTTTGCATGTTTTTTTAATCATTGGGCTGTCCCCAAATAGCTATGTTGGTTGGCTCTAAAGGTAGAAGCAGTGTGGCACTTTGCCGGTACAATTGATCACAGAAAGCATACATTTTAATATATTATTTTGGCGTTAGCCATTACATCTGTAGCTAGTAATGGTGTTTAGATTGTTACGATCTTGATAAATCATCAAGAATGCTTTTTTCGCGCAGTACAACCTTGTTTGGGGCAAATATGTATATGTGTTATGATTACGTGCATTTAGACAACTTGTCGGATTGTTGTAAACACACAACTTGGGTAAAATCTAAATGACACATACGGCCTAAAATCGTTCATACAAAATGCACTTTATCAATCGCTATACTTCTACGTCGGCTATCACAGTGTTGTAAATTCAATATTAAATTGGACAATTAAGTTCAGAGAGCTATAACACCGGATATTATAATCTGATTTTCCTAGTATTCATCAGTCGGAAACTACAACTGTCATCCGTCAATATAATAAATTGATTATATCGTATCCGCAACCAGCTCCAGTCGCATGGAGTGACGTCATCGTAACACACTTACAAGCCCTATAACTGCTTTACTATATTAAAGTTATTGAACCGCTATGTTTTCCTCTCAAGCAGTCCTGTGATCTGTAGAGTAAAAACATTGGTAAGTGTTCGTGATATTGGACCTACTTTTAGCAACGTGATTTGTCTACGCACCCCGGAAGTATTTATAATAATAATAATTGTTATTTGTAAAGCGACCTATATCCAGACAACGTTTCTGCTCAGAGGCGCGTACATACAACATATGTAGCAAATAAATGTATAAAATACTCAATTAAAAAGTCAAGTTGATTAAATGATAATAATTAATTAATTAAATATAATTTATAAAACTCATAGTGTAAAAGCTAAACTTCTCAGCAATAAATAAATATATAAAATAAATAATTAATTAAAAATACATATATAATATATATATATATATATACATATATATATATATATATATATATATATATATATATATATATATATATATATATATATACTATATACTATTGCTGACATCTAGGCATATGCGACTGTAGCATAGTAAGGTCCTATCAAGGCATGCTTGGAGCGGAGCGGTGGAATTCCACCGGTGGAAGGTGGAAGTCACCATGTTAAAAGATAGGAAAAACGGTCAAAGGTCAACATTTTGCGCCGGTGGAAAATGCTGAAAAAAATTCTGGCGCAAATTTGGTGGAATAGCGCCAATTCCACCCGCGCCCGTGGAAGGTCAAAGGTCACATGTCAAGGTCAAAGGTCAAGTGGCGTCCCGTGGTGGATAAGTCGTGTACTAGTGGCGCCCTCTTATGGATATGTATTGTACTAGTGGTGCCACCTGGTGGACACGTCACCAACTAGTACTGTCAAAATTCGTGCGTCTTATTTTTAAAGTGGCGCCCTCTGGTGGATAGGTATTGTATTAATGTCACCCCCCCCCCCTTACGGACAATTCACGAACTAATACTGTCCAAATGCGTGTGTCTTATTTTTTAAATGACGTCAAAATTGTGTTAGTGGTTATGTAGCGTCCCCTCGCGCATAGATGACGAATTATAAACTTGGTGAAAGAACAGGTGGAGTCATCTGCCGGATACGTATTCGGCTAATCGATCACGTGACTTAATAGTGTACTCTATGACTCCGCTGTTTTTTTCATCCAACTCGATACAATGTTGCAATAAAACGGTTCGCTTATACCAGAAATAGCATTCTTGTAACTATTTTTCGTCGTGTCATCGTCCATATTTGTCGAGTTGTCATTGGTTGTAACGCTTCGACCGCCCACGTGACCCAAGCGAGAACGTATATATCACGGCCGGTTTTCGAGGTTGTCATTATTCACTTGTAATTTTACCAGTGACCATGTTGAGAAACGGATGGACGTACGCCGAATCCGCCAGGGGTCCCGTCTCCCCACGCAGTGATGGTGATATTGCGGGGTTAGCCTCCATACCGCCGTATGGGGAGGCTTTTCCCCCGTTGGCACCGCCACCGACACCAACACCTGCCCCGACTGCGACAGTGTCGGTGATAGCCTCGGGTGTCGTGTGGTAAGTCTTTGTCAATGGCATATTTCGATTTCTATTTTTCGTGTTAACAATTTTAGAAAACGCGAATACGTATATTATTATTATTGTAGATTACATGACTAAAACTCTCGTTCGTTCGTTCGTTCTTGTAGTCGGAAGTCCCACCACCACCACCTTCACCAACACCATCGCGGGCAGGGTAGAACGGCCTTATCCAGGAAAGACACGTGGAAACGTCATATGTCGCGCGGTAGTTACATTCGGAAGAGGACCGCGGCGGACGACGCCTTGGGCGCCATCATGGTGAGTTAAACGTTGTAGTAATATACTGTGTTATGTTTCCACTTCCGTAAAAATGTTGCTTCCTACCACTTGCAAAACATAACTTCTGTAAAAATGGCGGCGCTTCCTGACCCATCTGTATCACAACTTCCGTAAAAATGGCGGCGCTTCCTCACCCACCCGTGTCATAACTTCCGTGCAAATTGCGGCGCTTCCTGTCCCATCCGTATGCTAACTTCCATTAAAAAAAATGGCGACGCTTACTGCCCCGTCCGTGTAATAACGTCCGTGCAAATGGCGGTGCTTCCTGCCCGGTCCGTATCATAACTTCCGTAAAAATGACGCCTCCCATGACACCCATAAAAAAAATTCCGGCCAAATAGTGTCACTAACGTACGTACCACAATCCCATCACAACTTCGGTAAAAATGACGGCACTTCCTATCCGTCCGTGTCATAACTACCTAAATGTTTTCTTTATTATTCTAAATATTATTCAAATATTGTTGTAGCCATTCATAGAGGGACCCTCTCCTGCGAAGAGGCAGCCCGATCTGCGCCAGCCGTCCTCACCATCCCCGACCCAGGTGCCAGCCTAGGCACTAGCCCAGGCGCCAGCCCCAGCCCCTGGGGAGCAGCAGCCGGTGAACGGTGGCGCCACGGTGAGTCATGTTTCAACATGAAAGTGAATTATTGACTTATTATTATTATCGGGCATCACGTGTCAATGTCGTTCGTGTTTCGAGCAAAGTGATTAATTGACTACCATATTATAAAACCTATTCCTATTAGTTATAATATATCGTAGTCATTATGAAACAAATTCACGTGAAATCGCGTCTTATCACATTCGTTTCAACTTGTAGGCGTCGTATTGTTGGCCACTGTGCAAGACGACATTCACAAGAACCCGTGATTGGCGCCGACACTTAGTAGAAGGGCGGTGCCGGCGGAAACTGCACAAACAACAACAACAACAGCGCGAAGCGTTTGTCGAGGAAGTAATGGTAGGTTGGTCGTACTAATTTAATACACCTGTTTACCAACTTGTATAAGTTAAGATGAACTTAACTTAAGATGAACTTGTTTTTATTTCAGGAATGTTATGCATCTTTTATAAAATGTTGGTTATGGTAATATTAAAAAGACAACTTGCGTTTTATTTCAGCGCAATGAAAGGGCAAGCTTAGCTGGGCCAGAGCTACAGCAACAACAGCCGCAGCACCAACACCAACAACAGCAGCAGGCATCATCAGCGGCGTCGTCAGCACTGTCGTCAGCACCTTCGACACCTCCTCCTTCACCATCACCACCATCCCCGTCGCCAACGATATTCCGAGAAGACGACCCTTTGTTTCCATTAGATGATTTTAATTTTGTGAATGACAGTTTAGTTAATTTTTATAGGAGTCAGTGGTCCTCCATTAGATCTCATCACCGTAGCGGGCGCATCCAGAACACCTACAATATTCGTTTGACTGACTTAAATACAACCACTCTTCACCCATCCTTGTGGAACATTTTCAGAAATCAATCCTCCGCATTCAAAATTAATTTAAGTTTTGGTTTTATACTACGCAATAACATTTCAGGTGAACTTCGTTATTTTCATTCTTCCAAAAAAATGTCCGGTAGGTTTCTGAATGTACCCCATTTAATTACTGACGCATCTGATTTTGAAACATTTTTAGATTCTTTTGTTCAAGAAGATATTTTAAGTTGGGCGCTACTTCAGCGCCCTAATTCTGAATGGGTTTGCGATTTAGTTACTAATGTTACTTTTTATGTTTATTTAATTTTGGATCATCCCATTGATTTCACGGAAAGCACCCTCCCTTACAATCAAAACAACCCGGGTTAAACTCATTAATCCATGACTAATTAGTTTAATTGTTTGCTTCCGAACCACTGACTCCTGTTATATATTATGTATGCAACATGTCATGAAATTGTTTCTCTATCACTATGTGAGTCAGTTTGTACATAATATTAAACAATACGAAATAATGTCACTAAGTAAAATACGAAATGATACTTGGCACTTTCTCTTGGGTGTCTAACTGTGTAAATAGTTAAGGTTTACACGAATGTTTATTACAACACTTCCTCTTGGGTGACTGACAATAATTGTGTATACATTGGTATATCGAGTGTGTAAATAAAACGTTGCACCGTGTGTGTGTGTGTGTGCGTGCGTGCGTGCGTGCGTGCGTGCATGCGTGTGTGCAAGTGCGTATGCGTATGCGTATGCGTGTCCATGGGATATGATGCAAGTTGCCAGATACCGTGGGTTTACAGACAAGTTATGTTTACAAAACAAGACAAAACAAATGTTTACAAAACAAAAGTTTACAAAACAAAACGTTTACAGACAAGTTATGTATACAAAACAAAACAAAATAAAAGGTTTTCAAACACGTTATGTTTACAAAACAAAATACAAAACATAAAGTTTACAAAACAAAACAAATGTTTACAACACAAATGTTTACAAACACGGTATGTTTTCAAAACAAAATACAAAACATAAAGTTTACAAAACAAAACTAAAGTTTACAAACACGTTATGTTTACAAAACAGAAAGTTTACAAACACGTTTTTGCGTGCCTTCGCCCTTCCCGTTCGTAGGTGTGCCCTAATATTCCCTAATAAACTACAGCTGGGCCTGGCTCTGTTTACGGTAGATCAATAAGACACAAAATACCTTGTAATGGTAATATGGCAATCTAGATCTTTTATTTACAACTGGATTGCCTGGCGCTAACTTGACGTGTGCGCCCGGCTGATTGTACGTTGAAAGACATACAGTGTTATGGTAAATGATAAGCATCCAAGTACAACAATCATCGTACAATCAGCTGCTTGCATGTATACTGATAAAATATATTGCATAATAGTGTATCGACAGAAAAACATGCGTTAAGCGAATGTATACATTGACAGAAACCGTAAAGGGGGGAAACAACCCCCCCGTTAAGCGAATGTATACATTGACCGAAACCGTAGGGGGGGGGGGGAATAACCCCCCCCCCAAACTCTCACAGATAGGCCGGGCCAAACTGCCAAACAACCGTACTCTAACGAGTACCCGCACTAAGAACCCTGTATACTCCGCAGAACATCCAGCGGAAGAAAGGCAAATTGCCAAACCTCGTGTATATAACGAATGCAGGGAAAAGCGTCAAATAAGTAAAAACTGTATACGGCCTATTCGTGAGTGATGGCGCACAAGCGTACACAAATAACAACGGTAAGGGATATAGAAACATCCAGGGAGATAACGACAAGCGTGTAAGACGGAAGCGGTAGCTGAAAATAGGGGTAACTCAACCCCATCAAGCCACAACTTAACGAGGAACGCATTAAAGTGCAGACATATACAAATAGTCGCCGTATGTGTAAACACAAGTGCACACGGAAGACACGAACACACAATGTAGCACCAAACATGTAAAACGGACACACTAGTCGAGGAACAGGGAGGGCGGGCGGGAAATTTCGTTAAAACCAACAGAGGTACCCAAAATACCCTGTTGCATTGTCAACGAATACAGCGGAACTGCTCGTTCGAGGTCACCGGCCAGATGGCTGATGGTGACCTTAGGAGTCCTACATTCGTATTGTATGCCTGGCTTCATTCAGGGCTGGCCTCAAAATTATATTGCATCCCTTTGGATACAATATCGTTTTTGCGTGCCTGCGCCCTTCCCGTTCGTAGGTGTGCCCTAATATCCCCTAATAAACTACAGCTGGGCCTGGCTCTGTTTACGGTAGATCAATAAGGCACAAAATACCTTGTAATGGTAATATGGCAATCTAGATCTTTTATTTACAACTGGATTGCCTGGCGCTAACTTGACGTGTGCGCCCGGCTGATTGTACCTTGAAAGACATACAGTGTTATGGTAAATGATAAGCATCCAAGTACAACAAAAAGCCTATCGTACAATCAGCTGCTTGCATGTATACTGATACAATATATTGCATAATAGTGTATCGACAGAAACACATGCGTTAAGCGAATGTATACATTGACAGAAACCGAAAAGGGGGGAAAACAACCCCACCCTCCACTGGAACAGTGGAGCCTACCCCCCCCCCCAGGCACAGCAAAATAAACAAGACAAACAATTGCATGTCGCAGACGTTACGAACGCAAGACCTACTACCAGATCAGCCGAGTATCCGCAACTAACCCCAACACACACAAAAACGCGCTGTCAGACCACGAACTAACAACGCAGAAGTCCAAGGGCGGCTTGTCAGCAGATACGCTGGCAACGACACAGTCAGTGAACGGCACCGGCCGGAGACAAGGCAGTACGGCGTAGAGGGTGACATGTACCAGCTGCATCCAGGTGGCGTCGCATCGCGTGTATCCGGTCAAGGAGTCGCGGTAACGACATACATAAAAGGTCCAGCTCGTGGCAGTGTGGCAAACCATCACGGGCGAAGTCAATAATCAGTGGTGTAATCCAGGTGTCACCCGAGTTCCCCAGCCAGGACGTCGGCCGACTGTCGCAGGCCGACCAAGTCGTCCGAACTTCCCGTGAGGCATAGCTGTAACAAGAAAATACCAAAGCAGATTCCGCACATATGATGAAACGCAAGTGACACAATGACATATTCGCTGCTGCAATGTGTCCAAATGGGAGAACATGCGCTGATGAGCGCCAGGTCAGTCGGTGTGCACAACTGCCATAACAACGGAACAACCTAGGTAATGAGTGACCGGTACCGGTAGGTCGCAACGTCTGCTGACGAATGTCCCCTCGCCCACGGCAGACCTACAACTAAAGAAACCACCACAACGCAGAGGCCAACACGATGGCTGATCCGAACCTAGGGAAGACCACGTACACACAGCCAAAACCGTGAGACGGCGATAAAGGAAAGAAAAACGCGGCTGTAATTATGATAAAGATGATCAAAGCACTCAAACACGGCATATTTACACATGCAAACGTGCACGAAATCATGACAATGCAAGGGAGATTAATGTGACCCCGGTATGCTCCGAAACAGTGCAGTCAAGGTACATATGCATGGAGCAAGTCGCACCAAATCACGCGCACATACAACTGGAATAGCGTCACGCGAGCCAATGATGTCACACCACCCAAGGGTCACGCACACGGGAACACCCATGTAAACGTCAAGACATGAACCCATTAGCACGCAGCCGATATTAACTTGACGCCTGTGGCTCCTCACATATTTTACTTATATGTTTAAAATTGTTGCTTGCGCCATTGTCTTTGCTCTAGCGCCTTTAATGGTCAAGTAGCGCAATTGCATGTTGTATGCATGTTGTAGATAGTAAAATTACCTACACAGTGGTGTCAACACTGTTGTTATAACTTTAAAATATGTTGACCATAACGGGATTGACACTATGACATTTAGAAACGTTTGGTAAAATAAAGATTATTTTGCGGTGTAACTTTGGGTTTGTTTTTGTTTGTTTTTTTGCTTGAATTTCTACTGCTACAAGTTGAGTTCATTGAAAAGAACGTGAAATAATCCACATACTGGCATAACACTTGTTACAACATATTACACAGTTTAGTTGTACGCGCGGCCCACTCCTGGCTGGAGGACATTTAAAAACCAAACACAAAACCTATGGCCGTTAAAGTTCGCAAACGCGGTAACTATATCGGAGAACTGAAGTATCCAAACTAGTCACAATTTAATGTTATATGTCTAGATAGGTGTCGCAGTTAGTGCATGTCTTAGTCACTAGATGCAACCACGTAAACCGAAGCCAAACTTTGTGAAGTAATCGCTGGCCGGCTATGGCCGACCGGAGGAGAATATTGGTGACCGTCAATGTCTGACTTGAGTGCTAATCGGTGAATATTTTCATAGGCAAACACAACACGAAACATACAAGATTACAACGACAAAGGAACATGTGTTGTGTGCATGTATTTATGTGTTGTGAAACATCGTCATGATAATCAACACTAACAATTGCCACTTAACAATTCAGTGAAAATGATTCACAGGGGTAGACACACAGTGTTGAACTTCATGACTACTCCTCGTCAAAACATAGTCCTTGATAGTATTTCATGCGTACCAAGTGACTGACGAGTTGTAATTGGATGGCTTGCTTGTTAAAGTTGCGTGTTTCGAAATAAATTGAAAGGAAAATAATTGAAAAGTAAATAAGATCAAACACACATAAGATGTGACACCATATCAAGTGACCAAAGATGTTAGATAATGGTCGGTTATAGCCACTGCTAAACCGTAACAAGTGCTCAAACATGATTGAAGAGGCCATGGTCATCGAACATGTTATAACGAAGCATGCGGCAACATAACGTAGAAAAGAGCCGGAAGCGCATAATGCATCATACTTTCTCATGTGAGAGAACCACATGTAAGCACAGGAAGAAAAAACCCAATACCATGCGCCTAAACCAGGAGGCCACGGAAGGTGAGAAAAGTGTTGGAAAACAAACACCTACCATAACCCGCTGCATACAGCTGAAACACCGGCAATTAACCTCACCGATAAGATATGCAACACCGCTTTCACGACTGGCATGTGACGGCCGATTAACCGGCACCAGGTAACAACGGTGTAATATGCCGGCAAAACTGCACAGGTAACTGGCTTTTGACGGACGGTGAACCGGCGCCAGAGTACAACGGTGTAACATGCCGGCAAAACGGCATAGGTAACTGGCGTGTGACGGCCGATAACCGGCACCAGAGTACAACGGTGTAATATGCCGGCAAAACGGCATAGGTAACTGGCGTGTGGCGGCCGATAACCGGCACCAGAGTACAACGGTGTAATATGCCGGCAAAACGGCCTAGGTAACTGGCGTGTGACGGCCGATAACCGGCACCAGAGTACAACGGTGTAATATGCCGGCAAAACGGCATAGGTAACTGGCGTGTGACGGCCGATGGTCACTGTGTTCGGAGGACAGCAGTGAAACAATGCCGGTAAAATCGGTACAACTGAAGAAAAAAACGAAACCACCCGGGCTTGTAGCGGACAACATTATTAGCGCCGCGCCACGAGAATCCTCAGTGAAGTGAACAAGGAACTGAAAACAAGAACAGAGAGGGCCCAAATTTGGCGCCCACTAACCGCAGAGAGAACGCGCAAAGAAGATACATAGCCCTGACATGCCGCAGGCGGTAACCTAAGCTGTGTAACTGGCCGCCTCTTGATGACGTGAAAAAAGGGATAACACGAAACTACGCACAGAAACGATGGGTGCGTGTACACCGACAGAACCAGGTAATAACTAATGCATACAGGCGTGCCCACACGTGTACACACGGACATATATAAATGTATACATACACACAGACATGTATACATACGTAATACATGTATATACACACATACAGACGTACGCGTATACACACACATAAACAGGACCACACACATACACACATGGAAACACATACGTACCTACTTACAAATACACACGCACACAAACACACAGACCTGTGTGTGTGTCGTGCATGCAAACAGGTAAACACACACCACGCCAACAAAGCCAGTAATACAAAACAGAATCAAAGTTAAGCAAAACGGGAAAAGCTGCCAAGTGACGCTGTAAGGAAAACAGAAGACCAGTAACACAGCATGCCACTACCACACCCCAAAACCAGGGCGCCCCGTGCGTCGCAGCCTGGGGTAGCTGACGTAACCACCCGCCGGTATTAATCCAACCGGAACTCTAAGGCAGCGCGCGCGGCGATGGTCCAATGGTGATTAACCTATCGTAAGTAGGGGCGGAGACCCTCAGTCAATTAGCCGTACGTATAAACAACGGCGTACGCCGGCGGCCACCTGACCAGCTGCCAGCTGACCCGGGCATACCGCGCCCAGTGTGTGGACGCGCCCATGATACGATGTTAAAAAAAAAACCTTGCAGACAACATGAAACCTTCGGGGAGACTTGATTATAGGCAAGCGTCACTTCAGTTACTTCTCACCGGCACGAGGGTAACAAGCAAACAACACATCTTGTACCGACGCACCTCACGCCAAGGTGAGCCGCATAAACGCAGAGAGTGAGCGCAACAAACACCAATAAGGCGTCAAATATGTGCACAAGAAGAAAACGTGTGTGACATACCACTACACGTAGAATATGTCGCACGAAGAAATAAAACTCACGCGCCGTCGAGAAGGTCCGTAGAACTCTGTCCAATTAGCACCACGTATCTCAGATCCAGCCAAAACGTTAAGCTGATATCGCAGAAGCCAAAAAGCCGTGGTGGCTAGTCAAGGTAGACAGCGGGACTCTGCACTCGACACCGTTTAATAGAACGGATTGGATGACGCTCACCCGTTGTGAGTGTGCGGCTGATAATCATCTTAATTAATCTAAGTACGCAAGGAAAAACAGATGTATAAAATACATGACATTCTGTAGTATAAGTATTAGGACATATAACAATAGGTATCTGAAAAGGTACAATGCAATAAAGTTACCCACTCTGCCACTTAATCCACATGGTTGTGTTGAAAATAATGAATACTTCTGTAATCTGATACTGTGATTATTACTTGTAACATTGTTCAACACTGCCAGTCAAAGTAACAGCAGAGATAATCGTCTTGGCAGTCTCATCAGAAAGTAATCGGACAAAACTAGCACCTGGGACGTCTCCTTCACATAGAGTAACCGAAGGATTAGCGTAGCTGCAGGCCATGTTGCCTTTACGCCGTACGTAGTTGTGCCGACTAACTACCCGGATGTGACATCTATGAATAGTCAAGAAGGCGCGTGTCGTCAATCGCGACAAGCGCTGTTAACTGCACGTATCTCAGACTTTAGCACCCGCCAAGAGTAATTAAGCCATATCTCTAAGGCAGGCCCCCGCAGCGAAGTTCCAAGCAGTAATCAACCCGTCGTCAAATAGGGGCGGACCCGCTAACCCGCCGGCGGCTGGGCCAAGCGGTCCCCCGGCCGGGAGGGGAAACGTACACAGCCCGACATTCAAAAGCTGTTATCGTACCCAGGGCAAGAGGGAGAATAATTGGGTACACATATCGTACCTACAAGGGACGTGAGGATATGTTAGCGTCCCCTAAATGACACCTCACCGGCACTTAGACTACTGGCAATCAACATCTCTTGTACCGACGCAACCGTAGCTAAAGTGACTCGCATAAGGAAAGAGAACAATGGTAACAAGCACCGACCGGGGTGTCAACTCACGCGAGTATGATTATACGACGAGGAAGGCATACTACAACAGCATGATTATGTCGCAAAAAGAAATAAACTTACGTGACGTGGAAGGAGTTCCGCAGAGCAACGGTCCAAATAACTGCACGTAACTCTGCGATCAACACAGTTACAACACCACGCTGTATAGTCAATGAAGACAGCGGGATGAGAAATTTCGTTAAAACCAACAGAGGTACCCAAAATACCCTGTTGCATTGTCAACGAATACAGCGGAACTGCTCGTTCGAGGTCACCGGCCAGATGGCTGCGACTCGGGCTCGGGCTCAGGCTCGGGCTCGGGCTCGGCGACGGCCGACGGTGACCTTAGGAGTCCTACATTCGTATCGTATGCCTGGCTTCATTCAGGGCTGGCCTCAAAAGTATATTGCATCCCTCTGGACACAATATCGTTATGTTTACAAAACAAAACTAAAGCTTATATACAAGTTATGTTTATAAAACAAGTTATGTTTACAAAACAAAATACAAAACAAGTTTACAAACACGTTATGTTTACAAAACAAAACAAAAACTAAAGTTTACATACAAGTTATGTTTATTAAACAAGTTATGTTTACAAAAAACAAAATACAAAACAAAAGTTTACAAACACGTTATGTTTACAAAACAAAACAAATGTTTACAACACAAATGTTTACAAAACAAAACTTTACAAAACAAAAACAAAACAATAAGTTTACAAATACGTTATGTTTTCAAAACCAAACAAAACAAAACGAAAAACCAAACAAAAACAAAATATTTAAGGCTTTGTGTCATTTCACAACTTTTTCAGTGGTTCACCGCGATCACTTTGTCAATTTCACGGATTTTTAGTGTTTACACGCGATAAACTTGTCAAGTTTTCATATTTTACTAAGTCCGCGTGCCAACTTTGTACCATTTTTCAACTTTCCAGCGTTTCACCTCGATAACTTTGTCAATTTCTCGTATTTTTCTACGTCATCTTGTTACATTCATATCCTTATGTGGAAAAACGTTGTCACTTTATATCATAAACCGAGACCCTTGGTGATTTTTTCTTACCACTCACACCATTTTCCTAATGAAATCTAAAACAATGTGGAAAAATCTTGGATTGTGATGTCACTTCTTTACAAACTGGTGTCATCTAGCGGATACACCTAACACTACGTTAAAGGTTTCCCTCATCTAGCGCACAAAACAGCCACTAATTAGGGTTTTACATAGAAAACGACGGCTTCGACTACTTCCGTGACTGAATTTCTTGTAAAATGGCTGCTTCGGTCACAATCATGATATACCGTTTTTGTTTCGAGGTCATAATCTTGACAAATATTCGTATTTTGATATATATATATATATATATATATATATATATATATATATATATATATATATATATATATATATATATATATACCGTCCACCTTCACTTCAGGACTAGCCGTCCACCGTCACCTCAGGACTAGCCGTCCACCGTCACCTCAGGACTAGCCGTCCACTGTCATCTCAGGACTAGCCGTCCACTGTCATCTCAGGACTAGCCGTCCACTGTCACCTCAGGACTAGCCGTCCACTGTCATCTCAGGACTAGCCGTCCACTGTCATCTCAGGACTAGCCGTCCACTGTCATCTCAGGACTAGCCGTCCACTGTCACCTCAGGACTAGCCGTCCACTGTCACCTCAGGACTAGCCGTCCACTGTCATCTCAGGACTAGCCGTCCACCGTCACCTCAGGACTAGCCGTCCACTGTCACCTTAGAACTAGCTGTCCACCGTCACCTCAGGAGTAGCCGTCCACCGTCACCTCAGGACTTGCCTTCCACTGTCACCTCAGAACTAGCTGTCCACTGTCACCTCAGACCTAGACGTCCACCGTCATCTCAGAACTAGCTGTCCACTATCAACGCAGGACTAGACGTCCACTGTCATCTCAGAACTTGCTGTCCACTATCAACTAAGGACTAGACATCCACCGTCACATAGGCCACTCTGCCACTCAACTTCCCAACACCCATTCTTTATCCAACGAATGAACGCCCCAGAATACAATGTTTGTATTAACACACTTAGGTATAAAAACAACAAAATGCATCCGCAGTCCATTGGAGAAAGGATCCCCTACAGGCATGTCACCTCCGTCGGGTAGACAGGCGGGCAGGCGGAGGCTCCAACTCACCGCCACTGCCATCAGATGGCGCCAACTACTTCAGTATACAGAGGGGAGCTCGAGAAAATAACCCGTGTGTACCGAATCAACAATTATTACCGTGCCTCCACCGTAGAAATGTGTGAATAGCCTATTAAGTTCTCGTGTTTACGCAAAGTCAGTATAGAATACGAACTGGTATGTTCATGAATATAAAATAGGAGATAATTATATAAAAATCAAATATATTGCATCATTTATGTCACAGGTGTAATTTCAATAAGATAATAAGTTTAGTGAAATGTTGTAGCTTAGCATCGGTTTGTTTAATTAAAAAAAAAAAAAAATGCGTATGGTGCGTATTGTCAATAACGACGACAATTTCGTGTGCTGAAAAAAAACGACTTATCAGACTCTTTGAGTTAATGATTGATTAGATACTACAACGTGATGTACGTTTACCACTACCCTCTGAGACTGAAACTTTAAATTGAGTTGATCTCAAAACGTCCAAAATTAATACATCTCGTTTTGCCCTTATATTCGCTTTCCGTCCAACAAGCTAAGAAGCATCCGACTGCAACCAAAGTTGTGTTTTAAATATTTACGTATTGTTATAGAGCGAGACGGATGACGACGACAACACAATATAATTAAGCAAAAAAAAAAACGCGCATTGTGTTTGTTTCCAACGAGAATTACCGTTACTGCCTGAACTAACACAAACACGCTATATTTATACCAACTGTTTGACTACTTTTTATTATATTGCCATATTTGTTTGTGTGCGTAATTGTTGTGTTTTGTGGAATGTGTGTTTATTTAGCGTCGGATTATTCTCGTTACACCAATAATGAGTTACCACAATAATGTGGAAGGCCAGGACAGCCAGAATTGCAGATTGGCCACTCGGGCCAACGCCCCGGAACGCCCCCTTTGCCATGTATATAAGGGCTGCAAACTGCGAAACTGTGCTGTTACTGTGATTAAAGAACCTATGATGCAACGTCAAATCGTCGTCGTTATAGGCCGTCACAGTGGCAGTCATTCCTGTGGCTACGTAATAGGGCCCGTAAGTGTGTCACGATACACGGCGAGACTCCGCGCGATTGGAGCTGATTTGGGGACTGGTCATTAGAATAATATTCGATGGATGACAGTTGTAACTTCCGACTGATGAATATTAGAAAATTCAGGCCATAAATATCTTGTGTTATACCTTTCTTATCATAAATGTCCGATTTAATATTGAGTTTACCACACTATCATAGACATAGCGATTTATGTAGTGCAGATAATAGACACTCCCCACAAATTTTAGCCGTATGTTTTTTTACGGATTTTGCATTTTACATAGTTGTACGTTGTGGTTTCGATAAGCACTTATATCTGACAAATTGTCTAAATGCACATAATCATAACACATGTATACGTTTGGTCCAAACAGGTTGTATTGTGCGAAAAATTGCACTTTTCATTATTAGTCAAGATCGCCAAATTCAAGGACTTGCCGCTGTTGCCATGGCAACCACCATTATAATCGATTAAAATTCATGATTTCCGTGATCATTGTCACCGGCAAAGTGTTCCACTGCTTTTGCTTGTAATACTCTTTCGGACTGTATAACTGAAATTGTTAGACTGGAACAATTCGATTATTACAACCAAAAACAAAACGAAGTCCTATAGGCTATACGTTAACATGGAGAATATGGACCTTCTGCCCCCAACTGCCCCCAACTGCCCCCAGCCTCGTTTTCGTGCGCGAGACTTACACGCCCTATACGTGTGTGAGGCAAGGAAGACGACAACAGACTGCAAGTATACAACGTTTACTTATAGTTGTGTTGTCGTCGACCAGACGCCGAACACCGTTTACAACATTGGTGTCAGAGTGTCAGAAAACGTACGCTCACGCGCCTTGTAAAAACAGGTTGGTCGTGAGGAGTTGGACAAATAATTTGTCAACTAGAACGCAAACTTTCCAATGTCAATTTCACGTTGTGTGAAAAATTGCTTTTTCCCGCTGTGCTAATATTACACAACGGTCGGTTCTGTTTATCCAGAGTTTATTCTGAGAGGCAGTAAACGTGTTTCCCAAAATCGACCCCCGGCAACGCCCATCACAACGACTTCGCCTAACCGTCTGAAGTGTTGACGAACGAGTTTAAGCTTCCAGAAACTATTTATCATTCTCATGCAATGATTATAACAATGTTATCTTAATTAACTATGCTGACCAAACTCACTGGGTCAGATATTAACTAGGTGTTTAAATTTTTAATTAAAACCATGTAAGGTGAATTCACGTCAGTGCATGACAACGCTAAACGTAGTTTCAACGACCACAATACGTTCGTGTCTCATCGCAGAGCGACAGGGTGTGCACCTGCTTCGTTCATGCGCTAGACAAATAACCTCCCGGAGAGATCACACTCTCTGCTAATTCTATGCGCTACGATAACTTGTGTTGTTACACTGTGTCTTCACTCTTAATTTGCCGTTTATTAAGTTTGCATAGCGCTACTTGCTAAAACAAACTCGTTGACATCAGTCTATAATTCGCAACTTGCATTGAGAGTATTGCATAGCGTTAATTTGGGTGTCAGGCGCGAATGCCGCTGACATTAGAACTGAATGATCTTTGCCCTATGGCCGCGACTTGCACAGTGCGTTCATTCAAACATGTCATTAGACGATTAATTGTTTGTTGGGCCTGAGACAACACCTAGCTGTTTCACTTGACTGAACGCACTGGACGCACGCAGTGTACGCCGACAATTACTGACGGGTGCAGCTTGTTGCCACTGATTGTATTACGTAATACTGCCTTGTCTCTACACAAAAATCAGAAGATAGAAAAATATTATTAATAGTGTCACAAACTGTTATTACCATGAGTTGCGTTAGTGCACACCGTAAACCATAATTGAGACTATTGAAGAAATAACACTGCTGGTTAATGTAAATTCGCTGACCTTAGTCAATAGGCCGAAGACACCAACCTATCAGTCGTTTCATAAGTCGTTTATTTTGCTAATATGACACCACCAAAGAACCAAATTGACAAGGGTATCATCGCACGGTCACTCAAACATATTAATGACAGGCTTGACAGATATGATTCTACATTGCAATCGGTACAGGAAGCACTAATCCATTTAACTGAGAGCGTAGACAGGCACGAAGCAACGGTGCATGCTTTACAGGCTAAGGTGTTCGGCCTGGAAAGAGATCCGATTGTGGAAGCATCTGCAGGGTTCTCATCAACAGCTCGACTGAGGTATCCTCAAACCGACGCAAATGACGACACTAACATCAGTCATATAAATAGTATGGATATACACCTCGTTTCAGGTGAATCAACTTCTGAACTAGGTCACCATATCCATATGTGCCGAGGCGAACACCCTAAGCAGTATCACCTGGATCATCTTGACCGGCTGAGCAACTGCTCAACATGGATACCAGCACCAGTCTCTCATAGTCACAATGACGAGAAGGGAAGACAAAAGGTGAGTGCACACTGTCACGATGGTAGCAGTCACCCACAACAATCACCCAGCATTGAAAGGTACGCTGTGGCTCCACACACTCGTTGCATCGGTGCAAGTGACTCGACATCACTTATCACAAATACACATGTTGTGAAATGTCAGGCCACACAAACGACAACGCCTAATATCGTGGCAAATGTCATGAATAAGCAGTCATCACAGACTACTCTTCAACGTGTGCTGTATTGCTTCACTTGTGGGGGGAGAGGTCACAAGTCACGTGGTTGCACGTCACCTAAGAGAAAGTGTGTCTCTTGTGGAGGCTATGGTCATGCAACCATTGACTGTCCTAACTGTCATGCATTGTCACGGAAGAAAATACGTCGTAGGAGTGGCCCATGCGCACGCAACGGCGGTGGTAACCACTCCCCGGGAATGCCGGGCTCTACCAGTGACGGAGGCTGCGGCCATTCATTACTTGGTTGTTCCAACCATCATAAACCGACACTTAGACATCGACGTCTTAGGCGTGAACCAAAGGCACGCGACCGCGGGGAGCACTACTCTACCGCGGCAGTTGTATCTACGAGTGACCCAAGAAAACATCACAGATCTCCATATCGGTGTACACTAAACGGAGTAACGCCACCTGATGCGTTTATGAGATCTGACCAGAGTACGTGTCAAATAGCGTCGAAAGACACTAATCTCAGCATCGTAGGCATTGTTAGTAACGATGAAGATGCATGTATCCACTCAAAGGATAGTAACCATGAAAGCTTACCTATGCATATCCCTGAGATGACTGGTGTTGTGACATCTGGCGTAGCTTCAAACGCCATAACATCACATTGCACCGTTTCAAATCAGCACATTGCACATAACTCGGTGACAGCTGCACATTGCACAGTAACACACCAGTACATTGCACCGGAATTGGTGACAGCTGTACATTGCACAGTATCACATCAATACATTGCACCGAATTTGGTGACAGTTGCACATTGCACCGTTTCATACATGCACATTGCACCGGACAGGACTACACATAGTGTCGAGCCTACGGACATCAGTCCCCTTGCCTTGAACACAGTAAACAGTCCAGTCCATGCGATTACATCAACTGTCGAGGCCACGGACATCAATCCTATTGCTTACGACACAGTGAGTAGCCCAGCAAATGCGCCGCTGAAACTACTAACACCTCCAGATGTTCGAGCACCTACCTACCTACCTATATGTACTGTGTCTAGCGACGCATTTACATCGGCTGCAGCTTCCGGCAACGAACAAGTTGCAATGGATATGTTACTTTCCGATGAGCGCGCCAACGTTACTGCGCAGGACAACAAGGGTCTGACGTGCTTACACTGGGCGGGGAATTGTGGTATGACGCGCTTGGCTGAATTACTGCTGGGTCGGGCCGACAGTCACATAGATGTACTTGACGACAGCGGCGACACGGCAACGATCCAGGCGGCGAAGAAGAACGACGCGTCTGTCGCCATGATGATGCTTGGAGCTGGACGTAGCGTAACAGTTGTCGGCGAACTTGGGCAAATGCTAGCACAGAGAAACGCCGTGCACGAGATGATGAAGAACACGGCGCCATTTCTGTCTCCGGACACGATGAGCGCCACCGACGCAGAGGCAACATCCAGCTATTGGTCAATGTCATCCAACACCATTACTGCGTTATATTCTTCATGTTGCAGAGCTGTGTCGGCCTTGACGTACCTGTGTTCGGAGAGGAAGGCCGTCGACCACTCCACTGCGTGTACGATTTCCACCGTTGTCATAGCGCTGACGTACCTGATGTCACCGCTGCTGGCCGGCTGATGCACGCCGGTGAAGCAAATTCCATATCCACCGAAAGTGTGAGCGTCCTCGGTTTTCGGATCATCCCAGCAAGTACGCTAACCGCAATAGGGCGAGTAAGTCTCGCGCGCGAAAACGAGGCTGGGGGCAGTTGGGAGCAGGAGGTCCATATTCTCCATGGTAACGTATAGCAACTTCGTTTTGTTTTTGGTTACATAATCGAACGGTTCAGGAGGTCCATATTCTCCATGGTAACGTATAGCAACTTCGTTTTGTTTTTGGTTACATAATCGAACGGTTCTAGTCTAACTATTTCAGTTATACTGTCCGAAGGATTATTACAAGCAGAAGCAGTGGAACACTTTGCCGGTGACAATGATCACGGAAATCATGAATTTTAATCGATTATAATGGTGGTTGCCATGGCAATAGCGGCAAGTACTTGCGTTTGGCGATCTTGACTAATAACGAAGAGTGCCATTTTTCGCGTACTACAACCTGTTTGGGGCAAACGTACACATGTGTTATGACTATGCGAATTTAGACAACTTGTCATATATAAGTGCTTATCGAAACCACAATGTACAGCAATGTAAAATGCAAATCCCGTAAACAATTTTATTGTGTATTATTCTTGTGTCCAGTCCCCAATTGTCTCGCTTAGACCCCAATGAGCTCCAATCGCGCGGAGTCACGCCATTTATCATGACACACTCCACTTGTGATTGCAGCGTACCGTCGACAAGGTGCGAACGTTATTGTTCAGTGGTGCTTTCTCGGACAATGGCATTAAAAGATCGACTACTCAGGTCACTTTCAAATGCGTGTGAGGACATAAACATGGAGAGTGCCTCAACAAGAAGAAAAAGCATCCTGCGACATTACATTGGTGTAATGACATAGCACGTATACAATATGTGTGTTATGTTGGACAGTACCTCACCAACGAGATTAGATTGGCGCGAGAGACGATGCCTTATCTTACACATTGACGTTATGTGACGTTGTGTCTAAATGGATAACTATTATACGTCATTCGCCTCACCAAGAAGACGAGAGACTATCACTGATGTTACATGACATTGACATTGCGTGTGCCAACAATATAGTGATATCTACATGTTTCATCAGCGAGATCATCTCATCAAGAAGAAGAGAGACAGTCCGTGGTATTACATGATATTGTATTGATATATGTGCGTTTATACTGTAGTTTTATTTGTATATAATATAATGGTTGTGTGTAATGTTATTGTAAACTAAATTGTTATGTTCTTGTGTTAGCGTATCCTAGTTTAGTGTAGTATAATGTAGTGTAGTATAATGTTATACAAATAATGTACTTTATATTGTAGTGTATAGTGTAGTATAATATACTGTAACATGTTGTATTGTAATGTAATGCCTTTATTTATGTTTAATTATGTGTCATGTAGATGTGTAACCGTAATATATGTTTCGTGTAAAGTGTAGTGTATATAGTGTAGTATAATATACTGTAACATGTTGTATTGTAATGTAATGCCTTTATTTATGTTTATTTATGTGTAATGTAGATGTGTAACCGTAATATGTTTCGTGTAACGATTAATGTGATTATATTATGTTAATGTGTTTTTCTATTTGGGAAATTAATTGTTATTCAAATGTGTAGGAAGTCTTTATAAGAAGGGGAAGAGTGAGTAGTCTTAAACATCATAAGGAGGGAAGAATGTGGTAGGCCAGGCTTATTGTAATTTACATAATTATATATTAATGAATATGTTGCGAAATTGTATTCGGAGTCCTTAATAGAAGGAGAAGTGTGATTAGCCTTAAAACATCATAAGGCGGGAAGAATGTGGTAGGCCAGGACAGCCAGGGTAGCTACAGATTAGCCACTCGGGGCAACGCCAAGGAACGCCCCCTTTGCCATGTATATAAGGGCTGCAAACTGTGAAACTGTGCTGTTACTGTGATTAAAGAACGTATGATGCAACGTCAAATCGGCGTCGTTATAGGCCGTCACAGTGGCAGTCATTCAGATGGCTACGTAATACGTGTGTGAGGCAAGGAAGACGACAACAGACTGCAAGTATACCACGCTTACTTATAGTTGTGTTGTCGTCGACCAGACGCCAAACACCGTTTACCACAATAACTAATCCGAAAGAGGGCGCTGTAACGTAACTAGGGTCTTTGTGCCGTCTTTTACGTATTCTTGACGTGTGTAAAATGCGGCACCTTTTTGCGGAACATTTTGCGGAACGCTTGTTTAAATCATCTTACAATCAGCTGTTGAGCTCGCATGACTCCGAAGCACACATAGCTAATTCCTCGATTAGCCTGCCAGCTACTAGGTAATTTCCTTTTTCAAAATTATTCCTTTGGACTTTTTGTTTTCAATAGCAATTTAGACAAACAAGGATGCCATATATTATAAATATTAATATTATTTATAATATATGGAGGCTGATATCTTCAAAATTAAGACTCTTGACATGGTAGGATATATCTAATAATCTGCGTCATCTCATTCAACATTTCATGCCATTGTGATGGAGCCAGCGAGGATAGACCCCGGAGGGTGTCTCCTTTTCTGGCCCCATCGCTCTGCCACTAGCGAGGCTGAAAATGCCCCCAAGCTACCGCACAGCAATAGTTTTCACCCTCATCAGTTACCATCAATAGGATCATTGGGGAGGTCAACTCCCGCATATCCGCCTCATCCGCAGCAGAGTACAGATAAATATATGCCATAATGAGAGCCTTGCCAATCAAAAGTAAATACCCCGGTTTAAAATGGAAAACTATAATTTTTGAAAATATTAATAAAAAATTGTAATTACAAATTGTAATTAATTTTTTTATTAAAATTATGGAATATTGCCTACTGTAAGCTACAGGCGAGTGAAACAAACCCATGTAAGCAGCACCAAGTTATACACCACATTATATACCGGTACCTTTGTTACTACGCTATTTGCGCCTTTATTGTGTACAAATACACCCGTTTGTTTATTCGGGCATTACGACTTTTACCTTGTACATATGTGACGCGCTGAATAAGCAGTCTCAAGACAAAAAAAAATTATGTGCCAAATGGCGTTGTTTTGGCTGTTCTGTCTATTGCCCACACATACGGCATGCTATTCTATCTGACCACACATATGGCATGCCCACATACAAACTATCGCTGCCTACGCGCCTTCACGGTAAGTAGCTAATAGCGGATGATTTAAACAAGGCTTCAGCAAAACATGGAAACAAATTCACGTTAGTCGCTAGAGGCGCTGATACGCAACTAGGGCCTCTTGCTACTAACATGGATTTGCGGAACCCCATTATTATGGAAGGATATTCTCGTAACGCAAGCTCACACTCCTGCATACGCACATACACATATGCACCACACATGCACGCACGCACGCACGCACGCACGCACGCACATAACCTGAGTGTATTAGCAGTCAAGGAGAGGCAGAAAGTTGTGAGAAGAATGGAAGTCGAAATGGCTGTCGAAAACTGCATGACACTGGCTGAATCGTCCGAAACATAAAAAA
>OZ024867.1:1767480-1769980 GCA_964017155.1 Oasisia sp. SBJ-2009
CTGGAAGTGTGGATCGAAATGCTATATATAGTATATGTTACGGCACTCCACAACATAGTAGTAGGTGACATAATTACATGTACAATGATGTATGACAAATATTAAATTACATTGATATAACTCCATATATAGCAATTTAATCTCAGAAATATTGAGCCCCACGTTTCACACTTTCCGCGGGATGTGTGTGGAAAAACCTCAGTCTGAGAAATATACTTGTGGGCTCGCTAGATCGAATGCAAAATGTCAGACGGACGGATGTAGCCTACATTTATGTGTGCGTATGTGTGTGCGTGTGTATGTATGTGTGTGTGTGTGTGTGTGTGTGAGTGTGTGTGTATGTATGTGTATATATGTATATAATATATATATATATATATATATATATATATATATATATATATATATATATATATTGTGTGAGTATGTGTATGTGTGTATGTATGCAAAGGTATATATATATACGTGTATATATATATATATGTGTGTGTGTATATATATATATATATATATATATATATGTGTGTGTGTGTGTGTGTTGTGTGAGTATGTGTGTGTGTGTGTTGTGTATATATCTATATAGGTATGTATGTATATATATATATATTATATATATATACATATACATATATGTGTGTGTGTTGTGTGAGTAGGTGTGTGTGTATGTATGTTGTGTATGTATGTTTGTACAAACACTAATAATTTACCTGTGTGCCAAGGAAGAAACTCTGGACCTGAAGAAGAAGAAAATAATATCTTTATTTGAAGATGAACCTTAATATGTATACATTTTGCCTCATCAGTTGAATACTGTCAGAATGTATGATGTATATAATATATGCACCAGTAGAATGATTCACTTTCACACGGAAACCCTCATACAAACAGGTATACACACATACGTACAAACACATTAGCGTCACACTCAGCGGATGCATTTTATTTAAAAACGAATTAAACTGCAACATAATAATAATCACATTTTACATAAAATATATAACAACATCGGCATGATGTCATCACTGTTTTGTAACATGTGAGAATATTACATGTACATTGGCATAGTAAATATATTGTGCATGACTCCAAGAATGGTTTATCTTAGTATGATTTACTTACTTTGGAGCATTTTTGCCGAAGCGAGTACGACGTTGCGACCCGTCGTCTACGGGCCTTGCTCACGTACTGGTGTCACGTGTGTTGCCTCAGATTTAGGCGGGATGATTTGATTGTAGATGGCAGGCAGATGGTTCATGGTAGAGGCTCTCTGTTTGATGTATATGGCCTCGTTCACTTTTCTCTTGTGCCAGTTGGATTCACGGGTCAGTACTTTAGTGTTCTTCATGGACACTGAGTGACCTGTGGTCCGGCAATGATCTCCTACTCCTGTTGGTTTGTCCAGGTTTGTGTGTTCTTTGAATCTCTGGCTGAGTGTTCTCTTACTTTCACCTATGTATGTGTGGCTGCTGTCGATGTCACACGTGATGTTATATATGGTTCCACATTGGTGTTCTTTGGGTGTTTTTGTCTTTGGGGTGTACTATCATCGAGCGGAGGGTGTTCGCCGGCTTGTGGTACATGTGTATGTTGTGTGACTTATAAATCCGGCCAGGCTGTTCTGATAGTCCTGCCACGTATGGTAGTCCCAACATAGATCTTCGTGGGTTGTTGTTCGTGTTAGGTGGTCTTTTTGCACTGGATGGTGGAGGTGCAAGCGCCCACTCTGGGTATCCGTTGGCTCTCAGGGCGTTGTGGATGTATGCCAGTTCTGATTTCCTGTCTTCAGCTGTGACATACTGCTGTGCCCTGTTGGTGAGGGTGAGGGGTGCGTACCACTGATCGTTTGTGGGTTAGAGGGTGATGTGACTTGAAGTTGAGGTTCTGGTCCGTGTGCGTCGGCTTCCGGTAGATGGTTATCTTCGTGGATCCATCATCCATAATATGGGTGCATAGATCCAGGAAGGGAAGCTTGCTGTTCTTCTCAGGTTCGATAGTGAATTTGATGTGTGAATCAATGTTGTTTATGTGTTCAGTGAACTCTTCCACTTTCCATCAAACAGAGAGCCCCTACCATGAACAGAGATCAGGGATACCATCTGCCTGCCATCTACAATCAAATCATCCCGCCGAAATCTGAGGCAAAAACGTGACACCAGTACGTGATCAAGGTCCGTAGACGACGGGTCGAAACGTCGTAGTCGCTTCGATAAAAATGCTGCAAAGTAAGTAAAGTATACTAAAATACATTGGCATAGTTATCACAAACACACACACACGCACACAAACAACAACAATAATAATTATTATACTTATAGTAATAATAACAATAACACCTACTTCTTATAGGCCAATGTTCTCGCATATCAAACTCAGTGGAGCGATACATCCAAAGGATTAAGCAGTATCGTAATCGTATAACAGTGGTGGAGTTGTCGACGGAACACTCACACTCATTCACACATAAATAAACACACACATAACACACTAGCCCTCAGACTAA
>OZ024867.1:1774980-1777480 GCA_964017155.1 Oasisia sp. SBJ-2009
GTAACCCAATCCAGGAAAAATACATTGTAATGTCCTTTTCCTTTAATATTTAAACTATAAATGAAATCTAAATTGTTTTTGCTTGTATGTTTGTTTTCTCCATCTGTCTCTGGAAGAAGTTGTTTTAGAAAGGATTATACTAAGACGTATTCCCATGTTTCCCATTCATGTTTGCATGCATGTGGAAATGTGTGATCACTTAAAAGAAATCGAAACTAGAAAAGCAAGGTGATTTACCGATGGATGAGGTTACTTCTGCCGACGCTCCAGTGGGTGGTCTTGATTCTATGCAGTCATGCGCAAGTGTTATTACTTAACTAACATGTCCATATTTAAAGAGTAATCAAGTTCGTTAATTTGCGGTTATCATTGAAAACACAACACGAATCAACCTGGCAGTATTATGACAATCACTAAGGCATGATATATAACATATTTTCAATATCCGAAGAGCGTCGTAACGTGTATGTTTCTTTGTGTGCATAAGTGTGCGCGCAAGTACATGTGTGTGTGTGTGTGTGTGTGTGTGTGTGTGTGTGTGTGTGTGTGTGTGTGTGTGTGTGTGCGTGTGTATGTGTGTGTATGTGTGTGTATGTGTGTGTATACGTGTATGTGTATGTATGTGCGTGTGTGTTTACGTGTGCGTATGCGTTCGCATGCTTGTTATGTTTTATAAGAGTATGGCATATGTTTTATTCATAGCGCGCGGCTTTCATGTTTGTGAGTGCGTATGCAAATGTGTAATCAAATTTAAAAATGCAATATGAACAAGAAACATATTTTGATTTACCAATGGATGAGTATCTTTCTGTGGTGTTTCCAGCAGCTCGAATTGTTGCTGCATAGTTAAGCAAAATTTAATTATTAAAAAAACTATTCTGACATGTAGTTTAGCATCAAGTTACCACACTTATAAATTGCGCTTATGTTTCAGATTACAGTTAGGGCCTTATTATACATCAAATACAATTCATTTGTGTGTGTACGCATGTGTATAGTATTTGATTGTGTGTGCGTTATTTAGGTGTGCGTGTGTGGTAACGTTCGTATCTGTCGTGCGTTTCATTCCCCTTGCGCGTTTCTGAATGTGTGTGTGTGCCAACTACTTATATTTAATTTCAAAATTAAGGCAGAATAAAAACAAAGTAAATAGTTTTATCGTTGGTGGGTGCATCCCCTTCTGTGTCTCCAGCAAATTGGCCTTGAAAGATACAAGCATACGTAGGGATATTATTTTGTATACACAATACTGGATTTTGACATACAATTCGTATCTTCACAATACCATGTAAATCTGTACTGCTCCACCTTAAATAATGGGAAATATTAATTGTTTTGAAATAAATTATCAGTTTATTCGTACTATGAAATACAATAAATACAGTAGATAACATAGTATAGTATTATACTGTCGCAGGCAACCGTGACTTATGTTTTGAAAGGAAAACTAAGCGCTTACACGCCTCATATTGCAGCATGAAATTATAAAAAAACCAGCATCGGTTATTTGTCCAATCAACGCTGCCTTGTTTGTCAGAGAATAACTTATAATGTGTTACGTATGTTATGATATAAGGACAATAGTAGGAACAAGGTTACATTTTGACACTAAATAGAATCTCAAAATCACAATTAATTTCACTATCCGAAGAGCAAACAAAACAAATTGTTTCTGTGTGTGTGTGTGTGTGTGTGTGTGTGTGTGTGTGTGTGTGTGTGTGTGTGCTTGCGCATGTGCGTGTGTATGTATGCATATATGTATGTATAATATAGATATATATATACGTTATATATATATATATATATATATATATATATATATATATATATATATACACACA
Source organism: Oasisia sp. SBJ-2009 (assembly GCA_964017155.1). Lineage (NCBI taxonomy): Eukaryota > Metazoa > Annelida > Polychaeta > Sabellida > Siboglinidae > Oasisia > Oasisia sp. SBJ-2009. The sequence continues at coordinate 1,776,822 of OZ024867.1, forward strand.
TAACGTTTGTGTGTATGCGTATGCATGTGTGTAAGCGAGTGTATTTATGTATATGCATGTGTATGTAAATACGTATGTGCATGTGTGTGGATCTTTGTGGGGTTTGGTGTGGGTATTTTTGTGTGGATGTATGTATGTGTGTATCTTTGTGCGTAGGCGTATGTGGCAGTGTGTACGTGTAAGTGTGTGTGAGTGTGTGTGTATGTGTGCATGTGGATTTGTGTTTGTACGTATGCGTGCCCGCACACGCGTGTCATATGTTTGTGTACGGGTGCCTGCAAACGTATGGGTATATTGTATGCCGCTTGCGGCTTGCACGTGTGTAGATGTGAGTGAGAATGTGGGATATAATTGCAAAATCAAATCAGAACGAGAATGAAAATAAAGATACCTGTTAAATCGGGTTCCTCAGGGGGGTCTCCACCCCCAATAGGTAGAAGTTCCTCTGTGTGGTCATGGCAAGGATATCATTTTGACAACATTGTCACAATATAGAATACTGTATTGTTTTAATATCAAGTTTTGGTTATTTCGTAACTAATAGAGACGCCTGTATTGCGCCAACTGTAATGAGAAATACATGATATTTTGGAAAGGAAGAATATATATATATATATATATATATATATATATATATATATCAATGTGCTGATTTGAAT
>OZ024867.1:1784980-1834980 GCA_964017155.1 Oasisia sp. SBJ-2009
AATCGTAACTGGGGAGAGGCAAGAATCGTCACTGCATCATCGGCCCGTCCTTAATTTACGGTGCACATCCTAATGAAGCAATTAATTTAGGGTGGAAATCCAATTGAAACAAAACAATTTGTTATGGTTACGTCTTGAGATGACTGAATTGTAATGCCATATTGTATTGCACAGCTACAGAAAAAAAAACACCTTAGCTAATATTGAACTTAGTGTTTGGAAGGGTCCAGGTTTATCAGAGGTATGTAGCAGGTTAAATACATAAAAGGTTTGTTTGTTAGTGTATATCATCGTCGAACACAAGCGCACATGTAACTGTTTTAAATTTGAATTTCGCTTTTAAAGCAAATGTTTTGCCAAGACGTGATATATCAATTTACCATTGTTCACAATATACCTTTTCCACATTCGAGGCCGGACATGCGTAATACACATTTTTACAATTTCAACGAAACGTCACAAAAAAGCTACGTATGTGTTTGAGCTTATGTAATTGTACACACATTCTTGCAGTAATTTGTTTAAAAGTAATGTTTGACTAGATTTAGTGTTTTGGTAGTATAATTAAGTTAGTGTGAATTTATTTATTCAAACGCGTTATGGGTACGTAATACAAAAATGGCCGCATTCAAACATTGGCTTGATTGTCCGTCATGTTATTATTTGTAATGATATACAATGTTAGAATGGCGCCTACGAAAGCATAGTTGAAAATACCATGTTGTAGTACAATTTATATTAATCAAATATGATGTGAGTATTAGAATATGTCCGCCATGTTCTTGTCGAACTGTTTCATATGTGGCATAAGGCGACAGATAAATTGAATTCTTATGTCAGAGTTGTAATGCTAGACTTTAGCAAAGCGTTTGATCTAATTAATCATCATTTGTTGCTAGATAAGCTACAATCGTATGGGTTGCCCGCACACATTTTAAGATGGATGGCAACGTGTAAAAATAGGAAATGAATATTCCCATTCTGGTCATCCCAATGGGGGAGTACCGCAAGGGACATTGTCTGGACCTAAATGTTTCCTTGTTTATGATTTAAGAACGACTGTTCCACTATATAAGTATGTAGATTATAATACGTTATTTGAAATATGCGACAGAAAGGGTGTATCTGTTATACAAGAGTCGGTTGATATTGCTGCTAGATGGACAGAAAAGAATGACATGAAAATTAATTCGGAAAAATCAAAAGAAATAATCATTAGTTTTGCACAAGATGTCAATTTCAGAAGCACTATCCCGAATATAAAAATTGATGGGAGGGATGTAGCACAAGTTTGCCATGCCAAACTATTAGGTTAAAGCGTGCAGGGATTACACAGAAAGATCTGGTCAGTGTATATGTTAGTGTGGTGAGACCAGTTCTAGAATATCCATGTCCTGTGTGGCACACTAACTTGCCCCAATATTTGTCTGACAATATTGAAGTTATACAAAAAAGGGCATTAAAATGTATTTTTCCTGGATTGGGTTACGCGGAGATACTAAGACGTGTTAACCTGGATACGTTGAATGTAAGACGGAAGAGTATTTGTCAAAAATATTTTGATTAAATTAAAGTCGGCACACATAGATTAAATTATCTGCTGCCAGACAAAAGACATACCGAGTATAATATTAGAGAAGAAAATGTGTACCCGTTACCAGTTACTAGAACGAATAGATTCTGTAACTCCTTTATACCGTGGGCTTTATACAACTGTCAGTAAAAAGGTTACTAATACGGTATGATTTGCGGTATCAAATGTATTTCTATTGTATTTGTATGATGGTTTGATGAGTTAATTGTAACCTATTATAATGTCAATCCAACTCAGTTGAGTTGCTAATAAAACTTGTGTTATTATTATTATGTTTACTGGATCTACAGCGAGGATGTTTCATAATAGAGTAAGTACTTCTTCAGCTGCAATGTCTGCAGTAATCGCCTAATTAAGGGATGATTTATGATATTTTAAACAAAGCCAATTCATATAACTCACCCTCTCTTTGAGCCGATTTAACAGTTCTTTATATTCAGGACTGGACACGTCGGTCAATTTTTCGACGAATTTCATATTGGGCATCGTGAACTTGGTAGGATAACCGAAATATTCCGTCTTCCGTATTTGTTTAGTAGTGTTCTCACTGGTATGGCCCTCCGATGAGATGCCAGGGTCACCTGCAATATACATTTATATATATAACATGCGGTAGTCTAATACTACTTAAGCCCTAACATTATTATTAATGTCAGTATGAAGATACTAACATTTCGGTCCTTCAGTCGTAGACAAATCCGTGTTGAGCAAATATGTAGTGTTACACCACTGAATCCAAATTAAAATATGTTGTAGTAGTGGAACCGTGATAAATTATGAAAAACAAACGAAAGATATTCATACCTTTACAGTCACCGTCATTGCAAGGCTCGTTCTGCGACGCGCCCTCAATTCCTTCGCAGTCTTTTCCACCGTTGGCTGGTTTCGGTTTATCACATGTTCTCGTCCTACTACGCGTTCCATTTCCGCACGTAACCGAGCATCCACTCCAGGAACCCCAATCGCCCCACCTTCCGTCCACTGGATTAGCAGAACAATATTTTGTTAAGAGAGTATTGTGGCGTGCATACAATTGTCGTCATATCTAGCTTTCTTTAAAGAAACAGACTGATGTTTTGTTAAATTGACTTAGCGGATCACAACACAGCGTGAGTATAACTACCTGCTTGACAAAACAAAAACACGGAATATGTTATTAAATGTTAACACTTACATTTTCCCTTGATAACTAATGTTATCTGTAACCAATCCCAGGGTATTTTCGAAAAACATAATGTAAACAAATGCAATGTGATGAATAACTAAATGTAGAAAACGTCAGGGAACAGCTTGGAGAAGTACCAGCAGTAGAAGGACCAGTCCATACAATATTAAGGGAAGAGGTGAATAATGCCATAGAAACAACGAAGAAGGGAAAGGCCCCAGGATGCTCAGGCTTCCCGATAGACCTTATCAAACACCTAGGGGAGTATGGAGTGGACATGATGCATGAAATACTGAAGAGAGTTTGAGAAGAGGAACATATGCCGGACGAGTGGAAAAAAGTGAGATCGTCCCCATATACAAAAAAAGGGGACCCACTAGAATGTGGGAACTGTAGAGGCATTAAGTTGTTGGAACATGGGATGAAGATGTTTGAGAAGATCCCAGAGCGCAGATTCAGAAAACTGATCAGAGTCAACAACATGCAATAGATCTTGTACACTAGGGAGGGAATTCCCTCCGCAATGCATTGTGGATATGTTGTACTCGTCAAAATGTTGTTGTGCCGCCATTATCCCACGTTCAAATGCCTGTGTTTTTCGGGTGACTCGCAAGATCTGGCTATATCACAAATTGGCTACATAACAAGAAAACGTAGCGAAAAATATTTCACGGCACATAATCAAAGTGTGTGTATCCGTCACCAAAGAGCGTCGCAACTTAATATATTACTGGTTATGCCATACTATTTGACAGCAAGATTCTCGTTGACGTCAACTTGTGAAGTCCCGCGTATGCCGCCAGGTTTGACAGCTCCTTCAACTTCGACTTGTTTGTGCAGCTGCGTTTGCCTATGTCTTAATTGTTATAACGATATGATTAACTTGATATGTAGAACCTCATTGTAGGTAATTGCAATTGTATAGAAATGTGTCCCTTGAGACGTAGGGCTAGGCTAGTAAGCCTAACTTAAGACCCACAATCGTACACATGGTCATGAGGTAAAGTCGGCAGCTTCAAAAATAAAATCATAAGACATGATGATAAATATGGCCCATGTGAAATTATCTATTTATTTATTGACAATGAAAATAACATTAGAGTAACCAGAACACCTAGCAAACTAACATGATACAACATTTTGTATAATACAAATGACATTTCATACAATGAAAACACCACACATTATTCCATAGTAGAAATATACCAAACAATTCATGCTTAACAGTAAATGATGTAGGATCACTCGAGAACATTTCGAGTAGCATGCCCAGTTGTCCACTATGTGAGAACTGAAAAAAGGTCCAGTGATTTTATAAAAACAGAACATGTATTATATTGTACTTTCTATAATGATAATGGATTGAGTTGCTTCCATGTTCATATGTCACCTGTCAACACAGTTCTTATATAGTGCAGTATCTAATCCTCAGACATGGGGTCAAATGCATTTGTATTTGAAAGTATTTAAATACTTTTTTAAGTATCTGTAATTGATGTTTAGGAATTAAAAGTATTTGGATTCCTCAAGAGTATTTGTATTTAAATAAATGTCAATGTATTTGACCCCATGTCTGCTCAGCATTGTCCAAAGTGCTTTACACTTTACTCCATGGCATACCTATTCAGTTAAACACCATCTCATGACTGTGGGAAGCATCCAGCCAAGCTGTAATTAATGAATCAAGACGGTTCGTGTACAAATATCCACCACTGTCTATAGCCAGTTACTTGTTTACACAGCTGAGTGAATTGGAGCAATGACGGGTGAACAGACTTGCCCAAGGTTCGACACAGCAGCACATGGTTTCGTTCTCGTAGTTGAGGGTCTAATGCCGAGTCCAAAGCTTTAAACCACTGCGCCACTATACATAGTTGATATATTTATTTAAGCCTTATTTTATTTCAGGAGTCCAAGTCGGCCATATAAAGAGAGTTTTACCTGGTGGATCCATGACAGGCTTGGTTGAAGGGGACAGAGAGTCATACCAGGGTATACCAGCCATAAGATCGAACTTATGTGCTCTCAGCGGAGAACAAGATCTGGGATAACACTTGGCACTTGTTGACTGCTGCCCTTGCGAATTATCAGTTGATTTGTAAATAAGCAGTTGGATTGACTATGAACAAATCAACTGACTTTTGACACCAGCAGACCTAGTTTCATTGGCTTGGGCATATCTGAACCAAGGGCTGCAATTTCGACATGAACAGTCATTGTGGGCAGCGGCCAGAGTTCTGACAAAGATGTAATTCACCATTCACTCATTCTTCCTGCCATGGGCTGGTGGATCTGCAAGTAAACATACAGCTGTAGTGTCTTCCGCAGCTTCAATCACTTGCGTCTTAACCAGAAAACAGCAATGTTGTCAGGGTTCGCTAGGACGTGGCCGGACGTTCTTGCTAGAGCCATGGTTCCACCCCTATAAATAAACAAGACATGCTGTACTGCTAAATATTGACTGTTTGAATTTACGCCGTTTTTGTATGAAAAAAGATCATTCAATGTACGCCAAATAAGCAGCATATATGTTACACTGCAATGGTGTCCTTTACTTTGGTACAGTGTGTTGGAGTGGCAATATGAACAACCAGGACAGGATTAGGCCATATACATTTATCAAGAACGCAAATGGGACTGTAAGGATGGAACGGGTCATGGATCATGGGTAGAGTACAGAAGATTTATGGCAGATGATATACACTCACTAAGATCTTAATTTGACAGCTGACTGGAGTGACTGATACTGAGCTGCTTTCACTAGAACTGCATTCATATTACTGCACAGTGATTGCACACAGAGAAAGATGACGATGCTGCTCCAGCTGCTGTCTTCATTGAATAGAGATGTGTGTATGTTTGTCTGGTGATACATATTACATAAACTAAGGTATGATAACTGATCGCATGATCACTTAGTATTTATGCACTAGAGTTGACAGTGCTCAGTCATGCAATTTCCTAATGTTGGTAAACGTGGTATTGAAATTCTCTTGCACATTAGCAATTATTTCTAATCAGACATAACTGGTAAAATAATACTGCGTCTTACAAACATTTCACGTCACTATGACATTCATCTCACAAAATGAACACAATAGAATGTATCGCTACATTTTGTGTGTCTTATATACAGTGGCTTGTAATCAAGTGTGGTTGCCTTTAATAACAAAAAATGGTGATAATGACCTTGAAGTGCTTCAGATTATATTATCCAATACACACAAACGTTGGCACCTCAAAATATTGAACGAACAGGAATATCTATGATAATGTATATTGTTAACTGGCAAAATGTCATATTGACACGCCAATTTGCATGGTGGATCATCTGACTTACTTGCTAAACTATTGGATTAAATGTTTGTTGAATTAGGTTAGTGATTTGCATGACACAGTGGTTGAGGGCAGAGAATTCCACTCTTATTGTGGTGGGGAAGAAACTGGTTCCAAAATCCTCGTTCCATCTAGTATATTATGCTAGTCTGTTAATGGGGTGTGTTAATGTGTCTTATTGTTTGCTGAATGTGTACCAATAAAGGCACTATTGCAAATTTGCAAAGTGATTTTTTACAGAACATAAGTTATGTTTCATCATAGCTAATTATTCATCCTTTACTCTAAGCCTGTAACATGTCCTAGTATCAATGTTGTATTAGTATCTGAACTGACACAGCAGACATAATTTGTAATTTTGTCTTTCGCTGAAAAATAACATATTTGAAAACACCATTCACAGTGCCAGTTTGTGATGTTTGAATAATATATTTACTTAAAAATATAGCACTCATGCTGGCACTTTCAGAGTGGTCAACCTGAAAATAGGAACTGCGTAGCTATGAAAGGCAGTACTTTTGAAAACTTATTAGCGAGTGATATCTAGGTGCTATATTATCGTTTATGCGAATTGATGGGGACATCTATGATCTGGCTTGCATTCAGCCGTGTTTTATTGTTATGGTCATGTTACACACATGTAGCTTTACCTTATTTCTATGCCTCTGTTCATGCAAACGTGATACAATTCAAAGTAGGATAAAATAAAACTTATAATAATGAATAGGCTTTCGTAATGAATAACAATATCGGACGGCCTAACTCGCGTGGCCAGCCTTGATCCTAGTTTGCGGCTCATTGATCCCATGTGATGTACATACCTTCTAGAACGTTAACTCACTTACCTGTGGTGGACGTTTATGAAAAATATCAGTATGTGCATAAGACATAACGACAGACATCGCAATGTGTCTAATGGTACAAGATTTAAATAATTTAGACACAGAAGACTTAATATTTACTAACCTTCTTGCGCGCTCTGACTTGGCTACGGCGACGGAAGGTTTCGACTGGTAACCCGTTTCGACGACTCTATCTGTGGTGACTAAATATCGCGCCAATATCGTTTGGACAGCTCCATACTTCAAAACTCGACGTCGCCGACGTTTCTGCGGATCTTGACCCACTATATACGGTGAAAAACATCCTATTCGAAGCAACGTTCTTCGAACGGACGTCCTTCTTCAAAGTTGCCGTATCTAACAACATTGTGTTTACAAATCGACATCATTGAACTACATCATCGGACACGTGACTTTAAAGTCGGTTCTGCGTTGCTGGTTGGTCAAGCAGCAGGGAGCGGCGCGTTTTTCGTTGTTCATGGCCGCCTTCACGTAGTCGGTGATTTTAGTAAAATGTTCCACTTTGAAATGATTTTACCAGTAAGCCACTGACGATACAAATGTGATTACCGTTCAAAATAGTTCGCTTGTATTAACTCTTTCACGTGCATATCATGTAACTTTTCAGTTTTGTTTCCCTTTAACGTTAACATTACAAATAGTGTTATTATTAATTATAATGTTTGTGTTACTATAATTGTTACTGGTAGTATTAGTTCAAGAATTACTGTTAGTACTAGCACTGGGTTTGTACTAGTATTCAAACTTATAATATTACAATGGGGTTCAACAACGCCACGTTAGTTATTAGAAGCGCTTATACGCAACTATTTATATAGTGTGATGATATCAGAGTTGTATTATATCCCGGGGTACCATACCTTCATCCCAGCATTGTAGCAGTAACTCATGCAAATGGTTTGGGATAGTGCTTGCCTTGGTAACCTTTTGGAGGGATGCCATCATTTCCAGGGACCTTGCCGCAAATTAGGGTGTCAATTGGTTTGCTAAGCTCTTCCGCTCATGGAAGAATGTCGAGCTCTTCCATGACAGCCAGGGTGTGGTATGCTGAACTGCCTAGTCGGTGACGATGGTTTCTCTTGAGTAGAGCTCCTGATAAATGTCCGGCCTTCTCTCCTTCTGCTTGCCACGGTCTATAAATTTGACGCCCGAAGCGGACCATGGGGGTGCAGTCTTGGTGATTCTTGGCGTTTTTCGTTCCTTATACATTGCCCATATGTTGCCGCAGTCGATAGAGAGTTGGATGCTATGGCAACGGTCAAGCCAGCAGTCGCCGGTGTGTTAGCTGCGGTTGACGAGGACACCGTTCAGCAGTGGTCTTCGAGTGATAACGACATCCAGCTGGTGCCAAAGGTGCGATCTAGGGTGTCTCAAGGAGGCTTGGTTGGGAAGGATGTATTTGTTGCACACATATCGTAGAATGAACATTGCTCCAAAAGTCTTTGCCCATTCTCATTCAATTTCCCAACACCAAATTGGCCGATATCGCGGGTTCAGGAATCGTGTTCCGCTCCTACTGGAACATTGAAGTTCCCTAGCAAGTGAAGCTATTCCGCGGCAGGTATCTCTTTTATAATGGCCTCAAGCTCATCATAGAGCATTTCCTCTTTTGAAAAACACAACGTGGGGGCATAAATGCTCAGGATGTTCGCTGGAACTGTTGAAGTTGGGAAACTGATGGAGATGATACGTGATGCATCTCTTAATGATGGTTCAATCGAGGACAGTAGGAGTTTCTTATTGCGAAACTCCATGTATGCGATTTTCCCTGCCAATAGAACGTGTAGTCCTGTTCTCTGGTGCGCCCATTTGATGGACGCCTGGTCTCCTACAGTACAGCCATTGCAATTTTGCGCTTCCTTAGCTCCTGGTTGATGATGGCTATTTTCCTTGCAATCATGGACCTGGGACACGTTTTGTGAGAAACCAGAACACATTGTCCTGACGTCCCAACCGTAGAGGGAATTTCCTTTTGATTGTTCTGTTGCTTGATGCATGGTTTCCAGTCTATTATTTTTACTTTGCCCTGAGCTCACCTCCAAGCACCCATTCAAGCAAGCAAACTGTGACAGATCAACTCCTTACTGGCTAGGGGCTACCCAGCTTGAAGAGGGCGGTATCTGCATGATCAGTTGGACTGCAACGATCGCCCCCACCATTGGAGACAGCCTGTGGCGTCCGAGCATACGCCAATTTACTCTGAACTTATAACCTGTAAATGCATGTTTCCCTTGGTATTTCAGCCGCTGACTAGCAGACCTGAAGTTGCATGTCCAGTGCGCATGTATGGACAAGTGTATGTAGATCATGAGGTGCCCAGTCGTCACCCACCTCATCCCCCACTGGGCCTCGTCGCTATATTCCAAAGGAGAGCAGAGCAACACATTTTGCAACGGCTCGACTGCAGGGGCTGCGAAAGATTCACGAAGTTGGCATTCAGTCGCCGTTGCGGCCCCAGTCCGGAGTGTAGGTATAGTTTTATTCATACAGGCTAGCTGATGTTCGTGGCCAACGAGTCCTACCTACCCGGCTATATGACCTATACCTAGGGGTTTGGGAATCAGAGATGTCCCTTCTCCTAGGTGAATTAACGAGCTCCACCTGCCCGTGTTTAGAGTCAGATGTATCTTTCTCCTAGGCTGGCTGGTAGCCAAGTCTAAAGAGTCCAGTCGATCCTGTATATTAGTACACACACGCATATACAAATCTGAGCAATCTCAATTGTGTTACGTCTGAAAAATCACAGTGCATTTTCAATTTACATATCTTAGTTTTGGTAAAAATGAATATAAATATATTTTGTATATACACTGAAAAATCTACATCTACCTCGATTATTTAGTAATTACAGTCCTCACACTCAATCTTCTAATATATATATATATATATATATATATATATATATATATATATATATATATATATATATATATATATAATAGCATTTCAATCCTACACTCGGAAACAAATCAGTATCAATTTATTAATACATATAGTTGTGCTGTGAAATCACTGAATCCAAATCGCAATATTGTGTAGTAGAGGAGTATTCGTGTCAGTATCTTTGTTACTATCAGTATCAAATTCGATATCAGTATTAGTATCAACACTAATATTAGCGCTATCACCATCACTAATACTAACATTAACGTTGACGTTGACGTTGACGTTGACGTTGACGTTGACGTTGACGTTGACGTTGACGTTGACGTTGACGTTGACGTTGACGTTAACATTAGAATTAGTAGCAATATGTAAGTATAAGCATTAGTATTGTTATTGGTATTGGTCTTGATAATGGTATTAGCATCATAATCAACATTTCATCAACGATGTCTTCATTGTATGTCGTTCGTACCAAATTGAAGTTAATATTAGTATAAACACCAGCATGTAATCCCGTCAATCGAAGACAAATCCGTGTTAATTTATAAATAAAACATCACATTTATGTGTCGTAAAACATCTGAATACAAATCAATAACCACACATGGACATGCCACTAGATCGCAATCCTTTGTCTCCGACTTTAACAAGATTTAACAAGATTTAACAAGATTCCCACCTAGAGAATCAACTATAGATGGCAGGTGGACAAGGAAGCCCTTTGGCTTATCGAGAGTCCAACCTATCTATCTAAATGTACCCAGCCCTTCTTAGGTACATGTCAATTTTATTTTTAAACATATTAACACTACTAGCACCTACACACTCAGCCGATAATCTGTTCCATTCATTTACTGTTCTTTGTGAAAATGAAAATTTTCTAATATCTAGTCTACACTGCTTCTTTGCTAATGTAATTCCATGTCCTCTAGTCCTTCTCTCTTCCTTAACCGACAAGAAAATATTTCTGTCAATATTTTCATACCCATTCAATATTTTAAAAACTTATATCTGATCTCCTCTCAGTCTCCTGGTTTCTAGTGTTGTTAATCCACATTCTTTTAGACGCATTTCATAACTAATATTCCTGAGTTTGTGTACCATTTTAGTTGCTCTTCTTTGTACTCTTTCTAATATATCAATATCCTTCTTGCGAGATGGCCCCCATGCCTGTAGGCAATATTCTAAATGAGGCCTAACTATTGTTTTGTACAGCGGTATTATTAGTTCTTTTTCCTTGTACACTATATTTTGCGTAATTAATCCAAGAATTTGGTTTCCCTTTGCTACTGCAAGTGCACACTGTTCTGATACCTACATATCAGCACTAACTGTTAACCCTAAGTCCTTTTCCTTTACAGTGGTATTTAGTACAGTATCACCCATTGTATATTGTGCATCTTCATTTCCATGTCCTGTGTGGAGGCACTTACACTACCCATAATTAAACAGCATTTGCCCCTTCTCAGACCATTCATTCAACTTATTTAGATCATCTTGTAATTGCTGTCTATCTGCATCACTTTCAATTTTTCTAAACACTTTTGTATCGTCCGCAAACTTCGACACCTTGCTTGTTATATCATCATCCAAATCATTGATATATATTAAGAACAAAATAGGTCCCAATACTGATCCCTGCGGTACTCCACTCAAAACCGATTTCCAGTTTGAAACCTCCCCATCAACTACCACTCTTTGTCTTCTATCAATAAGCGATTTTTCTATCCAGTTAATCATACCATTGCCTATGCCATGGGCCTTTAGTTTAAGTAGTAATCTTTGATGTGGGACTTTGTCAAAGGCTTTTTTTGAAATCTAAGTATATTATATCTACTGGTGATCCCTCGTCTACCCACTTTGTGACATCTTCAAAAAAACATAAGATGTTTGTTAAGCATGACCTCGCTTTTAGAAACCCATGTTGAGATGGGTTAATCAAGTTATTTTTAACAAGAAAATCAACCAAGTGATCTTTAATTAGTCTTTCTAATAGTTGGCAAATCACCGATGTTAAACTAACTGGTCTATAGATCTCTGACTTGCTTCTAGATCCTTTTTTAAATAATGGTATGATGTTTGCTTCTTTCCATTCTAATGGAACTACTCCTTCCTCTGTTGACAAATTGAACACTGTTGCAAGTGATATGCTGATTTGTTCTACAATTTCCAGTAGTAATTTGGGAGGAATCCCATCCACTCCGGGTGACTTATTATCCTTCATATCCCTTATTTTCTTAGCTACCATTTTGGTGTTACAATTAGTTGTCCTAAATAGTCTGACTCTCTCCCTTCGAATTTAGTCTCTGGTACTGGTAATGCACTAGTATCTTCCCTGGTGAACACCGAACTAAAGTATTCATTTAGGTTTTCTGCCATTAAGAATCCATCTGTTATTATGTTTCCATCACTACCTTCTAGAGGTCCGACCTTATCCTGAACTTTCTGTTTACTTCGAACATACGCATACAAACTCTTGCTGTCATGTTTTATATTAAAAGCTAATTTTTGTTCATAGCTTCTCTTTGAATTTCTAATTTCAGCTGTAGCTTGGTTAAGTGCTTCTTTATAAATGGCATAGTCTTCTTCACTTCCATTATGTCTATATGTCTTCCACATCATTTGCTTGTATTTGATTTTTCTAATGGATTCTTTTGATAAGTGTTTCTTTTTTGACCGTTTCCCCTGTTTTTTCAAAGGGACAAATTGTTCGACAATGCAGTCAATTTCACTCTTTAAGATATTCCAACATTCTGTTGCTGTCTTATTCTCCAGTGTGTTATTCCAGTTTATCTTTGCTAAATGTTTCCTCATGTCCTTATATCTTCCTTTGTGAAAATGTTTCCTGTACCGTATTTTACGATTCTGTTCTCCTTTTACTTTGATGATAAAATATATCTGGTTGTGATCACTACACCCCAGTGGCTCACATATCCTGACATTATCAATACATTCCTTCTGTGAGCTCAAAACTATGTCCAATACGTTCTCACCCCTGGTTGGTTCTAACATATGTTGAGTAAGGAAACTGTCTTGTACTAAATTTAAAAACTTTTGATCTTCACTCCCAGTAGTCTGTAGAGATTTCCACTGTATACGCCATGGTTAAAATCCCCCATAATTATACAGTCCCGTTTACTGACTTCCTTTATAGCGTTTTGTATTTTCTCATTCTCATCTGTGCTTATGTTTGGACTTCGATAAACTAACCCAACAGTTAATGTTGAGTTTCCTGTAACTATGTTACACCACACAGCTTCTTCACATTCTGCTTCTTTTTCTAATTGTCATCAGCCTTTGGGCAATCATTCCCACTGCCGACTGGTGCCGGGTTGTCACATGACCTCGTCCTCACCTTCGTTTCATTTCCGCAGGTAGAAGAGCATTCACTCCAAGCAGACCATGCGCCCCATTTGCCGACCACTGGACCAGCAAACGTTACGGTAATACACAACTAAACACAACACACTTTATCGTGTCAGCTACTTTCGCTGGATAGTGATGACACTTTGAAGCATAACCGATTACCAGTAATACATGGCGGCAATCACCATGGGCTTTTTGTAATCAATATCTGCTTCAAAATATGTCTCATCAACATATTATGCATAGATAAAGATGAATAGGTAAAGAGGAGTCTCAGGCAATTATATTACAGATTAACATATGCTGACGACATAGACATGGTCACATTCGTGAACTTTTCATCGCGACACATCTTCCCATCGGCGTGACGGTAGCAAAACATTAAGACAATACATAGTCAAATTTAACACATCATCACATACTTTAACATTATCGTGTTTAGCTAATTTAATACCAGGAACTTAATGCGTCAATCGCATTGCGGTTGGATTACTTAGCTCAACATCACACAATTCCCGGTACCCACACCGTGTTGTGAATATCATAACTGGATACTTAGACAAAAACGTCGAGGACCGAAAAACACTCCTTCGTGTACCAAATTATAATGAAAAAGCACTATTATAAAAACCGCAAACGCCTTTTGTTTATAAAAAATAGTGATGTGCTGTAAAAACACTGAATCCCAAGCGCAATACTGTATAGAAGACGAGTATTAATATAAGTTGCTTTTTCACTAACAGTATCAATATCGATATCAATATTAGTATCAACACTAACATTATATATATTACTATCGCCATCGCTAACGCTAACGCTAACGCTAACGCTAACGCTAACGCTAACGCTAACGCTAACGCTAACGCTAACGCTAACGCTAACGCTAACGCTAACGCTAACGCTAACGCTAACGCTAACGCTAACGCTAACGCTAACGCTAACGCTAACGCTAACGCTAACGCTAACGCTAACGCTAATATTAACCTTATTAACAGTAGCAATATATAAGTACAAGTATAAGTAATAGTATTTTCATTGACATTGGTATTTTTATTGGTATTGGTCTTGGTACTGTTATTAGCATCATAATCAATATTACATCAACAATATCTTCATTGTATATCGTTCGTAACTTGCGACTTTGAAATTGAAGTTAATATTAGTATTAACAATAACATTTAACGCCTTCAATCGCAGACAAATCCGTGTTAATTTATAAATAAAACATTACATTTGTGTCTTAAAACAACTGTATACAAATCAATAACCACACCTGGACAGGCCACTAGACCGCAATCCTTTGTCTCCGACTTGGCGTCAGCCTGTGGACATTCATTCCCATTGTGGGCTGGTGCCGGGTTGTCACGTGACCTCGTCCTCACCGTAGTTTCATTTCCGCAGGTAGACGAGCATTCACTCCAAGCAGACCATGCGCCCCATTCGCCGTCCCCTGGGCCAGCAAACATTACGGTAATACACAACTAAACACAACACACTTTATCGTTGTCAGCTTTCGCTGGAGAGCGTCAACCCTTTGAAACATATCCGATTACCAGTAATACATGGCAACAATCACCATGGGCTTTTTGTAATCAATAGCTGCTTCAAAATATGTCTCATCTCATTTTCAGTCAATTATATTACAGATTAACATATGCCGACGACATAGACATGGTCACATTCGTGAACCTTTCACCGCGACACGTCCTCCCATCGGCGTGTCGGTAGCAAAACATTAAGACAATACATAATAGCATTAAACACGTCATAACTCACTTTAACATTATCGTGTTCAGCTAAATTAGTAGGCTACCAGGAACACAAGCGTCAATCGCATTGCGGTAGTGTTACTTAACTCAACCGCACATAATTGCCGGTACCCACACCATGGTGTGAATATCTTAAATGGATTGTCCGCAAATTAGATTAAACTAGTTCGTTGAGGACCGAAAGGCAATCTTTTGTATACCAAATTAAAATGAAAAATGACTATTAAAAATGCAAATACTTTTATTTTATAAATATAATACTACAGTGTTCCTTTAATAAGATATGTAGAAAGTAATGGAAAACAAAACAAAACTAACAATGTATACCTTCGCATGGACTGTTAAAGCAATATTTCAACTGAATGCGATGTCCAACACACTTCCCATCGTTGCCTGGCGGCGGATTGATGCATCTCCTGAAACTCGAACTGAATCCGGTTCCGCAGGTAACCCCGCAAGTACCCCAAGCTCCCCAGTTGTCCCAGCCTCCTTCCGCTGTATGGCAAAACATGATCACAATATGGTGTCGCGCTTACATATTTCCGGTCGTTAAAAACGCTCCGGTTGACGTTTCTGCACATGCGCAATAAATGTAAAATCATCAATGTCCATCGAAACAACAAAGTATTTTCGGAATAAATGCCCAGAGCTGTTCGTTAACTCTCCTATGATGATTACTGTGAAGAGTTTCTTAAAATGTCGCTTGATGCAATAAAATATAATGTTTTTTATAAACCACTATCACGGATTATGGCGCACTGCAGTCACATGATTTACGCTTGCTATCAAAATATGAATCAAAACTTGTTTGACTCGTGTTAATTTGCGACAAATAACTTTGCTGAGAGATGATATATATCCTAACGAACAACCCATAATATGTATACCATAAATGCTTTGTCTTTCCGCTACACATTGATGATTTTACATATATCGCGCATGTGTAGAAACGTTAATCTGAACGTTAATAACGCTGAATAAATGTAAGCGCTACACCGATAAACGATATTCTTATCTTATGCTTCACTGGCCTAAATTGTTACGACCTTTTAAAACCGATTTCTGTTCACCTTATATTGATGTGTATGTGTTCGCAATGCGATTCTACATCACTTCCGGTACAAATAAGTCAGATTTAATTTATTTTATTTGTGTTTTAGAACAATTTAAACACGCCGAGTCGAAGGAAACACCGCAATGTCACCGCTGCAAATATGGCGCGAGCTGTAGGCGCCTCTTAGAAGTACCAGAACCGCGGAGGCGATTGCTTTCGATTGCGGACAATTTTTTTTTTTTTTTTTTTTTAAATTGCTGTATGTAATGCACACGCATTACGTCTGGTTTAAATGTTTCAATTAAAATAATACCGATTGTTTTTTTTTATTATTCTTATCAATGACATGTAACTGAACTTTCTATACTGGACTGTATTAATTAAAAAATATCACTTCAGAATATTATAAACATCAAAAGAACAGTTAGTCTTAAAAATAATGCTCTGCCAAGTTCATAGCTGGTGGCTATTACCCATAATTCGTAATTTAAACACACGATAATTTACTTGTACATGCTCGTGTTTAGCTAGTTTCAATGACGTGATAATAATTATCGGGACATGTATATAGCGCTGTTCGAACGTACGTTGCGGACAGCGCAGTATATACACCTTTAAAAAAAAGGTAATCCGTTGGTTTTGCTTTAAAAGCAGTATTGGTCATAATTGTTTATGTCAGGTGCTGCGGTAGCGCGTTCCATAGACTTGGGACTGCCACGCTGAAAGCTATGTTATCCCAGTGATGCCTTATGGGTGGTACACACAATAAATTGTATTCGCTAGCCGGCTGGCGTCGGTCCGTTCAGTGTATTCTGGTGCATAACCAGCCAGTGCTCGATATGTGAATAGCAGGATCTGGAACTTCTTTCGCACTGCTATCGGCAGCCAGTGCAACTTCATCAGCAACGGTGTGCCATGTATACATTTCATAGCGCCGTCGATCAAGCGGGCTGCCTAGTTATGTACTTTCTGTAGCCATTTTATTTGCTTCAGAGGCAGTCGATAGAGCAAAATAGTTGCTATATAAAATCAGGCGAAACAGCTAATGTAGGCCATGGCCGCTCGAGTTGGCAAAGGTATGGAACAATTGTTTTGTAACTGAATAATTGACTTTCTCATTTGCCATCAGCTACCAGATTCTGATAAATGGCGCTAATTTCCTAAGTGAACAGCTGTTCGAAACAAAACTACGAAGATCTTGAACGGTAAGCATAAAGTCGTCAAGAGAACACGTTATGTTTTATACTACGTAGAATTAGCTAATACAATTGGAACCGTAAATCAACAAGTGATTATGCAAACCATCAAACATAAACACCAGCCTTAATGTGTTAAACGATCGCATTACTAATTTGCATTCACCAACGACAAAGTGATGTGATTGAAGGAGTTGATGATAACGTTCAGAAAGGAACATTTCAACATGACCTTCTGTCGCCCATTCTATTCGTTGTACAGTCAAGTAACTTGTAAATGCCGTCTACCGAGGAATAGCAAAGCAGATGTTATTGTATTTCATACCATCAAGACACACCGGTTACGATAATGCTTACGGCAAAACAAAAAAACAAGACATCCAGCACGGATAGCTTTTGAGTTACGGCAGTTTGAAATCTCGGACGTTATGAGGTATGTGTATTTTGCTCACTATGAAGGCCTGAAAAACCGTTCGTGAGTGATTTCTTGAAAAACAGGATTTGTGAGTTTGAGTTATATGGACTAGGCTACATAAACACGGATTTGTAACACTCCATATAATCCTGTATTAGGTTTTTCAGTTTGGAATTTTTGATTTCTATATATTTATAATTAAGACAACCAGACCTTTCATGTTTCTTTCATTTACATTATAGCATACACATAGCACATTTGTTAATCTGGAGTGTGAGGTATGTGTGCTTTGCCCACTATAAAGGTTTGAAGACCTTCTCATGAGTGAATGGTTGAATACCTAATTATACGCACCAGCCGGTTAGAGAGCCATTACCTGCATGCATCTGTTCCTTTAGCTGTTTTTATCAGTCCCCTATAGAGAACAATTCAACAATGTTTCCTGACACCGGTGAAACATTCTTTTTAGACTGGTTGTATTCGCAAACAGTTAATGTTCAAGGGTTCAAATATTGACTTTCGCTTATCTTACCAAAGGCTTTAGTGAAAACGATTCATTCAAAAATTACAAATTAATAAAAAAACAATTACAAATATTTCACAGATTATTCTATCTTGCACTAATCAACTTATGGCAATGAAATGTCCTGGACATTTTCTCTACAATGCATAGTTGAAAACATTATCATTTGAGCGTCAATCTAGGTTATGCTTAACTTGTACCAAGCTGATATAAATAACGAATTCAACCAATAATTCACACGCCTATTTTCAGTGCTTATTTTTGAGCAGAATACACATACCACAAACCAAAATGTATAGTTTGTGTATATGCATGCTAATGTGTAAATCAAAAGCAAAATGACAAGTCTGAGTGACTTAATTATCAATCTACACACATATTCGTGGAAATTATTATAATATCTTACAAAATTACAAACGTCTGCCCCCAAAATGAGGCATAATAAAGACTGCTACAAAAAATCTACGTTTTAGCTAATCCCTATAACTCATTTAATTAGAAATTCAATAGCCTTCCATGTTTTCTTCACAAAATGGGATCGGATATAAGCTAAATTAAAGATACATCATACAATAGTGTAACAAACAAATAAACGCATAAATATATAAATATATATATATATATATATATATATATATATATATACATATATATATATATATATATATATATTATATATATATATATATATATATAATATATATATATATATATATATATATATATATATATATATATATATATATATATATATATATATTATGCTCTCAATCGAAGTCTCTAAACTCCCTCGCGAATATTTATTAAATAATTCATAATGTTTATCACCATGCTGTACATTAATAAATACATGTATTTTTGTTATATCTATACTGATATGATCTAGGCATTATTTAACAGGTTATTTAACATGTGTCAATGATTGCTCGCGCACCCCTTTTTGTCTGAGACGAACATTACATACATTTGACAGAAACTCACATCATTTAAGTCGCTATATGTTAAAAGTACGAATTTGCTACAACATGTGAACACATAAAGGTAATTTATCTACACTTGTGGTTGCCTTCATGAGTGTATGGAGCGTGTACTTGTAGTTATCGTTATATTTTAATTGCCAACATGTTTCGTCAGGTATCTTGTTTAATCCTTGTAGACCCACAGGGCAGTGTTATATAAGGCATTATGAACGCCACGAATACATGAGCTGTATTACTGATTATTATAATATTGAATATCTTGTGTTGACTATGCCACTATTCACAGCTGTAGGTAGTGCGGTTGTACTGGTAAAGCAAGCAGATGAAGGATTGCGGCAGTCCACTCAGCTATATATGAGTACCTGGCAATGGACTAGTAGTGGATGTGTATATGTGTATGAGCAGCCTTCGCGCATTAACTGCAACATATGGCTGGATGCTTCCCAGATAAGTTGAGAAGGTGTCTGATTAAACAGGTCTGCCAAGGAAATAAAGTGTATAGCGCTTTGAGCAATCCTGAGGATTGGATAATGCGCTAAATAAGTCCTTTTTCTAAGTAACTTTACCTTTATACATAGTGAATAAATGAGGTATACTAATTTGTTGTTATTAATATTACTTAAATACAAGACACTTATCGTAAAATGTCTGCATGTACAGCTATATAACAGTATTTATCAATACTACATGTGCAGGGGGGATTCAAAGACAAGTCTGTCAAATGAGATGTACACAATTATTATTTGTTCCACATGTATTACCAATCGATTATATACTACGTGTTTTGTTGGGTACCATTGGGAATACTGTTGGCATGTATGTCTAAATATATTTCCTGAATTGGATATTGGAATTGCTATACCAATTGTTTTTTATCTGCAGGTTCAGTATTAGTAATGTAGCCATTTACTGTTTGCTTATAATGGGTTTCGATTTATTTTACAGTCTGTTATGCAAATGTATTTTATATAAACCATCACAACCTTTTACGTATTACTTTTATGTGTGTTTGCATTATGTTATCAGTCGAATGCCAATAGGTTGCATCAGTACGTATATACAATATTTATCTATTAGGTGCACATAAAAAATGTGATATGAGAAGGTACATAAATGCTAACATATCTATCTATGTCATAACATAATTTGTTAAAATCTTCAGCAAGGAAACTTTAAGATTGCTGGCACTTTAACATACTTACCGTCGGTAGACTTCACCAGCGGACAAAAATCTAAAACATAATGAAACTATCACTTTTCGGGATTGCACACACACGCACGCACGCACGCACGCACACGCACGCACGCGCGCACGCACGCACACACACACGTGTTGTACAGATCCATCCACGTTGTGATAACTTAGAACATTTGTATAATTTAAACATAGATGATTTATCAAATATTATTGTATGTATTCAGTAGCAGTTAAAATACCAAGAAAGCATAAGACACTTGTTAGAAGCAGTACTCTGCCCACAACAAACTATTACTTATGGCAATGTTGATATTAGCATCGTCATCGCCATCGCCATCGCCATCGCCATCGCCATCGCCATCGCCATCGCCATCGCCATCGCCATCGCCATCGCCATCGCCATCGCCATCGCCATCGCCATCGCCATCGTCATCATCATAACCACCATCACTACCACCATTACCGTCAACATCATTATCTTCCTCAGCAGAAGCAGCTGTGCAGTAGCACTATCATTATATCCACGACTAGCCCATTTTTAGGCGACTACACACGCTATAAATCATATCACAGATTCATACGTACAGGAGAACAGGAATGCACTGATGACAGCGGTGTTCCATGGTCGGAAATGAAGGGTCATGGTCGTATCTTTGAGTCGAATCGCTGTCCTCTCCTGTAGTCAGAAAAGGGTATCTGACATATATGCCAATCTTTTATGTAACTCCCCTGTAATGGAAATGTTGCAAAAGTCGAAAATTCAAATAGAACATTTAAACAGTACACATGCATATGCACTTGTTCATGCGACAAACATAATGTAACAATATAGAGTAAAACCAATGGATGTTTCTCACCATTTAAGAAGGCCACGATTGTGACGGCAGGCCCAAGAGATGACTGCAACCCCAACTGTTTGTTAAAAGCTACGTTAGGCTAAAAAGTATATGTTGGGATTTAACAAACACAGAATACTGCAGGATGGAACGAACCAATATTTATTTGGCATTCAGGCGTTATCAGTCCATGTCAGCTCTTGCATCTTCCAGGAGAGTTGCTGCAGATTCAGTCTTGGTTAAAATAACTTATGAGCACGCACACTTTTGTGTAAATGTTGCCACTGACTAACCTTGCACAATATTGTGCACATGCGTTATTTACTTATTGCCGCCATATCAATTAGCTACTTATTAACATGTTTGACCTTACAGCTATATTCACAATGCAGATTGCAGATAGCACCCACGGTTTTGATGTCCAGGGCAGACAGGATGCATGATTTTGAAGCACCTGCTGTAGATAGGAGTATATTATCGAGTCTCGCATTAATTCACACAATATCCTCTAGGGTCTAGTCAATCTATATATATAGATTGACTAGACTAGACGTAAGAGGATTAACATCAGCTATAAAGCGGCAACAACTGGGCGAAGACATGTCAATGTACCGTGTAATAGGGGCGTGTCTTCAAGATACCAAATGATCAGTAGGCTTTGATGACGCGACTGGCAATTATCGGCTCGTTCTAATCCCGGCAGAATCACGCCATTACGGACAAGGCTTTGCAATTCACACGAAACTGGTCAACATAATACACACATTCTGGAAAGTGTCAGACCGAGTTTCAGTCCTACAATTGACCCTATGTGCAAAATGCTCATTCAGAAGTACAGTTATCAACGTATATTCTCCAACGTCCACATGAGTGGGGAAAAGCGCAGACGAGATCGACGAGTTCTACTCAATCGCGTCGATAGCGTATTCAAATATCGCTTCATCTACGATAGTCTTCATTGTCGGTGATTGGAACGCGAAGGCCGGCATACGCATATTGGTGGCCGTTCGGGCCATAACGCGGCAAGCTTGGCGCGGCAAGTTTGATGTTTGCGCGCAAACTTCGCCTCTTGGCCCTTTATTGTACCACGCATGAGCCTGTTGCTTGGTGTCTCTGTGAGAACAGTTAAACCGAGGAAAATAATTACATAACAATTACGTGTCTTTGGGCACGCACGCACGCACGCACGCACGCACGCACGCACGCACGCACGCACGCACGCACGCACGCACGCACGCACGCACGCACACATTCTAAGATATGTTGAAAATGAAATGAAGCAGATATGTCACTAAAGTGAAGAAAAAAAAACTGAATAACAATATACACATCTGAGCAGTAACCACATCTGTATAACTTTCTCATGATTTCATTATAAACCAGTATCACGTCACACATGAAAGAAATTATGCCTGACCTCTCAACAAGTATGATGCCAATGGTGGGAAAAATCATTACAAAGGCTGTATGGAACAATTCAATGCTCGCTAATGTTACATCTGTTTTATGTATAGCATTCAAACGACGTTTCTTATATCTGAAACAGTATTCATTGAACTCCTAATTATACGTTGACTGAATAAATATTGTAGAGAAAAACATTCGACAATTACAGAACATATGGCCTGAACCTGAGGGGCGGATTCACTCGCATGCCAGACGACGAACTCGACAGGACTGTGAAGAACTGCATTGGGGAAAATCAAAGGATTGGTCTAAATGCATTAAAAGCAAGACTATTCTCACAAGGCATCAACGTGCAGAGGTGGCCTGTGCGAGACAGCATGATGCGTGTGGATGAAGGAGGCATTGCTCTCAGGGCTGCAATGACCATTCAGCGTCGCACATACTCAGTTGCTGTCCCTAACTCTATGTGGCACATAGATGACAACCATAAGCTAGTCAGGTGCATGTAGCAATTACAAACGTTTGCAGATAAAGTGTCCATGACAATAACATAGGCAACATAAATAACGTGTTTTGCACGTCACAAAAATCACACAAAATAAGTGAAATTGTAATATGAATGATGATAGTCTTGTATTAGTCATGGTTGTAGGATAAATGTGACATTATTATATTATCTTTTGTGAAAAGCATACTTGTAAATGCATAAGTATAATACATTCAATAAACAGTACTAAGTAAACAGAGGCCATGAATGTATTGCACTGATACAATGTTGATACTAAATGTTTTAAAATATGAGTATATTTTTGCTGAATGGCATAATATATCTTTTGCAGGTGGTCATTTGTGATTCACAGAGGAAGTGTTGGATTTAGTCGGTTGCTTGTTTTCCTGCAAGCCTCTGCAGACAACAAAAAATACCACTGTTCTGAGGGACTTCCTCGCAGCCACGGGCAAATATGGCTTGTCATCCAGGGTGCGAGTGGACCACGGTGGCGAGAGTAAGGACGTGTGCGACCTGATGGAGCTGCTGCAAGGACGGGGATGTGGACGTGTAAGTGCACTGCCCTGTCCTAGTAAGTAAGTAAGTGAGTAAGTAAAAGCTGTATTTCTTGATGGTAACCATGTCACGTGGTATATCGTCATTTTCAATGGGCCATCATCTTACATGCATACATGCATCATATACATGTACATACATACAGTAAATCTTTAGATAACATATATAGTTCACAACAACATAAATATAACCAAAGTAGTAATAAATAGATACAAATAAATAAACTGTAATCACAAACAAATACATATTATAAAAATATAATTAAATATAAAAAATTTACATAATTAAAACAATTATATTAATAAATTATGTAACATTATTTAAAAGAAAATATATTGATTATAATAAATACAGTTTATATAAAATAGGTCGATAGCATTATTGTATTAAACAAATAAACATTACTTAATATAATTTACCACATCATTTGTTTACAATATTCTGTGTGACATTGTTTCGTACTCTATTAAAATATAATATATAAAGTATAAATAATTAAACGTGCTACAGTTCAAATACAGTATATATGATAGCAACGACATGATTGTATTAGCACCCTATGCGCCTCCTAACACAGGCAACAGGTCCCCCAGAGACACCGTCCACATTCTACCAGCAGACCGTTGAAACTCACACACTTCAATACAATTATAATAGCAGCAACAAGATGTGTCCTCTCTCAGCGCAATCAGTGCAAAGAATGCAACAAACTGTAGATCCATTGTCTGAATCTCCAAACCTTGGGATTGACTTGTTCATGCAAGTGTGCCAATATATGACACACAATGAGTAGCATCACTGCTATATGTAATCCATGCACTTGGGTTAACTTAGTATGGGTCACAGTTAAGAAAATTACCAATTACATGTAGACGGTAATGGTAAATAAAACACACATGTCACATAAAAATGCTTGGGAAAATTGTGTTTGAAAAATGGACTTTGACTGCTAAATTGGATGCTAATTAACATAATTTATATGAATGTTGCATTCAGTTAAGTTCATATTTTTAACAATTCCAAATTGCCTATTAGCTTTACGGGTATAGCTTAAGTGGAACATATTCACCGGGAATGCCTAGCTACGTAATTCACACCACTCTTCCATTTGGCAAATAAAAGCACTGGCTACAATGCCGCTCAGGAAAAAGTCAGTGCTTTTGGCGGAGTTGGTGATACCCGGATGTGAAGTGTACATTGTCACGTCACACGTGCATGTGTTAGGATAGTGCATCAGGATATTGCTGTTGTTCCATGTGGCTGGATTGTTTTCTCGGTGACATGTCGAATCCCTCAGCTAAAACACGAACTGCTCCACTGAACCAACACAGGACGTATGAAGGTGTCAGCTTGCTTTCCCTAGAGGCTCCACTGATATGCTAACATGTTGTGATGATTTACTTGAACAGTTACGACTACATATGTATACTCAACATGCCGAACATCACACAGTATTTTACTTCTGCAATAAACAAGTGTTCTGTAAAAGCATTCTGTACAAAAATGTACATATTGCAATATTAACTGAACATTCAAGTATTGTATAATGTGACCGAACACACTTACCTCATGCAAGGATGGATCTGGCACTTCATCAATGTCACCACTGTCAAGGCTTCAATGAATCATATGGTGTTGCTAGGTAGACTTAAATATTGTACATTTATCCCGCCTAAATACAGGACTCTACATTTTACTAAGATCACTGTCCATTGGTTCAATCTGCGATTCATAGCTATATGACTCTCTATTGGCTGTAATATTTGCGCGTATTATGGCACGAACGGCCACCCATACACGCAAGTACGGTGAACTATGCATCGAAAGTCACGGACAGGGAAATAGACACATGACGTGTGAACTGCTAATACACTTCTGTGAAACATTCAATTTGTTTCTATGCAACACAGCTTTCCAGCACGCCGCACGACACAACACCATCGGCCATCGGAAAGACAAAACCACTGGTACAGTCTTTCCAATTTACAAACATATAGACTATATTCTCTGTATACAGATCCACCGGCAACTGCAGACGGATGCACGATCGTACAACGGAAGACCTACAACCAGCGATCATACGATCCTTGTCGCGAGATTCAAGCTGGATGGAATGTTCGGAACATTCAGCACTAGCAAAAATCGAAACTGAATATATTTGCCGTTGAGCTTCTTAGCGGTCCGAACTTTGTATACGAAGCATATCGTGAGTGAGGCTCCGCTGAGCTAGCCCGAGTGGCTAAGTGCTCTCCGCAGACAACGTGGGATTCGGTAGGTAAACTACTCATGACGGCAGCCAAAAGGGACCGTCGGATAAAATCCAAAATAAGCTAACGCAAAGGAATTTTCGACCCAGTCATCGATCACATGTCAAGAGAGCAGAAAGAGTTGCTGCTACGAATTGAACATACGATGACTCGCAACGAGTTACCGAAAAGACGTAACAAGATTCTACACGAAATGCGCATGGGAACGTTGGCAAACGCATCGTCGTTTCTGGACGAGCGGGCCAAAGAGATAGAACGCCTACAAAACGGCCCGCAGAAGTTTAAAGCCGTTCACCTATTGCAACGTCGACAACACTCTAAGTTGACGGTGCGCGACGAGTGCACAGCTGACAAACACAAAGTGTCGTCATTCATAGCGAAACACTTCGAAAACCAATTTCAAGATGGCGTAGGACAAGGCATTAACAGGTTTGACGTCGGTTGATTCCGCAGTAGTAATGGCATTCGCGAGGCTCAATAATAACCGGGCTTGCGGATACGACTCGATTCCAGGAGAACCTCTGAAGTACGCACCTGCCGAACTTTCCAGACTCATCGCCGACGCGTTTAACAACGTTTTCGAGAAACATCAGCCGCTGAACGTAGCAACAGGGGCACTGATAGCACTGCAGAAACCCGGCAAACCGCGTGGCTCTCTGAAGAGCTTAAGACCAATAGTGATGCTGACAACTCTACGCAAGACGTTATATCTAATCACACTGCGGCGGATTTCCGACAAAGTGGACGACTTCCTTTCCGGATTTCGAGGCGGACGGTCAACAGCCGATGTGACATGGGGACATCGGTGGCTCGTCGCTAAGTGTCAACGATACAAATACGTGATGAAAATACTGGGTATCGACCTGTCACGTACGTTCGATACAATCCGTCGGGAGAAACTCCTGAGTATTTTGAATTCGTTCCTTGATACTGAAAAACGTCCGAATCATACGTCTTCTGCTGTCGGAGAAAACATCACCGTTAGGGTTGATGACGCGCTGTCTGCCCCGTTTAACACAACAGTTGACACTCCACAAGGGGATTTACTATCGCCAGTACTCTTCATAGTGTACCTAGAAGCAGCCCTTCGAACTTTACGCGGATGTATCCCACGCCGACCACCAGCCGACATTAACTTACCTTGCGAAGTAATATATGCAGACGACACTGATTTCCTCTCAACCGATCAAGAGTACCTGAGTAAAATCAACGAGATCTGGGAGAGAGGTTCTTGTATGTCAATGTCGGCAAAACAGAGCGCACAAAAAAATCAAACGTGAAATCGACTGTGTTGCAGAAAAATGGAGGAGGACAAAGAAATTTGGCTCCCTGTTCGGAGACGTTGAGGACATGCCTAGCCGAAACATGCTTCCGGTTACCGCTTTCCGTTCCATGTGGTCACTTCGGCTGCGAAGACAACACGTCAGCGAGCGACTGCGATTGCATTTATATAACGCATTCTTGCGGCCAGTGCTCCCATTCCACGCTGGCACGTGGGGCCTGATGGGTTCAGAAACAGACACACTGAATGCTTTCCACCGGAAACAACTCCGCCTTTTCATCGGATCGGGGGGGGGGGGAATTGCCACAGAGAATTAGCAACTTAAACTTGTATTAACGATACGAGTGCCGTGAAATTAGCACAGACGTGATGGACATGCGATCGCGGCTATTTGGTCACGTACTACGTTTGGACGAGAAAGCGCCGGCAAACCAGGAAAGGTCAGCCTAATTCGAAACGGAGGGACTGCAAGGACATCGCGGCCGACCCAGAACCAGAACCAGCTTCCCAAGGACGCTTGACACCGACCTGCAGCAGATCGGCATGCGCCTAAAGACCAGGGCTGACAGGGAAAAGCTGCGCCTAATCGCATTAAACAGAACTGGATGGCGCAACCTGGCTGCCACGACGGAGGAAGACACTTGTATTATATATATATATATATATATATATATATATATATATATATATATATATATATATATAGATATATATATATATATATATGTATATATATATATACATGTATTATGTATTATATATTATATATTATATATCACATATCACATATCACATATCACATATCACATATCACATATCACATATCACACATCACACATCACACATCACACATCACACATCACACATCATACACCATATACCATATATCACTATGTTGCGTGTATCGTGTATCGTGTATCGTGTATCGTGTATCTTGTATCGTGTATCGTGTATCGTGTATCGTGTATCGTGTATCGTGTATCGTGTATCGTGTATCGTGTATCTATATATTATGTATTCTGTCTTAGGTGTTACCGTGTTACCGTGTTACCGTGTTACCGTGTTACCGTGTTACCGTGTTACCGTGTTACCGTGTTACCGTGTTACCGTGTTACCGTGTTACGTGTTACGTGTTACGTGTTACGTGTTATGGTATGCAGGTATTGCAATGCAGGTATTGCAATACCTCAGGGAGTTTGACGCCCCTGCCATGCAGAGTTGTAAACCACTGCCTTGTGGTACAGGTTCTTGTCAGAACCGAAGGCTAAGGGAGCAAACCCTAACCAGAAAACCATGTCACTCTGGCAGCATCAAGGGCGGTTGATGTATGGACCTCCCAACATCTCTCGACCAGCCACTGCAGGGACAAATAGTTTGCGCCTGTCTTGACATGTTCTTGCCGGTGTGAGACCTCTATTTGTTCCCCGAGAGAGTGTCGCTAGTAACTTGCAAAAGCCAGCGGCACTTCAAAAAATTTTGCTAGCAGCTTCCATGAAATGTACAACTGCACGAAACATGATACCGGATCGGCCGTCGCCCGGGTTACCAAGGACCGCGCTGCTCGACCTCATCTTCCATCGACAGTGAAAAATCAGCTAGGAAGAAGAAGACAAAGAAGACAACTACTGACAATTGGACAATGGAACATCAGGACTCTCCTCGACCGAGAAGGAGCTAACCGACCAGAAAGACGCACGGCA
Organism: Oasisia sp. SBJ-2009; assembly: GCA_964017155.1. Taxonomy (NCBI): domain Eukaryota; kingdom Metazoa; phylum Annelida; class Polychaeta; order Sabellida; family Siboglinidae; genus Oasisia; species Oasisia sp. SBJ-2009. Next base: position 1,813,881 of record OZ024867.1, read on the forward strand.
CTAGTAGCAATGGAACTTGCCAAATACAACATCGACATCGCCGCCCTATGTGAAACAAGGTTCTCAGAGTCTGGTAGTCTCAACGACTTGGAATACTCTTTCTTCTGGAGTGGCAAACCCGAAGGAGAAAGAAGGGAGGCCGGAGTGGGCTTTGCTATCAAAAAGGATATCGTCACAAAGCTGACAGAAATGCCACGGCCAGTAAGTGACAGAATCATGACGATGAGACTACCTCTGAGTAAGGACAACTTTGCTACAATTATCAGCGTGTATGCTCCGACAATGACAAACCCAGACGAAAACAAGGAGGCCTTCTACAACCAGCTGGCAAGTGTGCTCAGTGGCATCCCCCGTACAGATAAGCTACTGCTGATAGGAGACTTCAATGCGAGGATAGGAAGAGACAATGACAAGTGGCCCTTGGTCATGGGCAAACATGGGATTGGGAAATGCAACTCCAATGGCGAGCTTCTACTGGCTCTGTGCTCTGAGTTCGAACTGATAGTGACGAACACCATGTTCAAGCAGAAGGATGAACGCAAGACCACCTGGATGCATCCTCGTTCCAGACACTGGCATATGATCGACTTCATCATCACGAGGTGTCGGGATAAGATGGACATCCACAGTACCCGAGCCATGCGTGGAGCAAATTGTCGGACCGATCACCAGATGCTGAGGTCAAAAGTGGCTTTCAGAATACGACAAAAGCACAGCAGGCAAGGAACAAGTCAGCCGACCAAGCTCAACACAGCAAAACTAAGTACCACCAGCCATAGGGAGAGTTTTGAGCAGGAGATGGACAGTGCTCTCGCCCAATGGGACGAGAAGGAAAACTCAACACCAGACGAGGAATGGGAAGCTCTGCAGCAGGTCGTGTACAACACAGCCAAGACATATCTTGGCAAGCCAGACAGAAAACACCAGGACTGGTTCGACCCCAACGATCAGGAGCTACAAACTCTTATGAGCAGAAGAGACCAAGCCCACCAGAGAGTGTTGCAAACCAGGAGCACTAGATCCACCACTGCAGCATATAAAGACGCCTGCAGACTGCTACAAAAACACACCCGTGCACTGAAGTCAGACTGGTGGGAAAGGAAGGCAGTGGAGCTGCAGAGATCTGCTGACAGTAACAACATGAAGGGCTTCTACAATGGACTGAAGGAAGTGTGGGGACCCAAAAAGAAGGGACCTGTTCAACTGAAATCAGCAGATGGAATGGAGACCTTCTCTGACAGCAAGAGAGTTGTGGCAAGATGGAGTGAACACTTCCAGAAGCTACTCAACGTCCCTGGAGATATAGATCACGAAGCTTTGGACAACATCCCGCAGCGCATTATCAAGACAAGCCTAGATGAGATTCCAACTATGGATGAGATGGCTAAAGCAATCGCCGGCCTGAAAGATGGCAAAGCACCTGGAGGAGATGGAATTCCTGCAGAAGTATGGAAGCACGGAGGAGACAATCTGTTCAGCAGACTGCACCAACTAATCACCAATGCCTGGGAGGTGGGTTCTGTACCACAAGCATGGAAGGATGCCAGCATTGTAACCATCTACAAGAAAGGTGATCGAACAGACTGTGGGAACTATAGAGGAATATCTCTTCTTTCCATAGCAGGCAAGATCTTCGCCAGGATCCTACTCAACAGACTATCTACCCACATAACACCAGAGGTAGTTCCAGAGACTCAATGTGGCTTCAGAGGTAACCGGAGCACCGTGGATATGATATTTTGTCTCCGACAACTACAAGAAAAGTGCATTGAGCAGGACCGACCACTGTACATGGTATTTGTCGACTTCAGTAAGGCGTTCGATACAGTTGGGAGAACCGGGCTATGGCAGCTACTGAGGAAGTATGGATGCCCAGAGAAGTTCACAACAATGATCGAGGCACTACATACCGGAATGATGGCAAATGTTAGTGTTGGAGGGGAAGTCTCGGAATCGTTCAGTGTCACAAATGGGGTCAAGCAAGGATGTGTACTGGCCCCCACGCTGTTCTCCATCTTCCTATCAGCAATGCTTGATGATGCTTTCCGAGACATGGGGGATGGTGTCTACATACATTCCAGACAGAGCGCTGACCTATTCAACGTCGCACACTTCAGAGCGAAGACCAAGACTACTCGGATACTGATGAGAGAGCTGCTATTCGCAGATGACAGTGCACTGGTTGCACACTCTGCTGAAGAGATGCAGAATATAGTGGATGCTTTCTCCAATGCGTCAAAGAAGTTTGGCCTGAAGATTAACATCAAGAAGACCGAGGTGCTGTACCAACCCAACTCTACAAGAACCCGAGAGGAGGATATCATGGTTGATGGAAACAAGTTGAACTCTGTTCTGGAATTCACCTACCTCGGAAGCACTATATCAAGTGACGGATGCATTGACGATTAAATAGAGAGGAGGATGGCCAAGGCTAGTGCATCTTTCGGCTGACTACGCCAGAGACTCTGGAACAACCACCATGTGTCCATGCGGGTTAAAGGCAAGATATACTGTGCAATCGTGCTGTCCACCCTCCTATATGGAGCCGAGGCATGGACAGTGTACAGACGACAGGTGAAAAAGCTGCATGCCTTCATGATGCGACATCTGCGATCTATCATGAGGATAACCTGGATGGACAAAGTGACAAACAAGGAAATACTCGAACGGACAGGGCTACCATCTATGGAAGATCTTCTGATCAGAAAGAATCTCCGGTGGACCGGACACCTCATGAGGATGTCACCAGACAGGCTACCAAAGCAGGTTCTCTACTCCCAACTGTCTTCTGGTCAGAGAAAGAGAGGGCGCCCTCGCCTCCGGTTCAAGGATATCATCAAGAGAAACCTGAAGCTGAGAGACATAAAGATCGACTCCTGGACATCACTCTCACAGCAGAGAGATAAATGGAGAGCAAGAGTCAAGTGATGGAAGCAGTCTTTGTCGCTTCGCGACCGACAGCATGATGATGATGATGTTACGTGTTACGTGTTACGTGTTACGTGTTACGTGTTACGTGTTACGTATTACGTATTACGTATTACATATTACATATTACATATTACATATTACATATTACATATTACATATTACATATTACATATTACATATTACATATTACATATTACATATTACATATTACATATCACATATGATATATGATGTGTTATACATTATATATTATACATTATATTGTATATAGCATATATAATATAGTTTATAGTAAATAGTACATAGTACATAGTACATAGTACATAGTACATAGTATTTATTATTTATTATTTATTATTTATTGTTTATTGTTTATTGTTTATTGTTTATTGTTTATTATTTATTATTTATTATTTATTATTTATTATTTATTATTTATTATTTATCATTTATCATATATCATATATCATATATCATATATCATATATCATATATCATATAGCATATATCATATGGCCAGTTGTCACGAATCGTCGACAAATGGAGTTTACAGAGGTGTTTTTTAAACGTTATGCTATGATTACTGGCTTTTGGATACTTATAGAGTATACATTGAGCAAATCGTGGAAGAATTTGGGCACCTTAACTATGAAAATTAAAACTTTGACAATGTTTTGAAAGTACATATACTAACTGTCTGAAACCGTGAGTATGCACGTTATTCAATATACTGAAATAAATCGTATTGCTATGTAATATCTAATTTGCCTGCTATGTAGCATATTTTATAGATGTACAGTATATATACGTGCTAGAGATTCAATAATAAACATGTATTCTAATGTTTTTAACTTTAAGGTATAGCATTAAAGTAGCTTGTGCACTAAAAATATATTCCTTTTCATAGACATGACCTTCTGTCAGTTCATACCTCTACCAGGTCCATGTATGGTTCATTTATATATACATCCCTGGGTTTGTAGAAGAGTGTGCGAATCCACAAAGGTATGGCTTATCGACACAGGGCAATTATATTTAAAGTTGGAGGTGATTTAATTATGCATATCCATAGTTTCATATACATCTATTTTTGTTATTTATCTCTAAAACAGCGTAACTTAGAAATGAGAACCCTGATTTGCTCCAATGTATTACTAAGTATCTATATGTTTATTAAGCAATCTGAACTCTCTGCTGTGACGATTCATGTGGTTATTATATACAAACAATGTTTTATTACTAGGATATGATGGCATACTCACGGTTTCAAACTTTCTGGTAGATTATTAACACAAATGTTTTAGAATTGGCATACATGTACTTGTAGCTATGCAAACACCACGGAATACGTGCAAAAGTAATGCAGCTCCATGATAAGGCTTGAATAGCTTCAAGCAATGTACCTAGGAACTAAGGAAATGATGCATACTCATGGCTTCTTGCATACTCACGGCTTCATCTTGAAAGAATTGCTAACAACCTAAACATTCTTTTGATGTACAAAAATAGAAGAACGTATGAAGAAATAAAAAACACGTATCTGATTGATGAAATACAATTTTATTGGCACATTGAACAAACAATGGGGGTAATTGAGCCAATTCAGTGAACCTTCTTAACTAGGTCTTAAATTATTTTGCTTTATCCATTTTATTGGCTATTGCCTGTGATATGTAAATGTTGTTAATGTTACTTCGGAGAATTGATCTCAAATGTTAAGCGAACATTTTCTGCTGCCTACGGACTACTGGCAGTTGTATTTTTCAAGCTGCACATCAAAGTGAAGACATGGCACATTTCCGGGAAAAACTGAAATGACAATGTCAGTTTTGTTTATAGGAGCAATATCCTTAACTACTGGTGTAACAAATATCCCTGGCATCTTTCGAGACTGACGATAAAATGAAACAATGAGCTCATCATCTTAGTCATCTGTTTCTGGCTCAATGATCTTTCCAACATAGTGCTTGGGTCTTTTGATTTAAGTGGCATGAACTTCACCAAAATATAATAATCCACTTTCCCTTCCCTGTTCTGCACGACCTCTTTCTGTGTATCCTCTTCCATATCTTACTCCTCTCTCTCTCTCTCTCTCTCTCTCTCTCTCTCTCTGTCTGTCTGTCTGTCTGTCTGTCTGTCTGTCTGTCTGTCTGTCTGTCTGTCTCTCTGTCTCTCTGTCTCTCTGTCTCTCTGTCTCTCTGTCTCTCTGTCTCTCTGTCTCTCTGTCTCTCTGTCTCTCTGTCTCTCTGTCTCTCTGTCTCTCTGTCTCTGTCTGTCTATCTCTCTCTCTCTCTCTCTCTCTCTCTCAGGGAGATCTTGATGTCTGGGTGATGCATCCCGAACTTGCGGTGCAGGTTCTGCATGGTGTCAGTCAGCCCAAACACCCCATTTCCCCGTACCTGATTCTTTTTAGATGGCAACTCATTGCTGTTACTCGGCCTTTTCAGATACTCGACAACCAAGGTCTGTTGAAATCTGGCGAGTGAGGCTCTCACGGATGTCCTCTTCTTGGAGTTAGATATGTACTCACGTGACATGGCAATTGTGTTACTCATCAACTTTGAGTAACTTGAACAACGTTTTCTTCACGTGGAATGGAGCCTTGCGTACACGTGAAGTTGTCTCTGTTGGTGGAAGCAAGGCTCGGACACGGCCTGCATTTGGTGTAACATTGCCGGATGTTAGAATCTCAATGGCTGCCCGATGAGGTGATGGTATGGCTGTGTGCCGCAAGTCAGTGGGTGGTGTCTTCCGAAGCTCTTTTCGCAGTGATGTCACCTCCTTCTGATAATTATTAAGTACCCTCTTCAGCTGACGGGCCTTTGGCAGTTTGCTAAATGGCATCTTTACAATCATACTGAAAATAAACCAAGGAAACCATCCAGTTACATATACAGTTAATTTACTGGAATGTTTAAAGTATTTGAATTTGCATTCATGAAAGATGAGAAACGAAGTATTAGTTATTGAGCACATTATGTTCTACACATTTATGAGTTGTGGTTCTATTTTAGTGTACTATGTTGAAGGTTACACACATATAAATAGCAAAATAAGATGGTAAGCTCTTAAAATAAAATAATTAGAAACGTTATGAAAGTGTATGATGGTTACAACGGTTATAATATGAGGGATCACATTAATGTACATTGAGGCTGATAATCCCAGATCACTCGCTTTCACTCGCCTACGTCTCGGTGTCCCCATTGTGGCTGGGTCTGGCTGTTGGCCTGCTAGTCTCCCGAACTGTCGCACCTCAGCTGCACCTATATTGACTCTTGCTGCTGCAGCTACCTTTGCCTCTGTGCAAAAAGGGACGTTTAAGCAAAAGACATGTAAATAAAGGGCTACATAAATTATCTGCCCGGTACTCCGGATCTGCTGAATCTTCATCCCGATATATCTGGGTTCTCAACCTATCCTTTTCAGCTGCAGTTTTCACACGCTTGGTTGGCATAGTCTGCAATAAAAGGGTAATAACCTCACGTTAGGTTCATGCCTCTTTGTGGCGGTGAAATTGTGCATAAGCCAGGAGTATGAATACATGTTTCTGTGGCTATGTACAATTTTGAAATCAAATAGACACTTATCCTATAGTTGTGATTAGTGTACATGTGTGGCTTGTTGATTTAGCATCAATCCTTACAGTAGTAATGTATATAAAAGTAGTAGATATAGGTAACAATCTGCCTGAGTTAAAGTCCCTTAAACGGGTGAAGCCATGAGTATGCATGGAACCATGATTATGCATCGATTCATCAGTGACTATGTAAGAAATAAAAATCAAATAAAGCTTAATGGTAGAGTGCTAATAATTGTGCACGTGTGTCATGTTGATTTGCCACCGATACTTTCATGTTTGGCATTAGTTGAGTGATTTTAAGTTCACTTGGACATATTTATTAAAGTGAGGGTTGAAAAAATAACATGCAGTAATTGAGAACTTGTTTCAGGAAAGTAGCTTATATGTGTCCTCCGTCAATACTTTCATTAACATTGTCAAAAGAACTATTAGATAAGTAATAATCTATCTAAGTTTGGATCCCATAAATAAATGAAGCCATGAGTATACGTGAAGCCATGAGTATGCGTCTTGTCTATGCCAGTTTAAACCAAAATAAAACGCCTAATCTGCGTTATTATCGCGGACAGTTGTAATGACGCACCCCTCCTACATGAATATCAGCATATTGCACACTAATGTCCATATAAAATACTGAACATGCGTTTAATGTATACTTAAGTGTTTATTAATTTCACATGATTTCACAAACCTTGTTGAGTTGTTAGGAAAATAAAGTTACTTACGTCGTTTTGCAGTGCATCGTGGTCGCTGTAGCTGTTGTTCGTGTGTTGGCGGTCTTTAGCACCAGTACAAAACAGTAGACAACGCCACAGGCCCACATCATGAATGACTGTTAATGCATACTCACGGCTTCAGCATACTCACGGCTTCATATTTGAGGGAAATTGTCATAAATAAAAGGTTATTACATCTACAGATATAAGATTTGGCCTATAATACGGGAGTAGTTCGACAATCATCTGGTTTTAATATGTCTCACTAATCTATACATTTCTGGATCCAGTGAATAACCAAAGAGCATACTCACGGGTTCACTCAAACCTACCCCAAATCAGTTTTATCAAAATGTTTCAATTATTAATATTGTTTCCAATTTAAAACAGGGTTGACGCAAATGCCCAAGTATGTTACGTAATGTTCACCGTGATAAATCTGTCATATAGTTGTATTCTTTTCTAGATTGGTCCAAGTGAATGCGTGCATACCCACGGTTTCAAAAACTTCCCCATCATAAAAATGATACCCACAATCCAGGATCTATGTCAAATACATTCATTTTAGTGTTCCTATATCCACAAAACATAGGTCATCATAACTCTATTCTAACTGGATGCCTTAATACTGTTGTGTACCTATAAAACACAATTTAAAGAAACAATTAGTAATAAGTTACACAAAAATACCCAAAATATGACACATAATCTGCAATAGTAGGTATTAGTTTTCATTATAGATATACAAAACTAGGTATCCCCCGGAAGCTCTCCGCAAGAGCAATATGGACAACCTATTTCCAGTATTATAATGACTATATTGAAGGCAGTAGGGACCGAAAACCTGTTTGTCGACGTTTCGTGACAAGTGGCCATATATATATATATATATATATATATATATATATATATATATATATATATATATATATATATATATATATATATATATATATATATATATATATATATATCATATATGACTTATGGCATACGGCATACGTCATATGGCATTTGGCAAATGACATATGACGTATGACGTATTACTTGTTACGTGTTGCGTGTTGCGTGTTGCGTGTTGCGTGTTGCGTGTTGCGTGTTGCGTGTTGCGTGTTGCGTGTTGCGTGTTGCGTGTTGCGTGTTGCGTGTTGCGTGTTGCGTGTTACGTGTTACGTATTACGTATTACGTATTACGTATTACGTATTATGTATATAGGACAACGCCGTTCGGGCCATAAAGCGCCAAGCTTGGCGCGGCAAGTTTTTTGTTTGCGCGCAAACTTTACAGCCACTCAGTACGCGTCTAGCTGGCCGATCGGGCCATAACGCGACAAATTTGGCGCGGCAAGTTTTTTTTATTGCGCGCAAACTTTACAGCCAATCAGAACGCGTCTAGCTGGCCGATCGAGCCATAACGCGACACACTTGGCGCGGCAAGTTTTTTGTTTGCGCGCAAACTTTACAGCTGGCCGTTCGGGTTATAACGCGACAAACTTGGCGCGGCAAGTTTTGAAGTTAGCGCGCAAACGTTACAGCCAATAAAGAGTCATGTAGCTAAGCATCGCGGGTTGAACTTGAACTTGACAGACACAGAACATATGTTAATAATGAATGCCAGGACGCCAGTAGTAACTAAAATAGTTGATGCAACTGGACGCCCTTTAACATTACAAAATACTGTCTACCTCTAATAGAGCATGGTGTACATAATAATAATTTAATTAATAACAAGATAATAATAATGTTAATACTAAGAAAGGAGTAACACTAATATAATGATACTACTTATACTATAAAAAAAAATTTTATTACTATACATAATCTAAATTAATAAAAATTGACGTGATAAATTATACAATTATTAATTAATACTGTTCATCAAGCAAGAATAACAATTTATTAATAGGCAAATATCTGTATATTACTTTGTAATAATTTGTTTGAGATTATGCCTTTTATTTAGTGATAGGTGCAGTACATTATACGGGTGCAATAATAGTATGGTATGAAGTTTATAAAACAATCCCTGTTTTTTTATTTCTGGTTTTATGAAACATAAATTTACATTATTGCTTTGTCTGGTAACATGGCTGTGAAGATCATTGTTTTTCATGACAGATGCTAAAAGGTATTTTGGACATTGTTTTTTTCATTATTTTATCATATAGCTGATATCCTTGAATTATAAATAGGTCTTCTAATTTAAGAATATTGAACTTTTTATAAAATGTTAGTTGTTGCAAGGCGTCACGAGGCAAACATGCGTTTGGTATGTTTTGATAGCAAGCGTAACGTGACTGTAGTGCGCCTTAATCCGTGACAGTGATATAAACTATCATGGCATTTAAAAAGAATACTTTGTTGTTTCGCTGCATAACATAACGACCGGAAAACTGTAAGCGCGACAGCGTCAACAGCATTGAAAAGAACTTTGCATGAACTATTCACCAAAATAATCATAACTTTTAAGTACATCAATAGGCTTTATTACTCGTTTAATACAGTATGTTAAGCATACTTACGTTTCTAAGACATTCACACTACTCATGGCAGTACCTCCGCCTAACCCTCAAAGTACCCATTTTGCCGGATCAATTATAACTGACATTTCAGATCACTATCCTAATTTCATCTTCATCAACAAAAACTCAGATGACCAGAGATATGCACACAAACTGATGAAACGAAGGAATTTTAACAAGTCAAATATTGAAAACTTTAATAATTCCCTATTTACAACAAAGTGGGATGACATAGTAAATAGCGAATGTCCAAATGAGGCATACACCTTATTTATTAACAAATTTATCAGTTTACTTGATAAACACAATCCTGAGCAGATATCAAAACCAAATAAATATAAACACAAAATCACCCATGGATAACACAAGCCATACTCAAAAAAGATAAAAGCAAATTTATAGCACACACTGATCCCATCTTTAAACAGTTCAATATTCTTAAATTAGAAGACCTATTTATAATTCAAGGATATCAGCTATATGATAAAATAATGAAAAAACAATGTCCAAAATACCTTTTAACATCTGTCATGAAAACAATGATCTTCACAGCCATGTTACCAGACAAAGCAATAATATTCATTTATGTTTCATAAGAACATAAATAAAAAACAGGGATTGTTTTATGAACTTCATACCATACTATTGCATCTGTATAATATACTGCACCTATCACTAAATAAAAGGCACACTCTCAAACAAATTATTACAAAGTCATATTCAGATATTTGCCTATTAAGAAATTTTTATTATTGCTTGATGAACATAATTAATTAATAATTGTATAATTTATCACGTCAATTTTTATTAAACTAGATTATATATAGTAATAAACTATTTGTATAGTATAAGTAGTATCATTAGATTAGTATTACTCTTTTCTTAGTATTAGCATTATTATTATCTTGTTATTAATAACATTATTATTATGTACATCATGTTCTATTAGAGGTAGACAGTATTTTGTAATTTTAAAGGGCGTCCAGTTGCATCAACTATTTTAATTATTACTGGCGTTCTAGCATTCATTATTAACATATGTTCTGTGTATGTTGTATTGTGTTGTATATATGCAAAATAAAATGTCAAGTTCAAGTTCAACCCGCAATGCTTAGCTACATGACTCTTTATTGGCTGTAACGTTTGCGCGCTAACTTCAAAACTTGCCGCGCCAAGTTTGTCGCGTTATGACCCGAACGACCAGCTGTATCAAGTTTGCGCGCAAACAAAAAACTTGCCGCGCCAAGTTTATCGTTATGGCCCGATCGGCCAGCTAGACGCGTTCTGATTGGCTGTAAAGTTTGCGCGTAAACATAAAACTTGCCGCGCCAAGCTTGGCGCGTTATGGCCCGAACGGCCACCCATAGACGTACGGTTTTTTGTCGTAGAAGTGTCTTAGGAAGTTAGCTCGGATGCTTAGATTGTACAAGTCAATTTTGTAATTACTTCAATACGACGCTTGTGGCAATTTGTGGGGACGACATTAAATACGGGAGTTTGAGATATTTAGAACGTGGATGTATTCCTGAAGAATGTGCTTATGTTTGGCTAAATCGGCCATATAAATGTGTTGTTATTTGTGTACTAACCTTTTGAGCTTCATCCACAACATAAGCCAATTACTTGATTATGGTGTCTTCGCTGTGTGTCACTACGTTCTAGCATTCATTATAACACACTGTAGTACTCACTAATTGAACTGCACATATTTTATGGTATGCCCTATTGTGTCATTATAAAAATGTTACTGTTTTGCACGCCATTAATATTTCATAATTATTAACATAACTACAGCCAGTATGTCGTTTGGTTATTCTGTGTTTTAGTCTTAGACAAGACTGTGAATTAGAAGAAGGATGAATACTTGACTCTAACTACTGACTACAGACTAGCATGATTAGGATCACGTATACAATTATTACAAATGCTGTTCTTTCCAGCACTCGGCTGAATTCTATATTAAGTTACTATTTTATCAATATAGTGGTTATAACGTTATGTTCTTATGATATATCAATGAACTGGACAATTAGTCAGTCTTCTTTCTTCAGAACATTTACACCAAGCCGACTTTTATATGGCTATGTCTGGCTATGCATGGCCTTTGCTACTCTGCCTGAGGCCTGTGTACGTGGTGTCACTGCCAGGCCTAGGCCTAGCCATAGGCATAGGGTGCTTTTAGGCTTCACTGACACTGAGCGTTGTGGTTCTTTGTACGTCCCAAATTGAGACGGGACACATATTAAGGTGATTTTTTTCGAGTCACAAGGGATGTAATGTTGAGAGCCAGGTTCTAACACCAACTATTCCTTGCCTGCTGTCACCCGGCATTGTCATTGAACCCGGGCCGCCGGCGGGCCACTGTCAGGTGGATACGCTAACCACCACCATATCCGCGCCTGTTGCAATATGGCCGTTTGAACTATCGCTTGTTTTTAATTTTGCCGTGATCGTTTATATGAACAATAATATGAAGAATGCAACACTTACCACAACAGAAAAGGCACTTTGCGTACGTCACTGTGTTGTGTCTTTATCGTTGTTTCACAGAAACCATCACGTTAACTGTGTTTTAAACGAAGACACACAGCGTCAGACGATCGGCTGCCTCACTAGGTGTTGACGTACTTCGTCTCGTGCTTTGATCTTAACGCACCAAACCGGATAACGCGTTGGGCGCGAGCTCCATCGCGGCAAATCCTAAACAGCAATTCGCCATTGTATAACGTACTATTACCACAACCTTAATGATGGCATAATGTCTACTCATTGTAGCGATTCGACCACATTTAGATAGACGTTTACCCATTTAGAGGTTGACATTCTGCATAAACGGCGTTGTAGCGTTTACATTTTCCCGGACATATCCGGGTGACAGTTCTGGGCATGCGCGAAGAAAAGTAAACTCATCAAACTGCAGAGATACGCAAAGTATTTATGGTGTATATACCACAAGTTGTTCGTTCGGATGTATATGCAATTTCGGTAAACTTATTATCGCAAATTAACATGAGGCAAACTCATTTTTGGCGCATGTTTTTATAGCAAGGGCAATTCCCGTGACTGCATTGCGCTATAATCCGTGACAGTGATTTAGCCAAACGTAATATTATAATGTATTGAACATAATGTTAAGTGATGCTTCACAATAATCGCCATAGGAATGTTAGCGAACAGTCTGTTGTATTTATACCATTATTGTTTTGCCTGTCGCAGCACATTGATGATTATACTTTTATTGCGCATGCGCAGAACGTCACCGAGTAGTTTATAACGCCAGGGAATGTGTTCCGAAAATGTTTGGGAATAAATAATACAAGTTTAATTTTAATAAATGTGCGCAGGTCCGCACTTCCGCTTATATAATGATATGCAATCTGCAGCCAGCACACTGTATAACTTTCGTTAATTTATTTTATCTGCGTCTTAATTATCATAAGGAACATAGAGCCAAGTCGCAAATGTTATACAATAACGTTACGAAAGATTCACGTGCGTTGGAATAAGTTCTCAGTTATCAGGTTATTAACTCCAAACAGCCTAATCTTGGGCTAACGCATGAGTCACTGAGGATGGTCACTGCCAGGGTGCTTGTCGGCCTCAGTGGTTCTGTTACGTCCCAAATTGAGGCGGGACCGACATTAACGTGGTTCTCCGATTCACGAGGGATACACAGTCCCCAATGTTGAGAGCCAGATTGTTATATCACAACTGCCGGTACCGGTGTCGCGGTCCAGAACGTCGATGCAGTCCAGAACGTCGAAGGTTAGCAGTTCATGTCAAAAGGTTAGGGGTTCATGTCAAAGGTTAGCGGTTCATGGCGAAGGTTACCGCGACGATATGCAACGTCGAACGGTCCAGAACGTCGTGCCAGAATGTCGAGACTGAGTTCATGACCCCCGCGGCCACAGTGTTACATAATAAATCATTTCTGCGCGCTGCATCGACGACCTACTTTTCGACCCCCTACGTTGCACACTACAGGCACGTTAAATCCAATACATTCAGCTAGTAGACAGTTACATATATCCTAAACTGCCAGAGTCACGAAGACGCGGGGATTTGTATTCAATGCTGCACGTACTATAGACGGCACTGAAAACCATCGATGTAACGAAGCCATAATATGCACAACGCTCTGAGACTGAGACAAGGATATTAAGAAAACACTGTTCATAAATAATTACAAGTAACGATGATTGTGAGGTTTTGTTATGTTTATTAATAATAATTGCAAGAAAGGAAGCGCATCAATATAATCAGGTATAATGTAAAAGAATTTCAATTTATCAGAAATATGAATGAGGATAAAATGGCATCATTTTCCAATGAACTAAGTCAACAAACCTGGGAATGTGTGCTAAAAACTGATGATGTTAATCAAGCATATGATTCTTTTCTACACATATTTAGGGATATATTTAACAAACACTGCCCATTAAAAAACCTTCCCCAAAAAGGCTTTGAAAATAAATAAAAAAACTGGTTCACCAAAGGTTTAAAACGTGCTTGTACAAAGAAAAATAAGTTATAATATAAAGCATTCATTGTAATGAGATCTGCAGAAGCAGAACAAAAATACAAAACATACAAAAATCAATTAAGATCTATATTAAGAATTACAGAAAAAACTATTATAGGTCGAAGTTAGAAAAACAAAAGCAAATGTTAAAGATACCTGGAAAACACTAAATGAAGTAATTAACAAACGCAAAAAAAGCCAACATGTCCAGAATACTTTATAAAAAACACAAGATAATTTCAAAGAAAGAAGATATTGCGAATGGATTTAATAACTTCTTTGCAAATGTTGGCCCCCAACTTAGCAAAAAATATCCCCTTACCTAAAAACGATACAACTATTTATGATTACTTAGAAGAAATTGAATTGAATTGAAAGTTATTTTCAACAACAACAGTTACTACATTATACAGACAGTGCATACAATACAATTTGTTGAAAAAAATGGTAAAAGAAGTACAATACTTATCATGTTACCCTTATACTTGCTTAATTACATACATAAAGCATCTGAACAGTGCAATAGAAGGTGCGACAACATTATTTAAAAAAAAAAAAAAAGACATTGTGACATTTATTGAAGAAAAAAAACACCTTTATAACAATAAACAATCTGAATGTTTAAATTAGTTATCTAATTTATGTTGGCAAAATAGTCTAGGACTCTAACACATAACTATTCAACAGTCTATCTGTACAGCACTTTTTGAAATGATGAACATTTTTACAACTAATCAATGAATTATTGAGGGTGTTCCAAAGTTTAACCCCAGTAACAGAAATACACATATTTGTTAAGTGAGTACGTACATAGATTTGCTTGAACTTACATTTATGCCTGGATGAATATCGTGCTTCGTGTATTCTGAATAATTTGTGTACATTCATTGGTAATGTATAACGATATGCCTTAAACATAATTATAACAGTTTTTAGTTTGACAAGATCTGGTATTTAAAGAATATGTACATTGTGAAAGAGTAAGTTTGTGTGATCAAGTCTTTTGGCACCACAAATTAATCTTATAACCCTTTTCTGTAATAAAAGTAAACAATGAATATTTGTAGCATATGTGTTACCTCATACTTCAGCACAATACATAATATAACGCATGAAAAGAGAATAGTACAAAGTATGCATACCATGTTTGTTAATCAAGGAACTGGCTCGATACATAATACCACAACATTTTGACAGTTGACATCTTATTGATAAAATGTTACTTGTTCAGTTTAATTTGTCATCAATTACTACACCTAATAATTGTATGCAATTTACTCTATTGATTTTCTCTTTATTTATTCTGACACAAATATATGCAGTTATTCTGCGATTACCAAAAATCATGTAATTAGTTTTTGATATATTAAGACACAATCTATTAACAGAAAACCACGTCTGCAGTTGTTCTAAACCACCATTTATCATCCGAACAAGTTCATTTAAGTCTCTATCACAACATAATAGAATAGATTTGTATCATCAGCAAATAAAATAGAATTGAACACTTGTGAGACTTTACAGATGTCATTAATATACATGATAAATAATTTTGGTCCCAAAATGAAACCCTGAGGGACACCACACAATACATTTAGTATTTGTGAATGACAGTTATTAAAACTGACAAACTGCTTTCTATTTTCTAAATAACTCTGAATCCATTCCTCTGCGACACCATGCAAACCATAGAAATGCGTTTTTTACACAGTATATCATGATCAACAGTATCAAAGGCCTTCTTTAGGTCAATAAATACTCCAACTGTATACTTATTTTTTTCTAATGAAATTGTAATTTCTTCTACAAAATCTAAAAGAGCCTCAGTTGTTGACATGCTAGATCTAAACCCATACTGACTTGGACTGAGTATGTTACATTTATTAATGAACATGTCCAATCTGTTGTTATATAGTTTCTCCAGAATTTTTGAGAATTGTGGTAATAACGATATTGATACAGATAGACTGTTGAATAGTTATGTGTTAGAGTCCTAGACTATTGTCACAATGTCTTATTTTCAATTAAGTGTCGTATGGTTATACATGTAAATATTGTTGTCGCCCCTTCTATTGCACTGTTCAGATACGTTTTGTATGTAATTAGGCAATTTTAATGGTAAACATGATAAGCATTGTACTTCTTTTACCCTTTTTTCAACAAGTTGTATTGTATGCACTGTATGTATAATGTAGTAATTGTTGTAGTGAAATAAATTTCAATTCAATAAATGATTACCATAAATTATAATATGCATGGTTCACTCATATGTTAATTCGGCAGTCACCATGTTTACGCTGGTCACAGTAGACGTTAACCTTTGTAATGCATGTAAGAAGTCATTAAACAACACTCAAAACGAGGTGGAACGACAACCTGGACCGGATGGACATTCCAGACTGGCTGGCTGCGGGCCGTAACGTCGCGCTAACCTTCGCCATGAACCGCTAACCTTTGACGTGAACCGCTAACCTGTTGACATGAACTGCTAACCTTCGACGTTCTGGATTGCATCGACGTTCTCGATCGCGACACCGGGGATCGAACCCGTGTCGCCGGCGTGGCAGGCGGATGTGGTAACCACGACACCACCCGCGCTTCCGTAAAAAAAACCAGCCAAAGGTAATCGTAATGCCGTTAGCGTTAGTCGTGCTATTTTTCATTACACAGTCGCATATAGTCACTGTCAGTGACTATGACATGACACTCACTCTCCACACCGACCGTTTTTGTGGAATGGATTATGCATACATTAAAGTGGTTTGTATGTATTAATCAGAAGTGCAAAGGACTTATTTAAACATCAACTTCTAATCAGATACAGCAACAACCCGGGGTCACATATTATATTTATACTGGCGGAACCAATATTCGGGGTACAAACACTGTATTTTGCAGTGTTAACACAAACATGATACCATTCTTCCGCTATGAAATTCGATATCAATATCGTTGAAAGCCAAATCTCGTGGACGACGCCTAGGTTAGAATTCGTGCGTCCTATTTATATATGCCATACAAATTGTTTGTTTTTCATGTGAAACAGTGCCAGACCACGCAGTGTATATAGTAAATATGCCAACAACATAAATGTATCATACAACACAGGAGCTGTATGTGGGCCACGATACTTGGCGAGACTCCGCGCGACTGGTGCTGATTGGGGACTGAAAACAAAAATAATATTCTAACGATAGGTGACAGTTGTACCTTCCGACTGATGAATACTAGTAAAATCAGGTTTTAAATATCTTGTGTTATACCTTTCTTATTTTAAATTTCCGATTTAATATTGAGTTTATCACACTATCATAGACATATAGCGATTTACGTAGTGCAGATAATAAACACGATTTTAGGTCGTTTATGTCTTTTAAGGGATTTGCATTTTACATTGCTGTACGTTGTGATTTGGATAAGCCCTTATATCTGAGAAATTTTATAAATGCACATAATCATAGCACATGTAAACGTTTGTGCCAGACATGTTGTACAAAAGGATTTAATTGGCGCTAATGCCATGGCAACTTTGATAATAATCGATTAACATTCATGATTTCCGTGATCATTGTCACCGGCAAAGTGTTCCATTACTTCTGCTTGTAATAATCCTTCGGACAATATAACTGAAACACGCTATTTGGGAACAGTTCGATGAATACAAACAAAACAAAACAAAACAAAACAAATTCCTATATGTTAACATGGAGAATATGGATTTCCTGCCCCCAACTGTCTATTATATAAACACGATGTTTTTTTTTTATAAAAGTAGCTATATATCAATGTTCCTAACCGCTGGCGCATCAGCCAACATTTTGCCGCCATGGCTATTATTAAACCCAAGGTCAAACCATTTTATATATGTCACCAAAAGTCATGAACTCTATGTACCCGACTATAACAAAAATAACATGCAAATTTTCTGTTGACCACGCATTTGCCCTCGGCGTTTAGGTTTTTTATTTGGAAGGTTACCGGGCTCCAGAAAAGCTACGTATTTAATTGTGTGGGTAAAATTAATTTATTCTTATAAAAACGACACTTCACAAGAAGCCCACCAGACGGCAGCACCGCCAATTGGGGACTATTTGGACGACTCAGTGTCCAATACCAGGCGCCACTGTTTATATAGCAACGTGTTATTAAAGATTGTGTATACGTATGAAGCATCATAATACGTTGACTTGTAGTAACTGCCGGAATATATCCATCCATGTGCAGAGAGAACGGTCGTCGTTCAACACATCTTATTGCCCTTGGACCACTGATCTCTGATATAGCTATTCGTGATATATTAAAACGCAGCTATTTGAAGGTACGTATTTTAGTGGTCGCATTGCTTGTTTTGTTACTTCGACTTAATATACTATATTACCACACGTCTATATGCGCACATGCACACTTTGTCTTACACACAATTCCAGCACACTCCTAAACCATAATTCAATTTTCATCATCATCATTTCATCATTGCTTGAGGCATGCGTCCATCGTAATCTACATATATGTATATATTAAATAAAAACACTAAATAATATGGTGTGAACAGGGGACAAGCAACACTAGTGGGGCGGCATAACTCAACATATCAAACCAGTTGGCAGTGGCAGTGGCAGTGGCAGTGGCAGTGGCAGTGGCAGTGGCAGTGGCAGTGGCAGTGGCAGTGGCAGTGGCAGTGGCAGTGGCAGTGGCAGTCGCAGTCGCAGTCGCAGTCGCAGTCGCAGTCGCAGTCGCAGTCGCAGTCGCAGTCGTGTAGTTCCCCTGTTCCACGAGAGTGCCGACACGGTGGTCATGGTCAAACATTCAATGGACGTAGTAAGAAAGGCTGTTCAACATCTTAATGCTGGGCAGACGCCAGTAGTAACGCACATAGAGATAGCTGCTATGAGGGCCCTGGATGATTCGTTGCAAGGTCAGTGGGTAGGTTGAAGCACTGGTACAAGCGGAGATCACAACAGCAGGCACTGCCGACTCCTCTTTGCGTGCAGCACACGTTGCTCGCACCAGACGTGCCCACCAAGTAACAGCGGCTGCAATGTACATCCTGCAGTATCGGACTTACAATAACCGTGACAAAGCTACAGAAGATGAGCGTTTGGGGTTTGATAAATGGTGCTCAATGACGGAAGAGAGCTGCCCTCAAATCCAGAACTGGGCAACAGTCATGTCATTGTAGCTGTGTTTACTGGTCTTTGTGCGGCCCCAGCAGCAGTTCCCCTTCAGTGTGTACCTCGATGCTCTGACAGAACATATCCCCTGGTTCTTTGCTTTGGACCACACAAACTATGCCCGCTGGATCCCCGTTCATCTCCGTGACATTACTGGACAATCAACGAGATACCCGGATGGTGCTAGGACATTTAATGCTGGTAATGTCAAGATTCAGAATACCAACCGGGTCTTCTTGGCAATCCCCATCGATCAAGCACATTAACAGAATAATGCCTGCATCAAGAGTGATGGAGGGGGGGATAGGTTTTACAGATAGTCGTAGTGCCCGCCAGCGGTGGGTGGTAGCTGGCCATGAGGTTGCTGCGCTGAGTGAGGACTTTGAAAATGCACACTAGCTAATGGAAAGACGAGATGAGTGCAAAATGGAAGACTTCTGTCAGCATGAGAACCAAGCATGGCCACCAGCGCTTTCCTATGGAGTAAGATTACCACTTGCTACCAAGAGTGACATTCTGACATACTTGGACAACCTGTCTCAATCTCAAACTAAGACCTCTGATGCTATTTGTGTAGTTCTTGATGGAGCTGCCTTCATTCAGATGATGATGCCAGCAGCTGCCAAGACCTTTGATGAATATGCCCAGCAGGCAGCAATCCCATATGTTTCTTCCCAGCTGCGCAGTGTATCACGTGTCGACCTCGTTTGGGATACTTACAAGGATGACTCCCTGAAAGGCACAGCAAGAGCCAAGCGCGGAATGGGCATAAGGATACGCGTGGTTGGGAAGACTGCTGTAGCAGGAAGCTGGCAGAACTTTCTGCGGGCTGACAGCAACAAGACAACACTGTTCAGTTTCCTGTTCAAGATCATCCTTCAGGCGTTTTGTAAGGAAGATAAAGAAGTTGTCCTCATCGAAGGGAAGGGGGTGCTCGGCGCACAGCAATTGCAGGATATCCACATTCTGGCCCCATGCATCCATGAAGAAGCTGTTAGGTGTATGCTACTGCACGTATCACACGCTGCACAGCATGGCCACCGCCAGATGCTCATCTGCACTGTAGACACCGATGTTGTGGTCTCGGCTGTGTTTGCCAAAAAACATCTACCCGCTGGATGTGAACTGTGCCTAGCATTCGGAACTGGCAAGAGCTTTCGCTACCTGGCAGCCCTCCAAATAGCTGCGAGCCTTGGACACAGATGTCGTGTGCCCTACCAACGTTCCATGTTTTGAATGGCTGCGACACTGTATCTAGCTTTTCTGGATATGGACAGAAGACAGCATCGTCAACACGGCAGTTACTGCCGTAAATGACAGATGCATTATTGATGCTTGCAGATGAACCAAACACGATCCCCGATGATGCAATGAACGTAATTGATAAGTCCGTCATACTTCTGTTTGACAGAACCAGCGCCGGCACCAAGGTGGACAATGCAAGAAGGAAACTCTTTCCACGAAAGAAACTCGGTGCCGCAAATCCTGCCTACCTGAGCTGCTCTAGAGAAGAATGTCAATGATCTTTCCAGCTGTTAAATTTACCACTGAGCTCAAATACGTGTACGATGTAATTGTGTCTTCTTCTTGCCCGGTCATAAACATAAGATGAACTAATAATAATAAAATTAATTAACTATAAGTATAACGAAAAC